>CAXKVI010000003.1:18036015-18163515 GCA_964058755.1 Campiglossa producta
CTCAATTTTATGGAAACAAGCTTTTGAGAGATCAAAAAGTTTAACTTTAAAATGTAACGTTTTTTTTTGTAATCCTCTGGAGCTGAGTCAGCTCTTGTTTTGCAATGCTCTTGTTTTGCTGAAAAAAAAGTGTCCTTGTAATGGTACATATATACCTTTACCAAACTGTCGTGGAAATATCTCGTGGATATGTACCTTTATTCTAAAATTTCATAAACCATTAAATCGTATCAAGCAACGAAGCACCCGAAGACTTAGGGAAGTGTTACGGTTTGGAAAGCAAAATCTACCCCTAGGGGAATATTTGCCCCACTTACGCACCCCTCACTCTCCCTCGCCTTCCCCCCTTGTCTACGTATGAACATTCACAAACGCTCTGCTTGTATGCCTATCAACACTTCATCATCTGTAGTCATCCAGACATCATAAATAGCTGTGCTTATGAGCAGCAACACCCACCATACGATCATTTTGATTATCATAATTGTTATAGTTTTTTGTTGTTTTTTACATACATATTTACAACAACATACAGTCATTCATTTATTTAACAATAAAATGTAAATCGTCGCTGACCGATAGGCCTTCTCTGGAATTAGTTTGTTCTTGGTCGATATGTTGCCACTGACTGTGGTGTTGATGTGTTGATTTTATTGCTCTGTTGGGGGTGTTGTTATTGTTATTGTTGCTGTTATTTTTGTTGTTATTTTTTTATTGTTTTTGATATTGTATAATTTTTGTTTCATTGTTGAGGCTTTTGCTTTTGTATCTCTTTTATTGTATATACATATATATGTATCTAGAAAACCAAAGCCATCATAAAAGGCTTGACGTCACCATCATATCATCAAAGTATGGTGAATATAAAAAATACAGAAGCGAATATAAACAAATTAGCAAAAATGATTACATTAATAACAATACACCCACACATGCCATGTTAAATGAGAACCAAGTAGGAAAGAGATAGTTCTGAGCCAACTCTGCTGGTTATATACCCAGGAGTGGAATGTCTAAAACCGGTTATAACATTTGGATTCTTCAGTGACTTTATCGTTCTTGCTCTCTATATACTCTCAGTAATCAGGATTTCTGGATAATCAACCTTTTACCCATGTTCCTGACCATAGATATGTCGCCCCACATACAGAGATCGAAAATTGGACCATTTGAATATCTCGAGCGTTACCTAGCGGTCGTGATCATTGCTTGGCATCGATGAAGAGATCTTTGTTTAACATATCCAGGACTATGTTTAGAATTTTTCGGGATCATTTCTTGAGTTTTTTCAGAATCATTTTGGGATTTGGGTTTTTTCAGAATTGTTTCAGGAATAATTTCGGGATAGTTTTTCAAATACTTTCAAAACTTTGTTGGGATAATTTCCTGGCAGTTTCAGGGTCATTTCGTGCCCAATTTGCGATCACTCCAGGCCCATGTCTAAAATTTTTCGGGATATTTTAAGGACTGCTTTCGTGATAATTTCTTATCTTTATGCTGGATTGTTTTTGGGATCATTCGGATTATTTTAAAGACCATTAAAAACTTTTTTTTGTGATAATTTTAGGTAATTCTTAAAGGTTTTGGGCTCTTTTTAAGATCCGTTTTAGGTAGTTTTTGAAAGAACGTATCATCGCATTGGAAATGTTCGTGGGGATCAGGAATGTTTTATGGGGATAATTTCTTGAGTTGTTTAAGAATTGTTTCGGGGATCATTTCGGAATTGTTTTCAGTTAATTTCAAAAATATTTTGGGATAATTTCCTGACACTTTCGGGGTCATTTCGTGCTCATTTTGGGATCACTCGAGCCACATGTCTAAAATGTTTCGAAATTATTTAAGGACTGTTTCCGTGATAATTTCTTATCTTTATTTGGGATCATTTGGATGATTTTTGAGACCATAACAAAACTTTTTTTGCGATAATTTTAGGTAATTTTGGGCTTATTTTAAGACTTTTTTTAGGTAGTTTTTGAAAGAACGTATCATCGCATTGGAAGTATTCGAGGGGATCAGGAATGTTTTCGGGATAATTTCTTGAGTTTTTTAACAATTGTTTCATGGATCATTTCGGAATTGTTTTCAAAATTTTTTTGGTATAATTTCCTGGCACTTTCGGGGTCATTTCGTGCTCATTTTGGGATCACTCCAGACCTATGTCTCAAAATTTTCGGGATTATATCAGGACCGTTTAAGTGACAATTTCTTAAATTTTTTCTAGATTGTTCTAAGGATCATTTGGATTATTTTCGAGACCATTGCAAAAACTTTTTTTGTGATAATTTTAGTTAATTTTTGAAGGTTTTGGGTCATTTTAACACCTTTTTTTAGTTATAGTTCAAAGAAAAGCATTGGAAATATTTGTGGGGATCTTTCTCGCCTTCTTAATACCTCCAAAGATCACAGTTAGTTGAGCAGGGCACTACTGGTTATAAATAAAAAAATTTGCTTGGCGTCATTGTTGACGCTAATTACGCACGGTCTCATCACTAGCGCTGCTTATTCACCACGCAGGCTACTAGAAAGGTGAATTTGACAGCAATTTTTTTGAATTTGAAAAAATATGAGTATGTTATTCAAAGTGAAGAATGAAAAGCGTTCATCTTACACTATGTAGCTAATTAATTGTGTATGAAAATTATATTTCGGGGGGTTAAAAAAATATCAAAGTTTATATGTATGTATGTATACACAAAAAATTATGTTTTACCTTGTGCTGGGTTAAAAAAATATTGTACAATTTTTTTGTTTTGGCAATTATTCAAAAAACGCTACAAAAACAAAATCAACAACAACACAAACAGTGATCATCACTGAACATACATATGTTTATATCTAACCGCCGAGCTTTCGCCTCCCTGAGAGGGTGGTGTGCTTCTTGACTTCGTGATGACCACATTGCAGAAGCGCCACGCCGCTAAATAGTGGAGAGAATATAATTATTTCAGTTGTGGTGTCGTTCGTAAGGCGAAAGGGCGCGTTAATATATTGGCTATGTGTTTGGGGTTGAGAACAAAAATAAAATGCGAAATAATGCTAAAAGAGGCGTAAATGGGACGCAATTTGTTTGAAAAAATACCATGCAAATGGGTTGCAATGGGTTAAACGTGAATTAATGAAGTTAATTGTGCGATAAATTAGTGGGAAATAATATTAAAAAATTTAGCATGATGTTAAGTATGATTTAATACTAAAAAAGTTATGGTGAAAAAAAAAATGTAAACAAGAAAATTACGATGAAATAAAAGTAACTAAAAAAAAATCGATTAAAAAATGTGAAAGAATTTGAATACGAAAAAAATAAAAAAATAAATGGTATTAACAAATTATTTAAATCGTTTTACTTGAAGCAATTGCGATTAATCAATTGATGAGGGGATGATCATTAACGCTTAATCCAAACGATTAATTTTTCGACTAATTCAAATTTGGATTGCGAAAACTTCGGCGGATTTCACGTAACACTAGCACTTTACTTAAGTTGATTTAAGTAATTTTTCAGACCGATTTTTTTTTTTAATTTAGTAAAAAAAAATTAAGATAGATATTCGAATATGAGACCTTTTACTTTTCACGAATTTACTTTATGATTAAAAACTTTTAAGTGAAATAAATTGAATTTTGCGATTATACAATCAATTAGAGAATAATCTTTTTTGATTAATCGAAACGACTAATTTCTCGACTAAGCAGATCAATGAATATATAAGCGGCCATTTTAGAAGGTTAAACTGATAAAATTTGAAGACTTTTAGGTTTTTTGAACCAGTCAATCGCTCAACAAATAAGTTTTCTGATTAGTCAGGCTGTGATTTTTCAATTCCCCGGCTAGTCAAATTAATCGGATCAAAATTAATAAAATGTATATGTTATTGATTTCAATCACTTTTTCAGTAAATACATGGTAGCTAGTCAGGTTCTGATTAATCAAAATCTGTTTATTCAATAATTTAAAAAATGATTAATTATAAATTTATTTATTTGATTGATTGAATTGGATAATCACTACCTGATTAATCAGAAATCTTATTTATCTTATTTCTCCAAAATTTATCAGTTTAACCTGCTTAATCGGCTCCTTGAAAATTCATTGATTTTATTAGTCGGGAAATTAGTCGTTTGGATTAATCGATAAAGATTATTCTCTAATCATTGTTTAATCGCAAAATTGAGTTTGTTTCACTTAAACATTTTTAATCAAAAAGTGAATTCGTGAAAAGTCAAAGGCCTCATATTCGAATATCTGTTTTAAATTTTTAGATAAAACCTTGAATTAAATAATTGAATATAATAATTACTAAATTTAAAATAAAAATCGGTCTGAAAAATTACTTTAATCAACTTTAGCAAAGTGCTAGTGTGAAGTGAAAGGCGCCAAAGTTTTCGTAATCCAACTTTGAATTAGTCGATAAATTAATCGTTTGGATTAATCGATAATGATTATCCTCTTATCAATTGATTAATCGCAATTGCTTCACGTGAAAAGATTTAAAGCAAAAAGTAAAGTAGTGAAAAGTCGAAAATCTCATGTAATTTTTAAGTAAAAACGTTGAATTAAAAAACTAATTATAAAAATCACTAAAAAGAAAAAAAATTTCGCTCTAAAAAAATTACCCAAATCAACTTTAACAAAGTGCCAAATTAAAGTGAAAGGCGGCGAAGTTTTCGCAATCCAAGCTTGAACCAACGTTATAATTAAAAAAAAAAATTTAAGAGATTATAAAAAATAATGACTTTCTTTGCAAAACAATAATTAATGAAAAAACTAAATGCCCCAGAGCTTTCTGTACAAATCAAGCAAATAACTAAATTTGGCAAACGATGAGTGACGACGACGAAGAGGAGTTGAGAGGTGATTTAATTGCATGCTTTATCAAGACCAAAACAATTTACAACGCTGCTTTGCTAACAAACAGAACAAAAGAAAAACAAAATTAATTAAAACTAAAGAAAAAACAAAAAAAAAAAAAATAAAAAAGCTTTTTTGTTGCTTTGGCTTTATTTTGTATTGGCAACCACAAAAACTAAAAAAAAAATTTGTTTTGTTATGTTGTTTTGTTATTTGCTTTGCTTTGCTTGCATGCCAAACAAAAAAAAAGAAAAGCTTTCAAAATTTGAAAAAATAAAAGCTTTCAAAAATCAAAAAAATAAAAGCTTTCAAACTATTTTTTTTTGAAGGGGTACTAAAAAAAAGTAACAAAAAATTACAAAATTTAATTTGCGAATTTTCAATAGTTTTGCTGCATAAAATTTACAAAAAAGCCGACAACAACAAATTTACTAAAAATAATTAAAAATAATGAGAATAATTAGTATAATAAAAAAGCACAAATATTTGCATATTATTCAAGCGGAAAGCTTGGATTAGACGCGAAACGAAGGGAAAGATAGCGCAAAAAAAAGGGAAAACAAATTAAAAAATAAACAAATTAAAACAAAAAGTATTACAACAAAAAAAAACAAAAAAAGTTCAACTATAAAAAAGAAATGTGCCAGGGAAGTTGCATCAAAAGCATCAATGACATGAAATGATTGATTGAAAATGCAGCAAAATCGATTAGTGAAGCAACATAAGCTACAACAAAAACAACACACAAGTCCGCTGGCTGCATCCGGTACTTTGAGCCAAAATCGCCAACAAAGCGCTGGAGATATCAAAAACAAATTAGCGTCTCATAAAACTTGCAAAGAAGTTGCTGAAGCGACGACAAACAGGAAAACCACGACCACAGCTGGGATACGAAGCATACGATTTCGCAAACAAATTAGCGCTACTACTAATAACAATAACAAAAACGAGATCACTAATGACTCTCGAAGACGGCGAGCAACTTCAAAGACACAGGACCAATTTTGCGTTAATGGGAAGCGAGATGGCGAAAATGATGAAAAAGATGTCGACGACACAGCAGCTGAGGCGCCCTCGCAGCATAAACACGAACGCCGCGAACCTATTCTCGATAATTACGACTTGAGTAGCCGAAACAATTACGACGATTTGGTTTGTCTGTTGCAAGTGCACTTTCATAGTTCCGATCGCAGTGGTCATGCATTTTCTTGGAAACGAAAATTTCGGCGTGCTAACAGCGGTACAGCGACAAAGCGACAGCGACAACAACAACCAGCAGTGCGACGAATATTACGAAAACAACAACAGCGACAACGATATGGCTTTTGGCTAAAGACATGTCAACAAGAGTGGCGACAGCGACTCGACTCGCTGCGATCGAGCGATGAAACGCAGGCGATTAATGAAGATCGCGATAAAATAGCAGAAAAAATTGAGGAAAAAGAAAAAGTGTTAGTCAAACGAAAAGCGGACAAAGGAAACGTAGAAGAGACAGAGGAAGTAGCGTTACTTTTTGCTGAAGGCGTTGAAGATGATGTTGCTAATAAGTCATTACTTGTGGTAGTTAATGAAATCAGCGCTGACACTAATGACTTGAATTTCGCAAATAGCACTCTGACGACATGCGTTGATGGGAGTGAAAGGGCGTTAAAGCCCATGATGGATAGTGACTTTCGCAATGCGGACGATGATGATGGCACCAAAGTGATGCCAAACTATTTTGCTAGCTTTCATAATCAAGCTGGAGATGAAAGTGATGATGAAAAGTGTGTTGTTGTCGCCACTCATGATGATGCTGTCGCCGACTTGATAGACTTAACTGTTGATAGTCGCACATATACTCTTACAACCTCCGATTCAGATACAACACTCAAAAATGTTTCCGTGGACTACGTTGCGCCCGCTACAGTTGCTTCGTCTAAACTGCCAGCGCCTTCAGTTACTGTCCGATCAACCGCTGCTTCCCTTGTTGCGATTGATGCTGCAACTGTAGAAACTGCGCAAACACAATCTCCAGTGCACCTAACTAATATCATTTCAAATGATAGTTTCGCTGCTGGCGATCGATTTTTAGCTTCAAACATTTGTTCGGCTTCTTTGATTGCGGCGGAAGTGAGTGGCGACGATTTGTTGGTGGGCGTTGATAAAGGTGTTGATGCTCAAAAGATGAAAGTAAATCAAATTGTTGGTGTAGATTTTATTGAATGGAATAATTGTGGTGCTTCTTGTAATCAATTGTCCAATGATTGTGGTGGCGGTAAGTTGGCCATTGTTGTGTGTGTGTGTATATGTATAGCTTCCCTGGTAACCAGCAATGGTTAAAAAACTGGTTAAAAAGTGAGTCGTGCTACCCAAAAAAGTGGATATAAAGTGGGTGGTGTTTTTTCGAAGGCGATTACTCTCTAACCATGTCGGAATTGCTCTCCTTATATCTGTGGATTCTGCAAATATTGCATACTATTAGGCAGTCGTGTTTTCCATTAATTTAACTACCAACCACTAATGGGTAAAAATCTGGATAAACAGTAAGGCGCGCGAGCCAAAAAAGTGGGTAGTATTTTTGTGGTAGATGCATTTTCCAACATGAAAAACTGCATAATTTCAGGAACTGTTATTTTCCATACAAACTCCACTGATGCCCAGAATAAAAGAATTGTAATGATGTTAGAGTCCGTGGTGGGAAAAAGGTAATATAGAGGTCGCTGTCAACCACCAATTTGTAAAAAGTGGATATGTAAATTTATTGGGAAGGGTAGTATTCCATAGAAGAAATGTGAGATATTGTCTGAATCCGAGGTGAAAATGACAGAAATTGGATGGAAAGGATTGGCAATGAGATGTCCGGAAAAAACTGCCACTAAGAAATATTCCTTTCAGAGCTCTACAAAAGTCGCACTTTTTAGCCGAACCAAGCGGTCGGGTTTGTTCAATTAAACGACCGTTTATTGAGAGGGTGGTCAGAGTAATACCTTGTCTAAACTGGATCGCCCCTCTGCTGTGTATCTCTGAAATGGAATCTACTCAGTAAAAATTCCTTTCGGAGTCTGCAAAAGACTTCAATTTGTGGGAAAAAATTCGGTGCAGCACACCACAAATTGGAAGAGAAACTCGTCCAAAAATCTCTCTGAGCAGAAAAGAATCCCTTGTCAGGCGAAAAATGTACCTTGCTCGTGATTACTTTTGTTGATCTGTAGCCCGATTCCCTAACTTTTAACCACTCGCCAAGCGTTTAGGTTTTCGCCAGGGTTTGGCGTTTGCTCTTAACGAAACTGTGATTCTCTAACTTGCCTTTAACGCATTTCCATATTTTCAATATTTCGCACCAAATAAAGCGCCACAAACTCAAAAGACATTTTTATTTCAACTTAAATTTATTATTTTCTCTTAAACACTTTTAAACACCATCAAATTAATATTTAATAACTAGCTACAATAAAAGTGTTAGCGAAAACAGCTGATCGAGCTTATCGACTTTTAGTGTGGTTAACACTTAGAGAATAGGGAAAAGCGATAAAAATGGCGTTAAACAGAATTAACGCTAACACTTGGCGATAAAATAGTTAGGGAATCGACCTACTGTTGTTGGCTTTTCGAACAATTCCATTCAACATTTTTTTAATGATATCGCTACAAAAATGCAGACTGACAGATAAAAGGTAGTTTCCCCATTACCTGTCTGCCTGGGTATCCATTTATAAACCCAGTTAGTTAACGAAGGTAGTACATTTTATTTCGAAGGTGTTAGTAAATTTATTTTTTTATTACTATTGCTTTCTCGGTAAATTCGTCTGATGTCTTATGTTATTGCTCATGGCAGACCGGAAGGCATCAAGTTACGTGAAAGTTCCGCAAATGATGATGGCTTTGACCTTTTTAACCAGCTATAAATCAAATAAGAAATAAGATAGGTATTTTATCTACTCTCACTTGTAATTTTTTTTTGTTCAATGCATTCAATGCTTACGAGACCAAAAAAGAAGAATATTCTAAAAATTTACACATTTGGTAAAGTTGTATGGTTACATGAATACCACTAATGTGATAGAAATGTACATGAGCTATCCGCCGAGTTGCCTATTTCTGTGTTGTCGTGATTTTTGGTTCATGTATCATTTTGCTCTTATCACTACTTGATTAAGAAAACACTGATAAAAATAAACGAAATATGCCTATTTTATCTTTGTATACCCAACCATGTTACAATCCATATTTAAATAAAAAAAAAAATGTATTGCCTAGTCAATTTATGCGGTCAAAGTCAGAAACAACTGATTCACGTTCAAACATCAATTAATTTTCTATTTTTATAAGAGCATGCCGTAGTTTAATATTCATTAAGGTTGGTATATAATAAATCGTTCGACTTCTTTGCATATCTTTGTGTTTTTTTTTGCATTTGCAAAACACAGAAAATTTGAATGCCAGCCAAGAAATTAGCGATAAGATTTTCTTTTTTTTATATTAGTGAAATGTCAAGTGCACATGTTGAGCTTTCTTTGTTTATCCACAATATATACCTCTATTAGTACTAAACGCATAGCTTTTTAAAATCTCTCTCTCGGTAGTGACATGTGTTTGAAGGCATGAATATTAGGGTAGTTGATCAAAATTTAGTTAAACTAAAATAAAATAAAATAAAATAAAATAAAATAAAATAAAATAAAATAAAATAAAATAAAATAAAATAAAATAAAATAAAATAAAATAAAATAAAATAAAATAAAATAAAATAAAATAAAATAAAATAAAATAAAATAAAATAAAATAAAATAAAATAAAATAAAATAAAATAAAATAAAATAAAGTAAAATAAAATAAAAAAATAAAATAAAATAAAATAAAATAAAATAAAATAAAATAAAATAAAATAAAATAAAATAAAATAAAATAAAATAAAATAAAATAAAATAAAATAAAATAAAATAAAATAAAATAAAATAAAATAAAATAAAATAAAATAAAATAAAATAAAATAAAATAAATAAAATAAAATAAAATAAAACAAAATAAAATAAACTAAAATAAAATAAAATAAAATAAAATAAAATAAAATGAAATAAAATAAAATAAAATAAAATAAAATAAAATAAAATAAAATAAAATAAAATAAAATAAAATAAAATAAAATAAAATAAAATAAAATAAAATAAAATAAAATAAAATAAAATAAATAAAATAAAATAAAATAAAATAAAACAAAATAAAATAAACTAAAATAAAATAAAATAAAATAAAATAAAATAAAATGAAATAAAATAAAAAAAAAACTAAATTAAATTAAATTAAACTAAATTAAATTGAAATAAATAAAATAAAATAACATAAAATTAAATTCAATTAAATTAGATAAGGTAAAATAAAATAAAATTAAATTAAATTAAACTAAATTAAATTAAATTAAGTTAAACTAAATTAAATTAAATTAAATTAAATTAAATTAAATTAAATTAAATTAAAATAAATTAAATTAAATTAAATTAAATTAAATTAAATTAAATTAAATTAAATTAAATTAAATTAAATTAAATTAAATTAAATTAAATTAAATTAAATTAAATTAAATTAAATTAAATTAAATTAAATTAAATTAAATTAAATTAAATTAAATTAAATTAAATTAAATTAAATTAAATTAAAATAAATTAAATTAAATTAAATTAAATTAAATTATATTAAATTAAATTAAATTAAATTAAATTAAAATAAATTAAATTAAATTAAATTAAAGGAACTGAAATTAAATTAAATTAAATTAAATTAAATTAACTTACATACCCTAGTACTAGTAAAAAGTACAGCAGGTATAAACAATTTTCGAGCTAAGCTCCAATAAGAAACATTCATAAATTAAATTATATTAAATTAAATTAAATTAAATTAAATAACATAAAATTAAATTAAATTTAATTTAATTAAAATAAATTAAATTAAATTAAAATAAATTAAAGTAAATTAAATGAAATGAAATGAAATTAAATTAAATTAAATTAAATTAAATTAAATTAAATTAAATTAAATTAAAATCAATTAAAATAAATTAAATTAAATTAAATTAAATTAAATTGAATTTAAATTAAATTAAATTAAATTAAATTAAATTAAATTAAATTAAATTAAATTAAATTAAATTAAATTAAATTAAAATAAATTAAAATAAATTAAATTAATTTAACCTTAATAAAAAAAAATAAATGTAATTAAATTAAATTTAAAAAAAAAGAAACATTTTTTAACTCATCCTAATGCATATATACCTAAATAGTAGACAATTTCTTTTCACGAGCTGCCTTTTGCATTAAATTTGGCCTTGAATTTTTTTGTCTATCTTTCACAATATTTGCATTAACATAACTTTATGCTAAGCAGTTGATAGTATTAATATGGTGTACATACGTGTTAACATACATATTTTCAAGTACTTGCATGATTGACTGACACTTGATAAAGCTTTTGCATAATATTAATAAGCTATTGCAACATAATCTTTTAATTTTGGTTTTTCACACTTTCGCTTTACACCCGATTTTCATACATACATACATACATATATTATAAATACTTACTTACATATGTAAGTACTTAATCATTTGAATGCGCGAAAAATAGATGATATACCGAAATTTGTTGGTGCTTGAAATGTGCATAACCGATAATTTTACATGCATAAAGACCTATACAATTGACACAGACGTCAATCGTTTGTTATTTTATAACATCATTCATCGCCGACGATCGCTTCAGCGACCACATTTAAATGGCCTTGTACTACGCCGGTTTTCGAATGGGCGGGAGGGCGTTGGACTGTACACGACTAAAGCTATACATTGTAAAGTTTATGCGTGTTTATCTATGTAAATACATAAATTTATATTTTTATGTAGTAAGTGCTAGCCCAAAACAATTGGCCAATAGCCCAACACTTTTACCAAATCGAGGTGGTGCGAGCATCCGGCCGCTGATGGACAGACGTGCTTATGCTTACGCGTTTACTCATGTCAAACTCGAAATTTATATTTCATTGTTTACAAAGAAATATGTTGTTTGGGTTATTTTAGCATGAAGCTTTTCGGAAAAAGTTTATATGCAAATTGTAACAAAAGTATTATAAAACAAAAAACACAACAATTGCGAGAGTTTAGGGCAGGTGAAACCCAACATTAACTATCCAGTAGCTATGAAAGGCATACAAAAAAAAAAACGTCCGACTTGTAGATACTCGTATATGTGGAAATTTGATTGATTTATTAAAGAATAATGATGTTTAATTAATTCATACCAGTAAGCTTTCATTTGTTAATTTATTAATGTCAAATCCATTTAAGGCTAAAGTGCAGTAATATTTATGCATATTTTTGTAGGCTTTATAATCGTATATTAAACACGTAATGTCACCTTATAAGGTTATAAACTCGATTGAATTGAAAATAAACGTAATTGTGAGAGAGAAATCAATTCAAGTGACCTTAAATTTCCAAATGGATGGCGAAAAAGTCAGGAAAATATTTCCTAAAAAGTACCACAATGGTACTGAAAACAATCCCTACCAACTCTTAAACAACTCCGAAAAAGTCTCAAACTGTCCCCGAAAACAATCCCCAATCCACACATTCATTTATAAAAGTGAACGAAAAGAAGAACCTTCCTGAAGGCATCGATGCCACTTGTAGATATGTAGGTAAATGCATTCGCGAACGCATTACAACAGACCGTTTTTTATGTTTATATTAGCGAAAGATACTAATGCCACGTAGTGTCTCAGTATACAACAACGTCTTGCTCCTTGTGACTCACAAAAACAAACCAGATTCGCAAAAAAGATACAAAAAATCATTGCAATATTATTCTTGGAATACCGTTCATTTCATGCTGGCTGGTTGCGCTTCGCTGTAAAAGTATAACGGCACACACACTCGTTCATGGGTACATACGCATATATGTAGCTACATACATATCTACGCACATAGATACGTTCAGTTGTATTTGTTTTTATTTTTTAACTGCGCTACAGACTAGTTTGGGCGATTGTCTTTTTTTGGCTTAGTTCAATAATAATCATTTCGAGTAATTTTTTGTGATTCCAGCAAAGATGTTGTTGTAGAAAGTATGACGTTGTTGTTGTAGCGCTTAGTAGGTTGAAAGCGCTGACTATCCCTGTTCTAATATTTTTGTGAGTTTTGATTCGCTTACTCGTGCGATTAAGATTTTTTATTTTCCTGATCGCGTAAGCCACCGAACGATAGTGAATAATGCCCAGCCCTGAAGAGAACTACAGTTTGCGCATTCTTCTTCCGAATAGCGTTTGACATTTATTACCCTGTTCCCGAGGGAAAACTCATTCAAATACAGGAAGCAGTTCTTAAGTTATAAATGGTGTAACCAGGCGCATATCCAGAAAATATTTTCGGGGTGAGCGGAGCCCAATTTTTTTTTTTCATAGTAGGTAAGCATTTTGACAGGAAAATAGAAATGACTGAGCTAAAGTTTAATACTGTTACTAGCACAGACGCGAACCAAATTGATCAAAGTTTAGAGAAAATTAACAGAAACTACAAAATTTTTCTTTTGAAAGAAAATTAAAAAAATTTCGAGGTCCATTACAAACAAAGTATAGTTTTAAAGGAAAAAGATCAAGCTTTAAATTTAAATTAAAAAAAAAAATATTAAAATATCAAAATTTGAAAAAAAAAATTGATACATTTTTTTCAATAATTTGTGAAAATTTTGAACTTGCTGTGTAATTTGACAAAATTTTCACAAGTGCTAGTCGGAAGTGAATTGCAGAACCTGGCTGAATTTTTTTTTTTAATTTGTATTCGAAAAGAACGGAAAAAATACTTTAGAAAACGGTTTCCATGTTCCTTCTTAGCATGTCAATTACACGTCTTCTAATTTAAAGAAAAAAGGCTTACACACAAAAAATTGCGAATTCAAACCCGTATATCTCGGTAATGACCCAATATCTATACGCGACCTTTGGTGATATTTTTTCCTTACATAGCAGATCATTTTCAGCGAATTTCAAATCGAAGCGATGCAATGTTTAGGTGGTCCGGTTAACGAATTTAGCCCCATATGAAAATTCTTTGGTTAAAAAGAGGAGTTGATTAAGGCATGTCCGTTCGTCTGTCCGCCCGTGTATGCGATAACTTAAGTAAAAATTGAGCTATTTGCATTAAAGTTACTTTCCGGCCAAGGTAGGCTATTGAAAATGGGCGAAATCGGATGATAAGCACTCCCGCTTTTTCGATATCGAAAATTCGAAAATCACAAAAATTTACCTAACTTGAGTAAAAATTTAGAAATTTGCATGAAATTTGGTATACAGGCTATTTTCTTGCCAAGGTACGCTGCTATTGAAAATGGGGGAAATTGATATGGAAAATTTCGAAAATCATATAAATTTACATATTTTGGTAACTGAAATGGCTAGAATGATATAATTTTATGGGTGAATTCCCCTGCTCATTCAATTTGATTTTCACTTTCAAGCGAGGCATTTTCGAAAATTCGACTGGTCGTAACTCTTTAACTGATTACGGTAGAATGATGATATTTGGGATAAAGCATAATAGTATCGCTGATGAAATTGGATAAAATCGCCTTCCAACCATGCCTACTTTCGATATCGAAAATTTCGAAAATCACCTAAATTGAAACAGTGCGGTAACGCAAATGGCTAAAATAATATAATTTGGTAGGATGAACCCCCTAGTCATTCTAAATTATAAAACAAAAAACCACCTTCATACATTTTCCAAAAATGTTTGCGATCTCATTGTGTTTACATCATTACTACTAGAAAAAATGCAAAATGTTGCACTAGAAATTATTGCACTTGCATCACCATATGAGCTTAAATGCAACACATATGTTTAGCCACATATGTATATTCATATATCGTATATGATCTTTTTAAGTGACTTGGGGTTCATCTTTTACGTTCTTTTATTACACAAATTACGAGTACAATTTATTTTCAATTTTAATTGCTTTGGTCATTTTTCATAATGAAGCGCATTGTTACCGCTAGTCAGTTGCGTTACAAGTATTTACTATTATATACAAACCATTGGCACTTGTACATTCATTGTATACAAACAGCTCCAACCCCCGATCTAACCAGCTCAATGAGTACAAGCGAAAAAGATCAGTATTGCTCTAGACGATAGCTGAGAGGTCATAGTAAATTTTTTGATTTGCGATTTTAATGAATTGCACCACTGTGCGCAAGTGCTGGAAAACACTTTGAAACTGAATCACTTATGGAACCATATATATGTAATCGCCAAAGTGCAAGTGAAAAATCTGTAAACATTCTAATTTATGTGTGCTTAATTTGTTGCGATTTCTAAATCCACTTGAGATCATTTTAAATACAACATATTTTTTCTATGACATAATGGGTCATAGTGAGCACAATCTAAATTGGCGGATTTCTAGTGGCGTCAAAGTCACTTTTAGTTTTTTAAGTATTTAATGGAGAGGTTAGTTCTTTGTAAAAATTTTATCGAAAAATTTCTTCGTTTTCAATATTTTTTAAAACTTCCCTGTCCAATGAGTCATATGTGACTCACGAGAGTGTTTTTGAAGTAAGTTCCCAAGTCACATGTGACTCACATCTCTATACTTGAATAATCTCTGTATCTTAGTTGCTTGAGACGTCCCTCATTTTAGCGCCGACAGGTTGGCGGAATCAGTTAAAATTTTGACATAATTAGTAGCTAATTTATTGCTAATTAATCGCCAAAAGGCTGATGGTTTCACTAACTTCAGTCTTATTTTAGTGCAGAATTTCATGAAAAAAATTTGAAGAGCTATAAATCTTTTCTTGGCAATTAATTAGCTACTAATTATGTCAACTGATTCGACCAAACTTTCGCCAATTGGTTTCGCTAACTTCAGCCTTATTTTGGCGCAGAATGTCATAAAAAAATTTGAAAAGCTATAAATTTTTTTTGGCAATTAGCAATTAATTAGCTACTAATTACGCCAAAATTTCAACTTATTCCGCCAATTTTTCGCTGATGGTTTCATTAACTTCAGTGTTAATTTAGCGCAGAATGTGATAAAAAATTTTTTTTGAAGAGCTATATTTTTTTTCTTATGGCCATTAATTAGCAATTGATTAGCTACTAATTATGTCAAAATTTCAACTGATTCGGCCAAACTTTCGCCAATTGGTTTCGCTAACTTCAGCCTTATTTTGGCGCACAATGTCATACAAAATTTTGAAGAGCAATACATTTTTTTTTGGCAATTAAATAGCAATTAATTAGCTATACTAATTATGTAAAATTTTCAACTTATTCCGCCAAACTTTCGCCGATTGGTTTCGCTAACTTCAGCCTTATTTTAGCGCAGAATGAAGAGCAATACATTTTTTTTGGCAATTAATTAGCAATTAATTAGCTACTAATCATGTAAAATTTTCATTTTATTCCGCCAATTTTTCTCGCTGATGGTTTCATTAACTTCAGTCTTAATTTAGCGCAGAATATCATAAAAAAAAATTTGAAGAGCTATAAATCTTTTTTTGACAATTAGTTAGCAATTAATTAGCTACTAATTATGTCAAAATTTCAACTTATTCCGCCAAACTTTCGCCGATTGGGTCGCTAACTTCAGCCTTATTTTAGCGCAGAATGTCATAAAAAAAATTTGAAGAGCAATACATTTTTTTTGGCAATTAATTAGCAATTAATTAGCTACTAATTATGTAAAATTTTCAACTTATTCCGCCAATTTTTCTCGCTGATGGTTTCATTAACTTCAGTCTTAATTTAGCGCAGAATATCATAAAAAAAAATTTGAAGAGCTATAAATCTTTTTTTGGCAATTAATTAGCAATAAATTAGCTACAAATTATATCAAAATTTCAAATTATTCCGCCAAACTTTCGCCGATTGGTTTCGCTAACTTCAGCCTTAAATTTGAAGAGCAATACATTTTTTTGGCAATTAATTAGCAATTAATTAGCTACTAATTATGTAAAATTTTCAACTTATTCCGCCAATTTTTCTCGCTGATGGTTTCATTAACTTCAGTCTTAATTTAGCGCAGAATATCATAAAAAAAAATTTGAAGAGCTATAAATCTTTTTTTGGCAATTAATTAGCAATAAATTAGCTACAAATTATATCAAAATTTCAAATTATTCCGCCAAACTTTCGCCGATTGGTTTCGCTAACTTCAGCCTTAAATTTGAAGAGCAATACATTTTTTTGGCAATTAATTAGCAATTAATTAGCTACTAATTATGTCAAATTTTCAACTTATTCCGCCAATTTTTCTCGCTGATGGTTTCGCTAACTTCAGCCTTATTTTAGCGCAGAATGTCATAAAAAAATTTGAAGAGCAATACATTTTTTTGGCAATTAATTAGCAATTAATTAGCTACTAATTATGTAAAATTTTCATCTTATTCCGCCAATTTTTCTCGCTGATGGTTTCGCTAACTTCTGTCTTATTTTTAGCGCAGAATGTGATACAAATTTTTTTTTAAGAGTTATAATTTTTTTCTTATGGACATTAATTAGCAATAAATTAGCTACTAATTATGTCAAAATTTCAAATTATTCCGCCAACCTTTCGCCGATTGGTTTCGCTAACTTCAGCCTTATTTTAGCGCAGGATGCCATAAAAAAAATTTGAAGAGCAATACATTTTTTTGGCAATTAATTAGCTACTAATTATGTAAAATTTTCAACTTATTCCGCCAATTTTTCTCGCTGATGGTTTCATTAACTTCAGTCTTAATTTAGCGCAGAATGTCATAAAAAAAATTTTGAAGAGCTATACATTTTTTTTGGCCATTAATTAGCAATTAATTAGCTACTAATTATGTCAAAATTGCAACTGATTCGGCCAAACTTTCGCCAATTGGTTTCGCTAACTTCAGACTTATTTTATCGCAGAATGTCATAAAAAAAATTGTAAAAGCTATAATTTTTTTTTGGCAATTAGCAATTAATTAGCTACTACGTAATTATGTAAAATTTTCAACTTATTCCGCCAATTTTTCGCTGATGGTCTCATTAACTTCAGTCTTAATTTAGCGCAGAATGTCATAAAAAAAATGTTTGAAGAGCTATAAATTTTTTCTTTTGACCATTAATTAGCAATAAATTAGCTACTAATTATGTCAAAATTGCAACTGATTCCGCCAACTTGTCGCCGCTAAAATAAGAGTCGTGTTGCTTGAGTATAATCCTATTTCATCGTTATGCTAAAAAAAAAACTGTTCCCCGGACACTGAGAAGTTCATTGTCCAGTTCATTGACTTCAATTCCTCCATAACTTATGTAATTTACTTCCACTTATCTAACAGCCTGTACTATTCACTTCAGGTTTTCTTCATATATGTAGGTATGCGAAGACTTATTTGACACTTTAACAATTTTAATATGATCAATTTTAAATTATGGCAAGTTGACATTTTTTAACCATTTCAATGACTTGCGCGCCAACACTTGATTTACAGTAAAATTTGCTTAACTACAGACTAACTTGTGAAACTGGACAGGTGTAAATGCGGAGATATGTTGCAGCCTCGCAACATGCCTTTTACGTACGCAATCACGCATGCATTCGCATACGTCAAATACAAAAAAAAAAAAAAAAAATAAACTCAGCGGAATTTCATCGCCAAGTCACTCTAACATATCGAAATAATTTACAAAGTGCGTATCTGGTTGCAATTGCAATGAGTGTTGAAAGAAAAACTAAATAAGGCTTACACCAGAGTTGTTAAAGAATACATACATTTCGGAATAATTATTCCATGGATTGCAGGGTTTCGAAATGCAGTTTCCTTTTTGTTATTCCGTCCACATAACGCTTCTACGAAACGGCAAAAAACAATGGAGAAAATGGGCGAAATCTGATGTTAACCACGCCCCCTTTTTCGATAACGAAAATTTCGAAAATCATATAAATTGACATAATTTGAGTAAAAATTTAGATATTTGCATGAAATTTGCTATGCAGGTTACTTTCTAGACAAGATAGATTGCTAATACCCCCTTTTTTCGATATCGAAAAATTTCGAAAATCACACAAATTGAGTAAAAATTGAAATATTTGCATGGAATTTTGTATACAGGTTACTTTCTGGCCAAGATAGGTTGCTATTGAAAATTGGCGAAATCGGATGACAATCACGCCCACTTTTTCCATATCGAATATTTCGAAAATCACATAAATTGATATATCTCGGTAGCTAAAATGGCTAAAATTATAAAATTTTATAGGTCAATCCCCCTGGTCATTCTCTTATGATTTTTGCATAATCTTTTTATAGTGGGCGTGGCACCGCCCACTTTTAAGGAAGGCATTTTTGAAAATTCGACTGGTCGTAACTTTTAAAGTGAGTAGGTTAGAACGATGGCACAAAGCATACTAGCTTCGTTGGAAGTTTACTTGATAAAATTGCATAAAATCCCCCTCCAACCACACCCACTTTCGATATCGAAAACTTCGAAAATGACTTAAATTGACAAAATTCGGTAACGGAAATGGCTAAAATGATATAGTTTGGTAGGATGAATCCCCTAATCATTCTATTATGATTTTTTTGGTAAGTTTTTAAAAATAGGTGTGGCACCGCCCACTTTTCAGGAAGGTATATTTGAAAATTTAACGGGTCATAACTTTTAAACTGATTACGGTAGAACGATGAAATTTGGTACAAGGTATACTAGCATGATAGGGAGTATACCTGATATAATTGGACGAAATCGCTTCCCAACCACGCCCACTTCCGAAATGGAATATTTCAAAAATCATATGAAAACTACCGCTGGGTAATTAATGCTCGCTTTATCCAGACTTCCTTACTTGTTAATCTTCTAATTGATAAATGAACTAAACTAAATTAATGTAATTATACCTTAGTTTTGTTTATTATTGGTACTAGAAAGTGTTTAAATCAAAAAAACCAAAAACTGAAATTTCAAGATATCTCGAAAACTGAAATTACAAGATATCTCGAAACTTTTTAACCAAATGATTACATATTCGGAGTCAGCAAAAAATTTTACATGGGAATTATCTATCCAAAGTCAAGGATATAGAAATTTTTGAAAATTTGTCGGCTAAAAATAGAAAATTTTTAATTGAGGACTTTTAAGAAAAGGGGGTTTATAAACATCACAATGTTGTGATGGTATGCTTTAAATTTTCGTAATTAAACTGTCTACGAAAAAGGAGGGCTAACTTGTTTTCGTCCATTAACTTTTTCTGAAATGTGAAATATTGTTAAAAATAAATTTTTTTTTTTCAGTTTTTTTTTTTTACCGGTAACAAAAGAATCCGGCTACTGTATGCCATTGGTATGTATTTGCACTTTTTGCAATCAAAAAATATTTCATTTGCTCGCGTGTGCGTCAAACCGCGTTCGTTAGCACTGTATGCCAAAAATGTCTTACAATCACATGTTTTACGGCGCGTCTGCGCAATGCGGACCACTATTCCATTTGTTGAAATATCTCGTGCTGGTCAGCTGTTGTCGGCTTATCTACATGCTATAGTTTTTTATTACAATCTCACATATCAATCTATGTATTTATATACGCTAACATTAAGCTGAAAACAAAAAAATGCTGCTGTGATAGGTATTAAAACATAGAGACATTATAGCCATGCATATTGGAGTGTAAGCAAGTAGATACTTAGGTAGGCAGCTTTTGGGCAGGTGTGAGTTTTTCCTTCTATCATTTTTCGGTTGAACCCATATTTAAAATTTTTCATTTAGTCTGAAATTGTGGCTGGGAAAGTATACATATTATTCACGTACAATCTATACATAACCACATGCTCGTAGTTTTTCAGAAAAGTTATTTCATTTTTCCCTGGTAACAAAAGAGAAAGGGTTAAATAGTTTGAAAAGGATTACCTATGCGTAAAAATAAATCACTCAAGTTGTTTTTGCTTTCAACTGAATTATGAACCATTTAAAAATTTGTAAGGATATGCTTGTTAACAGCTTGGCGACATTATCCTTGGTCGGTAGCAGGTAGGTATTGCTGATCGCGCGAATTTGAGACGGCTGAGATGGCTTAATGTGCGTTAGCAGCACTAAGATAATATATTTCACTGCGGTATATTGTTTAGTACGAAATGTTTCAAACAAAAATCCTAATCCCATAATAAACCCAAATGCGCTATGTCGCAAAGTGGGAATTTCCAAAATTTGCGGAAATCTTTTGAAATGAATAGGATTATGCTGCAGGCAGCCAGCTGTGGATGTATACGAATTTTTGTGTGAAAACGACTACACGTTTCAGTGTTTAATGATATAAAGATTACTGGCGAAGAATATCCAAAGCGACATAAAATAAACTAAAAATAAATAACTTTAAATGAAATATAATAAAAAAATAAAATAAAATAAAATAAATTAAAAAAAATTAAAAAATAAACTTAAGTAAAAAAAAATAAAAAAAAAAATAAATAAATAAAAAATAAAATAAAAAAAAATAAAATAAAAAACAATTAAATAAAATAAAATAAAAAATAAAATTAATAAAAAAAAACAAAAAAAAATAAAATAAAATAAAAAAATAATAAAATAAAATAAAATTAAATAAAACAAAATAAAATAAAATAAAAAAAATAAATTAAAAAAAAATAAAAAAATATATAAAAAAAAAATAAAATAAAATAAAAAATAAAATAAAATAAAGTAAAATAAAATATAATAAAATAAAATAAAAAAAACTAAAATAAAAATAAAAAAAATAAAATAAAAGAAAAAATAAAAAATAAAATAAAAAAATAAATTAAAATAAAATAAAATAAAAGAAAAAATAAAAAAAAATAAAATATAATAAAATAAAATAAACAAAGAAAATAATTTTTTTATATTATAAAATATAAAATAAAATTAAAAAATAAAATAAAAAATTAAACAAAAAAATAAAAAAAGTATAATAAAATAAAATATAATAAATAAAAATAAAATAAGAAATAAAAAAAATAAATTAATATAAAACAAAAAAAAAAAAAAACAATAAAATAAACTAAATTAAAATAAAATAAAAAAAATAAAAATATAAAATAAAAACAAAAAATAAAATATCTAAAATAAAAAAAATAAATTAAAAAAATAAAATAAAAATAAAATAAAACAAAAATAAATAAATAAAAACAAAATAAAATAAAATAAAATAAAATAAGATAAAATAAAATAAAATAAAACTTAATAAAATAAAAAAAAATGTAAAAAGATAAAATAAATAAAAATTAAAAAAATAAAAATATATAATAAAAAATAATAATTTGATGACAATTTCATCTATGAACTATTTAAAAAAAATAAAGTAAAATAAAATACAAAAAATAAATAAAAAAAATAAAAAAAAAATAAAAAAAGTAAAATATAAAATAAAAAAAATAAAATAAAGACAAAATAAAAAATAATAATTGAATAAAAATGAAATAAAATTGCATGTGCTCTAATTATTTAAGTCCAAGTTCAAATCAAGGCTTAAATTGTTTGTGTGTTTGCTTTGCAATAAAATTTTCTCCGATTCATTGCCCTCTCGCTAGGGTGTTTCATGCGTAAACTTTTTTCTACCTACATATGTACATGCGTTCATGCGTGCTTAGGTATTATGTTTAGAGTCTGTTGATGTTGTAAAATCGCTTTCCAAATGCGGAACTAACCATAACTTAATGTTAATTACAAAATAGAGTTTTCTGTTTTGTTATAATTGGAATTGAAAAGCTAGACTTGGTTGTCACCAACTTGGTACCAGTTTTTGATTGCTTATCACAAGTTTGCCGTTTGTATCGTATGTATGCTTGAATGGTATACCTACACGTGTAGGCTTCAAGTAAACCCTGTTTTCAAGTTTATGACAAATTTGTTTATGTATCTTCCGCTTTCCAAGTATGTTGTGTTATTTCCTTAGCTTGGGCTATTGAGACCAATTTTACAGTGGATTATTTTACAAAAATTTCTGTTAAAATCAGAATTTTTGGGAAGTGATACCAAGTTCATTCGAAGAGAAGGCGAATATTTTTCCAAAGTTCTAGAATTAGTTACCTTTCACAGAACGAAGTATAACCTTAAGTGTTTCTTAAGATAAATATGGGAGGCATATGGGAACGAGAGCAATGTTGTTGTTGTTGTTAACGAGATCAATTAAAAATTGATGTGATGAAAAATCGCAGATTAATAATAATTTTATTCCGAAAAAAAGTTTCTAACCTTTACCTTAGATATATTAAAGCAGATCATCCTAACCTCAATCTTGTCAGATCTACTTGTATTAATACGACAATCTCTTTTTTCTTTCCATTGCAGATCAAAATCGTGGCATTAGCAGTATTTCTACCAAAAATGCCAAACACGCAGATCAGCCAACAGAACTGCATGAAATACACCACAACAACAACAATAATAGCTTCAACAATACAACAACAGCTAATGGCACATTAGGAACAACAGGACGCACAAGCTCACAAACCCCATCACCCATCTTAAGTCATCACCATGCTAAGAAAACAACAACAACTGCTAGTCTTTCGGTGGGTGGAACATTGTTGGAGAAGGTAAGCAATCATTCAAAGAAATGGTTACGCATAATAAATTACCAGAACATAACTTCCAGAGTAACTTTTGATAAATTTTTTTTTTTAAATATTTTTTTTTCTATTTTCACAGAAATCACAAACGAAACTGCTGCCAACGCGCGGTAAATCATTGTTACAAAAGACACACCAACAACAACGTTCCGCTGAGGAAACACCTGTTTCAACGGTTGGTGTAGGCGCGGCCACTGAACGGCTCGATGCGATTGAATTGCAACGTCTGAAATATTTGAATCGGCATTCGTGTAATGGTCGACTGGACTATGAAGCGATTGAACGACACCTGGAACAGACAGAATTACAGGAAGCGCAACGTAACAAAAGCATTGAAGTATTGGGTGTTTTGCTGCAGTATGCGGTCCATGATGTGAGTAGAAAAATATGTGTATGTAGATTTTCTTGTACTCGGTCTAGACTTCATTGAAATGTCTGCGTTCATTTGGCTACGCTTTAAACAATTTTATTTCAAAACTCTGAGCTGTTAATGAGGGTGGTGCTGAAGTCAACCTTGATTCATTGTTTCAAGAGGATGAGTATCCGCAAAAAGGTTTTCGCGTTTTAAGAGGAAAATATTTTCGCCAACATTTTTCTCTTACCTGCCTGTCATTAGCAGGTACGGCTCATGTATGCAGATATGTAGTTTTGTAGATGAGCATTAACTTTTGTTTAATAAAAAGTCTCAGACACAGGTGACTGAAGCTGTCAATTGATTGTGACTAGTCTAGCAAACTGCTGGCGCCAGTCGAGTTTATTGCTAATCTAAAGGATTCCAGACTGAGTCAAAATTAAACAATTGTTTCATGTTTGGTATGTCTGCTACAAAAAAAAAAAAAAAATTAAATACACTTTTAAAGCGACCTTCATCTGGTCGAGTTATATACGAAAGGGTCTTTCAAAAGTTTTGTAACACCCCCATAATCGGGGTCTAAGGCGAAAAAACGTTTTTTCAATGTTTCCGTTGAAAAAAATTTATCAAAAATCAAATTTTCAACTGATTTTGTAATTCTCAACGGTTTTGGCCACTAATTGACAATGAATGAACCTTATTGGGCATGCGTCGTCGAGAGGCATTCACTAATTAATTATAGCAGTTTAACTTTTTTGGAAATGATTTCAAGTTTTAAAGATATGCAGCATAATCCAAAATCAAATTTTTTGGTCTCAAGGGCCCTACAGGGGTACTATGTGTAAGAAGGCGGGTCGATTTGAAAATCACCCAAGTGACAAGGAAAATCGTATTTTAGGGATCAAAATAAGATACTTTGCCGAAGGAAGGATACCTCTAAAACCAATTCTGATGTCCCGACTTTGTACTTTTGACTTTGAGTGCCAAAGTTTGAAAAATCTTAAGCTGACCCATTTAGAGTGCCCCAATCGTGTTAAAATGTATAACTGACCCCAACTAACTTTGTAGGGCCGACCCCCCCCCCCCCCCGCATGCAGTGGCACATCCCCTGAAATCCAACGTCCCCATACAAAAAATTCAAAAAATCACAATTTTTGGCACTTTACGTGAAAAAAGCTAAATGACTATCTTTTTGAGTTCATTTTCCTCTTAAGAATTTGAAAAAAAAAAAAACATAGCCATTTCACTGATTTTTTCATAAAAAGTGCCAAAAATGGTTATTTTTTTAATGTTTGTATGGGGAACCCCCCAGGTGAGGTTTTAGGGGGCGTGCCACTGGCATGGATGGCTTGGCCCTTCAAAGTTAGTGGGGGTGGGTCAAACATTTGGGCACGATTTGGATATTCTAAATGGGTCAACTTAGGATTTTTCAAACTTTGGCGCTCAAAGTCAAAAGTATAAAGTCGGGACATCAGAATTGGTTTTAGAGGTATGCTTCCTTCGGTAAAGTATATTTATTATTTTGATCCCTAAAATACGATTTTACTTGTCACTTGAGCCTCTTTTTGCATAGCCGTGTAAGTTTTTCGGGGAAACCAAAATTAGACACAGCGGCATATAGTGCTGTCGAAGGCGCCTTCAGAATCAACAAAGAGATGGTGTGTATCGATCCTTTTCTTACGGTTTTTTTTCCAAGATTTGGCGTGTTGTAAAGATCGGGTCAATGGTAGATTTACCAGGTCTGAAGCCACACTTCTTGTGTAACGGGCAGGAAACACTTACTTTCCAATCTTCAGGCATGCATTCATCCGACCATATTCTGCACAGGAGCTGGAGCATGCACCTTACGAGCTCCTCGCCGCCGTACTTGATGAGCTCAGCTGGAAAACCATCAGTGCACACCGCTTTATTGTTTTTTAGCCGTGATATAGCTATTCGCATCTCGTTATAGTCGGGTTGTGGGACTTCAATTCCATCGTCTTCGATTATGAGGTCGGTCTTGTCCTCTTCTCCAAATTGTTGCGTTGTTATCCCTCCATAACCTTAGCACTCTCTGAACATCTGCCAACAGGTCGCCATTGCAATTTTTACAGGACTTAAGTACCCTGTGTCCTAGCCCTAACTAAGTAAGCCTTGATACCCTGCATAAAACGTGGGAGTTTAGCGGTTACTCCCCAAAAATTATCTCATATTTAGATGATTTGGTTCTGAGTAGCTTAAGGAGTTTTTGGCAAGTACTATCTTGAAGTTGGTCAATCGAGTGCATAGGTTCAGATGATTGGAAGGTGTTTTCGGACTTTTTTGTAGGGTATTTCCAAAAGCAAACACATGTGGATGGACTTATGTAAAAACAAGTCAATTTCAGTGACAGATAGTGAACAAATGTTATATTTGCAGACCATATGCACATATGACCTATTACATGCAACAGATGTGGGATGGGAATTATAGGTGGATTTTCCACCTCAATCCTTTATTTCAATAGAAAACAAAAAAACATTACAATAATATTTTCCGTTCATATGGTTCTTGTAGGTAGAAACTTTTGTCATTCGCGAAAATTCACTCGGATTTTTCATTGTATAAATGAACTGAGGTCTTCGTCCTGATAATATCGATATACTTATCGGGTTTATTTCTTCTTCTTATCAAACTTACAAACATCGGACCAAAGTTATAATACTATTTCATGTTCATGAAAGGTATAATAAGTCAAATTAAAAACTTAATTTATTTGAATTAAATTATATTAAATTAAAATAAGGGGTAAAATTCCCCAAGCGGACCAACTAAAAATTCGGTTTGAATAAAATTTGCTGAAAGTGATCTGCTATGTAAGAAAAAAAAAAAAATATACCAAAGGTCGCGTATAAATATTGGATGGTTACCGAGATATATGGGTTTGAATTCGCAATTTTTCTTAAGCCTTTTTGAAAGATATTTTCGACGACATGCCAACAAAAATATTTTCAAGTAGAGTTGCCACCTAGGGTTGCCAAATTATCGCAGTATATTTGAATATCCGTTACTATCTCGGAACAGCTTGTCCGATTTGGATGAAATTTGGCATAAAGATAGCATGATTGATTCTAAGAATATCCACTCGGGGGTAGCCACTTGGGAAGTGTACAGGGTTGCCACCTATCTAAATTTTTTAAATTATGAATCGAGATATGCCAAGATGGGTATCGAATTTAAATTAAATTTCGCCGACATACCAACTAAAATATTTTCAAGTAGGGTTACCGTTTTACCGTATAGTATTGTATATTTTTGGGAACATATTTGATTTTTTTAGGATCATTTGGGGTTCACTTTGGCATAATTTTGTGGCTATTTCGACATAATTTTGGGTTCAATTTTGGATTAATTTAGGACAATTTTGGGTTCATTTTCGGTTCATTTTGCGATCATTTTTGGATCATTTTGGGATCATTTTGAGATAGTTTTTGGGTCATTTTGGGAACATTTTAGGGTTTTTTTTGGCGTCGTGTTGGGATTATTTTAGGGTCATTTTGGGTTCATTTTTGGATAATTTTGGGGTCATTTTCGGATAATTTTGGGTACATTTAAGGTTCTTTTTGGTGTCATTATGGAATCATTGTGGGGCCATTTTGGAATCTTTTTTGGATCATTTTGGGCTCATTTTTCGGTCGTTTGGGTTGAATTTGGGATCATTTTGGGAACATTTAAGGTTCTTTTTTGAGTCGTTTTGAGATCAATTTTTGGATTATTTTAAGGTCTGTTTGGGATCATTTTGGGTTTTGATAGCGCCGAGCTAGCTCGGTCACCTAGGTACTATAAATTAAAAAAAAATTATTGAAAAATTTTAGTAAAAATTTAATAAAAATAAATTTATGAATTTTTTTAAATTTGGACCTTTTTCATATTTTTATACCTTTCATGAATATGAAATGGTATTATAACTTTGGTCCAATGTTTGTAAGTATGAGAAGAAGAAGAGATAGATCCACTAATAAGTATACCGTTATGATCAGGACGATGAGTTGATTCGATTTAGCCATGTCCGTCTGTTTGTACGCAAACCAGTCCCTCAATTTTAGAGATATCTCGATGAAATTTGGTATGGAGGGGTTATTTTATATGAGAATAATCATTCGTCGGAACCAGCAAGATCGGACCAAAACTACTCATAGCTCCCATACAATCGATTGTTCCGATAAACGGATTTGGGCTATAACTCCTCTAATTATAAAGGTAGTAAAGTGAAATTTTGTAAGTGTTGCTGTTTTTATATGTGAAATATCAGTGTTGAAAATCATTGAGATGGCATAAATATTTCATATAGCTCCCATACAATCGATTGTTCCGATAAACGGATTTTGGGCCATAACTCCTGTAATTAAATAGGTAGGGTCGTAAAATTTCGTAACTATTGCTCTGTTAGAATGTGAAATGTCGATGTTAAAAATCAATGAGATTGGACCAATAAAACACATCGCCCCCATATAATCGATAGTTCCGATAATTTCGGTATGAGCTAAAGTTAAATTCACTCAGGCTGTACTGGGGATCGAACAGTGAAAATCGTGACGCTTATTCATGAAAGGTTTATAGCCTTCGGCACAGCCGAAGACAGCTTTCCTTACTTGTTTGTTATAATTTAATGCTTGATCCTTTTCCTTTAAAATTATACCTTTTTTGTAATGGACCTCGAAAATTTCTTCATTGTTATCTTAAACGAAAAAAAGCATATAAAATTCACCATAAAATGCAATTAATTTACGGATTTTTTTTTTTCAAGGAAAAAGATCAAGCTTGAAAAAAAATAAAAAAAAAATTAAAAAAATGTCCAGGTTTGAAAAAAATTAATACATTTTTTTTTATTAAATTTTTATTAAAGTTTTTTAATACAATTTTTTTTTAAATTTATATTCGAAAAGTACGGAAAAAATACTTTAGAAAACGATTCCTTCTTAGTACGTCAATTACAACAAGACTTCTAATATAGAGAAAAATTCTTGCACAAAAAAAATTGCGAATTCAAACCCGTGATATTGTTTTTTTTTACAAAGCAGATCACTTTCACCAAATTTCATTCAAATCTCGATGCGATGAAATTTTTAGGTGGTCCAGTTGACGAATTTAGCCCCATACATTCATTAGGTCTAATAAATTAAATTAAATCAAATCAAAAAAATCTAAACAAATTAAAAGAAATTATATTGAAGTATAGCTCCGCCAGTTAGTTAGATTACTTCATGTCCAAACATGAATTTAATACAACCAAAAGTTTAGCAGAAGAAATTTAGGTACGTACAAACATGACTACGTATACGAATACACGTTCACAATATTCACAAAGAAAATTAATAAATTTACCTAATACCTAAAAATTCTTGCCATACCCAAATATACCAATGTGCTCGTTATGTTGAAAAACCCTTGAAAATTCGCGGTATTCATAATATGCCTAGATAATAGCATATCGCGACGCTAAAGAGTCCAAATCATTTGCTTTACGCTGGATACACACACACATAAACAATTGTTTACTTACATAGCAGTCCTTCACGGTGAATATAGCGGAAGTTGAAAGGAAATAAAATTTAGCGAGCTGCGCAGACGTGTAGTTATTAACGTGAACACACAAAAGATATATCTTTCGCGCTGACCTGTCATATCCGCTACCTGACGACTATATAGAGGCAAGGATATGCAAAGTGTGGTCAGTATACTTTCAGAACAGAAAGCGTTTGCAAGTAAATTTTAAATAGTTGAACAACAATTTTTAGTCAAAGATACAAAGAAATTAGTTTGAGACTTTGAGCATAGAATTGACAATGTTTGGTAGAATGTTAAGTTTAGCAAAGAAGAAGAAACTTTTGGTGTTACAAAATGAGACCGATTTTGGCAAAAGTATGAAGCGAAGCAGGTTGAGTTCATCGGACATCTTGTCTGAATTTGAATTAGATGATATCAAAGTGCCAAAGGTGAGGATGTTAACTACGAACGAATTTATTTTGAACCTTAAGCTTAAAGCTCATGAAAGCTTTTTTTGAGTTGGAAAACTAATATATTTTTATTTTTTCCTTGCAGTTGGATGCATTTGCTTGCCCGAGAGTTAAGGCGGAGAAAAATAAAATCGAAAGCTATCTAGATACTACACTACGGCTGCTAGAGGATACAAAGGCAAGCTGCACGCGTCTACAAGATCAGCTATGTGACAAAGAGGGATATTACTCGCAGCGTGAGGAAGATTTGCAGTCTTTGCATCGCTGCGAAATCGAGAAAGGTAAGAGGAATTAGTTCAGATAACGGCAAGATTCACTCAATTGAGTCTAACTCTCATTTCATTCACTGATGAGAGCGGAAATGAAATTGAGCCACAGTGGTGTCAGAACAAAAGCAGCACTGTAGCGCAATTTTGCCGACCTCTACTTTAATTTTTTTTTTTTTAAATCAACTGCTTCATTTATTAAACCCCAGCATTTTTTCTCTCCCCTTTCATAGCACAAGCCAGTCTCAGCGAATATCAAGCCTTCGCGCAAACAAAATTCAATGAACTCGAAGAACTTTTGAATGGCAAAGATGCAGAGCACAAACGTCAGCTCGACTCCTATCGTCTTGAATTGGATAATAAACTTGCACAGAAGCAACAACAACTCGAAGCTGCCGAAGAACGTGAGTTGAAATTAATGAACCGGTTAAGTGAGCTCACTAATATCGAACAAGAATTAAATGATAAGCTCACGAGCACCGAACACACCTATACCACCCGCTTACAAATCGCTACTGAACATGAACAACAATTGAATGAGCGATTGCGTGTGCTCATGAAAGAGCTTGATTCATTGCGCGCCATGAAAGAGAATCGCGAACGTGAACTGCGTGATAAATTGAATCTCTCACAAGATGAGATATCAGTTTTGCGTACATCACAACGCAGCTTCAATGAAAGTTTAGATCGCAGCAGTAGCGGTATTGGTTCGCCACGCAACTCAAACACCTCAGAGTTGGCGCGCTTACAAAGTGAAGCGGATAGTTTGCACTGTGTGTTGGAGTTGAAACAGAAGGAAATTTCAAAGTTGAGCAAACAAAATGAAGAGTTGATGCGTGATGCGGAGGAGCGCGCGGTGTTGCAGGGTAAAATATCTTTGTTGGAAGCAAGTAACGAGATGCTCAAGTCGGAGTTGGAAATCAAGTCGGAGAAGGAAAAGTGAGTATTTTTAATATTTTTTTTACTTCGACTGCTGAGTGCGGGATCACCCCAAGGTTGCGTGGTTTTGATTTGAAGAAAAAACTTATATGTTCCTTGAATCTTTAAGATACTTTTTATTTTTGAACCAAATCAAAGATACTTTTCATTAGTGATCTAAATTTTCAACGAATCAAAGATACTTTACAATCACGAATCGATAATAAAAAGTATCTTTGATTTGGAAAGCGAATCAAATATATTCTTTATTTGAAAGTGGATTTGAAATCAAAAAGGATTTGAAATCGCACAACCCTGAATCACATTCTCATCAATCTGATATAGGGTGATTGTGAAAGATTGATTGAACAAATTCTTTAAAAAAATCTGAGAAAAGGCTTTTTTGAAAAAATATTTTGAAATAGAGCAATCTTCCACTCAGCCGTCAATGCGTGCATCGTCCAAAGTAAACATTGAACTCATTGCTCATATACAAAAAATTTCTTTTCTTCTTACAGAGATTTCCAACGTCAGATCGACGACATGAAGAAGGCCTACAAGCATGAGACGACCAAAGCCAAACGTCTTAGCTACGACAATGAGGCTTTACAATGGCATCTCAAGCAACGTTCCGAGCAATTACACCTAGTTGAAACTAAGCTACAAGAGCTCTCCGCTTCCGAAACTATAAATGCTAGTGCACTATCTAGTCTTGGTTGTTCATTCAATCGATCACCACTAATGAATGGCTCTTCATTGGTCAACATACAAATGGATGATATCTCACCGCCCACTTCACCCATAGTCAAAGGTGTTATAGAGAAGCCAGACTCTGTATCATGGGTACTCGAAATGGATGATGAAACACCCGAAGCTGCGGCATCAAAAATGGTCAAACGTGCTGGTTCATTTCGTTCGGTTGAACGTAGTCCATCAACACGACGCCAATTATCCGCTTGTTCGAGCATCATAAATACATCATTGAATTGTGTTGGTGGCAATAGCACACTCGGCGGCGGCGGGCCAAATCCGCTCTCGCAATCAATGTCAGCCACTTCAGTGATACGACAACATTCCAGCGATGTGCGACACGAATTCACAACGAATCGTGCGCATGCGCGTATACGCTCCAAATCGGTGAGTGTGAAGGGTAGCGAATCGACACCGACGACGACAACTAGCGCAGTGGGCGGCACATACCTGCACACCGGTTCGGTTGGCACAAAAAGTGGTAAAAAGCTGCTGCGTCAAAGCAGCTCGGGCTCAAGCGGTGTACGCAAACAACATCAGCTGGAGCTGATCAATTGGAAAGAACCGATGAGTTCGAGCTCACCACATGTGAGTGTGATACGACCACGTACATCGACGATGTGCTCAGAGGTTGCTGAAGAACAGCAGCATCATCAGCAACAACAGCACCAACATGATGGTGCTACATTAAATGTTTCGAGCGCTCACGATACAACATTCTTTCAGCGCACACCAACCAGCGCAACGACGACGAACAATCGTAAACTCATCACATGTGACATATCCAATTTGAATACGGGTGAACGTCTGGATATGCATTCGCTACCGACACACTCTTCGGTGCATGATTTGAAAAAGAAATTTCACGAAATACAAGAATCTGCTGGTGAAGCAATGGTTTCGGGCACTAATTCCGAAGATGAAGGCTGTTCGGCATCATCCGATGAAATCGTTTGTTCGGTATCAACTTCATCGGCTACAACCGGCTCGACTTCGTCGCTCAAACACTCGCATATGTCATTGGAAGAGGTATTATTATTGGAAAAGAATCTTAGTTTGAATGGTACGCCAATGGAAGTGAGTTGGTCATCAGATCAAGATGTTTTCACCACGGGCTCAACAGTATGACAAGGCGGCGACGTTGTTGCTGAACTACTCGTTGAGGAAGATGAAGCAGCTATAGATGCAGAAGAAGATGAAGATAGCTTCTGAAATAACTTGTGCTAGATAAAAGAAAATTTAGCTAGCATTCAACATTATTTTACTGGTGGCTTTACTGTAGCCCGAATTAGTAGTAGTTAAATGGTAGTGCAAGAAACCATAATTTTTTTAAGCAAAATGAAAAGCATACCTAAATTTTAAAAAGAAACTTGAAAAAAAAGCCACTAAGAGGTTTATGAAACTGCTTTGAGCGTCTATTCTTGCCGCAAAAGCTTTTTACTGTCAAAAAAAGCTCCAAAGCTTGATTGTAAAAGCTTTGGCGTTAGAAGAGCGTGCTCAAAGCGTGATAGAAATGGCCGACCAAAAGCTTTGATAGTTTGAGAGCTTTGTAAGCTTTTGATGAGCGCTTTTGGTCTGTTAATATTTGAATAATTTATTTATTTGAAAAAGAGCATATGAAATTGCGTTATTTATTTATTTGTCATTTGAATTTCGTGTAACTACAAGAAAGAGAGTAATAATAAACAAACAAGCAAAAAAAAAAAAACTTAATGCTGCATTTTTGACCCATTATTGTTTCAAAAGCACCCTATATATCAACTAAAATTTAATAGATTTTTAGCTTAGAAAACGCCATTTTTGAATTTTGAGATACAACTTGATACAAACTGTGAAATATATCATTATCGAAAAGAAGAAGAAGAAAGATGTCGTTCTTGCTCTAATAATTGCTCCCAAACTTGATTCAAGAGAGTCTCGAATCGCTTTGAGAAAACGTTTTAAGTCAAGCGCTTCGTAGCTCGGAGAAAGCCCTAGTTGGCGGAAAAAATAACCCAGCAATTACAGCCTAATCCTATGGATACATAAACGGACTAAATCCAACTTAAATGCTTTTTCATCAGATCCAAATTTTACCCTGACACACAATATGAGGATTAAATGAACAGCTGATTTTTATTTGTCTTGGCAATGTTGCCAGCGCAAAATTTTTTTTAGCCTCTCAAAATCGCTTAATATTTGGGAGTTAACTATGAGGATTATCCTTAAGTTAATTTCGGTCAACGCAGTTAATTCCGGATTACCCAAAATTTAAGGTTGTTGAAGTATTGTGAACGAGCTCAGCTAGTGACAATACCAAAAAAAAAAATCAAAAATAAACGCGAAATGAAAATCAGCTGTTCACTTAATCCCCAATGTTGTATGGGTCGGGGTAAAATTTGCATCTGATCCAATAGTATTTAATCGCGATTAAGTTCTAGCATGATTCTCGAACAACCGCGGAGACTCCTTCGACTCTCGAGGCGAGAACGAAAGAGAAAGTGCAAAGGTTCCTCCTCATACGAACTTACATGCGATTTCTTCAATATCCAAACTCCTCTGATGGTATTAGCTGACAGAAAGACGACTCCTGTTGGAACCTGCCATTATTTCGACGTGCCATACGAAAACTAACACTAAAATTTTGTGTCTGACGAAAAGTAACACTTTTATTTTTTGTCTGACGAAAAGTAACACTTTCCATATTTCTCTGAAGAAAATATACTAGCCAAAAGTGTTAATTTTCGTCACATACAAATTGGAAGTGCTAGTTTTTTCAGACCAAAATAAAAGTGTTAGTATTCTTACAGAATTTGAAAAGTGTTAGTTTTCGTAAAAAGTTTGAAAAGTGTTAGTTTTCGTATGGCACGTCGATTTGAAAATCCTCAAAAAATCATGTTTCGAGATAAATAAAACCAAATTATCGATCAAATATTGCCGTTCTCACAGGCCTGTAAAAGCAAACTGGCATCTTTTTACAACAATTAGCTTCGTTTGAAAATATTTTAAATATCGAGAAGCTCGATCATCTCTCCAGCTCTCTATAAACGAGCACTTGACTTAAAATCGCTATCAGCGAGTAATTTTATCACAAACTGTCTCGAGGTACCACTTTCACAAGGCTTTATCTTCACTGTTAGACAGTGCTATGACATTCATTCAGTCAGCTTTGTAATGTTGCCTTTGAAAATATAATGATGATATAAACAGATGATATTTACTTCACGATTCCCCATCACCTTGTCAAATGGCAACATTACAAAGCTGACTAAATGTCATAGCACTGTCTAGCAGGGTTTCATATTTAATTTGTCCAAAAGCGTATGAGAAATGAAGAAATAAGCGATGAGCTTCAAAAGCTTAACAAAAAATAGTTCTTTGATTAAAGATGAATTTCTTTTTCATAAAAAAATGTATAACGACGTCTAACATAATCTAAAATGGAAACTTTAGCGCCCGTAAAAGCAAGTCCATGAAACAAACGGAACCTGATTGATGAGAAAATAAAAACACAAATGTATTAACTGAAGAAGTAAGAATGTATATGAAAAACCTGGAAATGTATAAAATTGGAAACATTTTATGTGTTTTAGAATAGTATTACCCGCTTGTAAGGTCTATCAACAATGCTGTGGGAGCTGCCGACTCAGCTAGTTATAATTAGGTAATTCTGTTATGATCTTGAAATTCGCTAGAAATCGAGAGATATTCTAACGAATTACGATTGTTTCCATGAAATTTCCTTAACAAAGCGCAATTGATGATGGACCTGTAAATATTTTTAATTTTATTTTTTGTTTTCCAAATCGTATATGCAAAAAAAAAAAAAAATGAAATACGGTGAAATAATATTTTAGCTTTATAAAATATTTTAATTTGTATTCATTTATGTTAATTGTATTAAATAAATTTTAGTTAAACAAAATTGTGTACCTTAATATTAAGCAAATCAATTATTGTCTAGTATTTAAATTTAGTTTTTAAGTTTTTTTGTTTTCTTTGTCAATTAGTCAGTTAGTTTGTTAGTCAGTGAGTGAATCAGTCAGTTATATTACGTTTAGCTGATTTGCGTTAATTAATTAAAATTGTATGTTTATCCAAGAATGTGCATTATGATTACCGAAAAAAGAAAATTATATGAGAAACACAAAAATATAAGTAAGAACATTTAATCCTACCTAATATTGATTGTTTAATGAATTTTATAAAACTATGCAGTGCGTACAGTGACGTGCAAAAAAATTGCAGCGAAAGAAAATATTAAATAAAAACAAGTAAGGGATGTGTTGAAGGCTGCATACCTTTCATGAGTATGAGTCGCATTATTTAAAACATAAACAAACTATAAAAGAGTGGCGTTCTTACAGAGATAAATAAAGGAAACATGGTCCAAACCGCTTTTATCGATACAATCGATTGCATTGGGGCTATGTCAAACACTAGTCCAACCCTACTGTTTTTCAACATCGACATTGCACATGGAAAAAGAACAATAGTTAAAAAAAATTTCACCTTCCTACTCGTTTACTGACAGGAGTTATAGCCAAAAATCGGTTTATCGGAACTATCGATTATATGGGGGCTATGAGAAATATTAATCGAATCTGAATGATTTTCACTATCGACATTGCACATGCAAAAAGAGCAATAATTACAAAATGTCACCTTCCTACTCGTTTACTGACAGGAGTTATAGCCCAAAACCCGTTTATTGGAACTATCGATTATATGGGGGCTATGAGAAATATTAATCGAATCTAAATGGTTTTCACTATCGACATTGCACATGCAAAAAGAGCAATAATTACAAAATTTCACCTTCCTACTCGTTTACGGACAGGAGTTATAGCCCAAAACCAGTTTATTGGAACTATCGATTGTATGGGAGCCATATGTAATGTTGGTCCGATTTTGTTGGTTTCGACAAATGATTAATAGACTACAAAATGACACCAGATCACCAAGTTTCATTCAAATACATATCTTAAAAATTGAGGGACTAGTTTGCGTTCAAATATACACACGGACGGACGGGCATGGCTAAATCAATTCCGCTTATAGTCGCGATAATATCGGTATACTTATTGGTAGATCTATCTCTTCTTGTTCTCATACTTACAAACGCGGACCAAAGTTATAATACCATTTCCCTGCTAACTATCTTCGGATAATTTGTCGCGTTTCCCAAAAAGCTGGATAGAAATTATAATAATGGATAATTTTGTTTAGCGAGGAGCCTTGTCTATCCATGTTGCAGCTGCTAGTTAGGGTTGGCCATTAAGGACCTATCGAGTTTATCGAATTATGCATTGGTATTTCGATGCCTACTTTTCCCCACTGCTCTAATTTCTGATTTTTTATTTTCACTTTGGCTCGCTGTGGTTGGTGGGGTTCATGCTCATGAAAGGTTTAATTATTCTGGTCATAAATTATTCCCACTTTGTTACAGATCGTTCTTTATAGATCGTTTCTTTATAGATCGTCTCTTTATACATCGTTTCTTCATTGATCGTTTCTTTGTAGATCGTTTCATTATAGATCGTTTGTTTATAGATCGTTTCTTTATAGATCGTTTATTTATAGATCGTTTCTTTATAGATCGGGTCTTTAGAGATCGTTTCTTTATAGATCGTTTTTTTATAGATCGTTTCTTTATAGATCGTTTTTTTTTTATAGATCGTTTCTTTATAGATCGTTTTTTTTATAGATCGTTTCTTTATAGATCGTTTCATTATAGATCGGTTCTTTATATATCGTTTCTTTATAGATCGTTTCTTTATAGATCGTTTCTTTATAGATCGTTTCTTTATAGATCGTTTCTTTATAGATCGTTTCTTTATAGATAGTTTCTTTATAGATCGTTTCGTTATAGATCGTTTCTTTATACATCGTTTTTTTTTATAGATCGTTTCTTTATAGATCGTTTCTTTATAGAACGTTTCTTTATAGAACGTTTCTTTATAGAACGTTTCTTTACAGATCGTTTCTTTATAGATCGTTTCTTTATAGAACGTTTCTTTATAGATCGTTTCTTTATAGATCGTTTCTTTATAGATCGTTTCTTTATAGATCGTTTTTTTATAGATCATTTCTTTACAGATCGTTTCTTTATAGATCGTCTCTTTATAGATCATTTCTTCATAGATCGTTTCTTTATGGATCATCTATCAAAATTATCCGAAACAAATAATAAACAATAACTTACAAAAAAATGTCATTTTAATTTTCGCTGCTATTTTTTTCACGCAACTGCATGTATATGAGCGAGTATGTAAGCTTAATTGAATGCATGGAAAATTATTAAAAAATAAAAGAAATCTGTGTGTTAGTATAAGTATATTACAAACATACAAACATATACTTGTAAACGACTTAATATGAATTAACAAAAACTCATAACACAAAAAATTAAATTTACCAAACTTCTTAACTCCCATTATCCTTAAAGGAAAATTAAAAATAAACTACCTATATGATTACAAAAAAAAGTATGAACGTAGTTGCTGTGTAAGTGAATGTAAAGATACAAAAAAATGAAAAGAAAGAAATCGAAATTGCAAAACTGAACGTAGTGAAAAATATAAAATCAGCAAATCGACGGAAGGAAGGGATGGCTGCCATAGCTTCAAAAAATTTGCTCCAAGAACGCTTTATTTTCGAATTTTTTTTCGAAAATATTAGGGCCTCATTATGTATGACGAACGATAGCTCAGACGAACGATTCGTCTGCGCACAATATCGCCCACCCATTGCATTTTCTTTCATTTTTGTTTTTTTTTTATGTCAAATAAAAGTCGAAAATATTAAAAAAAAAAAAAAAAATTAAAATGATAGATAGAGCGATGGCTAGGCGATTTTGTGAGCAGACGAATCGTTCGTCTGAGCTATCGTTCGTCATACATAATGAGGCCCTTAAATTTGCTTTTAAAAACATTGCATTCCAGAATTAGTTTGAAGAGAACAAAATTGAAAAGCCCGCCGTCCCAGAATTGGTTTCAAAAAATTCCCTATCTCGGATGAAAATGTATGCAGTTTATGTGGAGATATGGCGTTTTTGAAAAATTTCGAAGACATAAACAAATTTTGAGATAAAAAATTGCATAAAAGAAATTCTAAGATGTGACGTTTTAGTGATAAATTCTGAGTTAGGAGCGTTCCTCAAACTAATTCTAAACTAGGCCGTTCTTAGCAAATTTTCTAAAACGAAGCTTTTTTGAAGTGTCACCCTAGCGGCGGTGATTTGCCACTTCTAGCCAACCAAGAATTTGTATGCAAAATAAAAATTTGAAAAAAAAATTTCAAAAATTATTCATGTTTATTGCATACACAAAGGAGTAATATAAAACTTTATAAAATTTGAAAAATCATAACCAAAAAAAAAAAAAAAAATAATTAAAAAAAATATAAATTAAATTTTTGTGAAAAGCTACTCGCTTGGGTAATTGAAAATTTCAATTGCCAATTTTATTATAATTTTTTTGAAATGAAATCTAGTGTATATGATAAGCGTCAAGCTAATATGTGGGCAGTAAATGTGTAGAGGTCAAGCAAATGCTGAGAAATCATTAAAAAATAAAAATATGTAAAAACAAAAAGAGATAAATATTGTATAAATAAAATACAAAAAGTAATTGTTTCAAATTAAGAATATCGGTTTTGTGTTTTTATTCAAGCATTCAAGAAAAATTAGAGATCTTGCAGGTAAGTGTGGTTAGTATATACCCGCGGCTTTGCCCGCCCCTGCGAAGTACCCTTTCAACATTTTAGATAAAAATTCGGTCGTCGAAGTTCACCAAGTTAGGTAGATTGGTCAAATAAAAAACTGTTGGAAGATCAATTATTTGTCTATGTTCCTAGAGTTTTGAAAAAATAGTATGTATTGAAAAACGGTTTTCAAAAATTTTGTTTAATATACATGTCCTTGAAATCGATTGAAAGTGAAGTTTCTAAAGTTAAATATTGTTTTGACTTTAAGTATGGATATAAATGTCTCAGAAAGCATTTATCGAATAAGTCATCTAAACTTCAAACTTTGATATTTATATAATATTATTGAATTATTGAATACTGAAGCATTTACCAAGGGTATTTAAAATTTTCAAAATTCCCATCAATGGGCAAAGATAGATTGATTAAATAATTTGAGGTTTTTGGGCGATCACGTTTTGACCGATAACTCAGTTATCGATAAATATATCGAATTACATATATCGAAGTCCAATTGAAACCTGGCGCCATCCCTTCTCGTTTGATACCCATATTGTTGGCCAATTTTAAGGCTTTTGAGCCATCTCGTTTTCACCGGTAACTCAGTTATCGAAAAATTTATCGAAATATATTGAAGTCCATATTGTAGGGCAATTTTAAGGTTTTTGGGCAATCACATTTTCACCGATAACTCAGTAATCGGTAAATTGATAAAAAAAAATATATCGAAGTTCAAATGAAACTTGTGGCCATCCCCTTTTGTTTAATACCCATGTTGTGGAAAATTTTAAGGTTTTTGGGCAATCACATTTCCACCGATAACTCAGCTATCGGTAAATTTATCGAATAATATCGAAGTCCAAATGAGACCTGGCACCTTCCAGTTTCGTTTGATACCCATATTGTTCGAAGTTTCTAAACCTGTATGCGAAATATCATAGGTTTAGGTCAAGTGTACTCAGAGTTATATGGAAAAACGAAAAAATCGAAAAGTATCGGTCCCTAGCATGGCCGGACCCCCAAAATTAAAAAAAAAAAAATAGCCTATACCTCCTTCCAGACTATTAGCTGTCTGCCTACCAAATTTCAACAAAATTCGTCTTGCCATTCTCACGTTATTGAGGAACAGAAGTAAACGTCTGGACATCCAAACATCCAAATATCCAAACATCGCTACATTCACATTTATAATATTAGTAAGATAAGATAAAATCGATCTGGAAGGGCACCGGGTAGCAGCAGCATCGGCTCTGCGTCTAAGGGAAACGTCCGGCTTGGACGCCAGCACTACTGGACATTCCAGTATTTTGGGATCCTACAGTTTTCGTCCGCTGAGCACAAATCGTTGTGCGACCACAACAGTCGGATATAACTGATTTAAAATAAACATTCCCAGCAGGGAAGAATGTGAGAGGACGGAACGGAGTCGCTAGTCATGGCGGCACTTCCTTTTATTTCGACGGCAAGTCTCAGCAATCGCCGCGGATTGGATAGGTCAACACACTATCGGACAGGTTATTGTTAGTTTCAGCGACAGCCAAGAGGCCATCAAATCCCTTGGCTCTTACTCGATCAACTCTAAACTGACTCTCAGCTGTCGTCGATCTCTACAAGAGATGGCCCAACAGAATCGCGTGAACCTCACATGGGTCCCGGGACATGGGGATATTGAGAGAAATTGTAGGGCAGACGAACATGCGAGGTAGAGCACGGCCAAGCAGGTTCTTCGGGATAAAGAGCGCTTAGATATGCCGTTTGCCACATGCAAGCTAATGCTGAAAGAGTACACACTCCGCCAAGCCAACAAAAGATGGCTGCAATATCCAGGATGCCATATGTCCAAAGAAACCTGGCCAAATGGGATCATAAAAGATCAAGACCCATTTATGCCTTAAAGAAAAGGGAAATCTCCATATTAATAAGGATACTAACCGGACACTGCCTTATTGGTAGTCACGCATAAAGGCTAGGTGTGCTCTATCGACGATGCTGTAAGAGTTGCAAAGATGATGAGGAGGAGGTAACGGTGGAGCACCTCATCAGCAACTGCCCGGCTTTAAGGGGCGAGAGAATGCGCTTTTTGGGAATTCCCTTCTGGGTTAGCCTACGTCAGGTCACGGAGCTGGATATAAAGCAAAGGCCGGCAATTACTTTCCATCTAAATGGTTCGAGGGATTTTCCATATGGCGGGTCCCGGAACTGATTTTCCCAGTGTTAGTGGTATCACACTGAAGGGATGTCAAGTCATCGTCCACCTGACTTCTCCCTACATTCGCATAACATGACTTAAGTAGCCTTCCTTCTATACCATTTTTTTTTTGCTGGGAGGAAATTGCCTTGCAATTGTAATAGCTTCACATATTGAGCGCTCTTTCCGCACCGACCACTGTTCTATACTCTCCATAAGTAACACAGGAAGGACCATTCATCTTAAAAGATATTTTCTTTCGAATACCATAAAGATTATCTCATCTTCTTTCGACACTGTCCATAATTACGAACCGTACATCAATCTAATAGGGTGTTGTTTTCTCTCTCAAAAAAGGTCTTTACTTTTCAGATAAGTTAGTTGAAAGGAATCTGATAAGGAAGATTTTCTTATTATTCAAAAAAAAAAAAAAAACACCGACTGTTAGGATAAAAGAGTTTATTGAAAAATCATAATCAATAATTTTTTTTTTGTTCAAATGTAGATATGTAGGTATACTTTAAGTCTAACATATTTTGTTTTAGGGTAGTGCAGCTTCTCCGCTCTGATGACGTACAGTTACTTCTCTACCAGGTGGATGAACAACACTTGCATTGAACCTTTGATCAGAACTTGCCTGACCGTCAGCAGCAGCTCCAGTTGTATTTTTATCAGGCATCGTTGAATCTGTTTTGTGCACAGCTAATACCGTGAAAACGATGACTAGAAGTATAGGTAAGATTTCAATATGTTCATAAAAGTGTGTCATAAAAAAAGTAAGTAAGGTCAAACTAGACATTTGAAATAACAAATATTCTGACCGAGCTAAATTTTTGCTTTGATTCACCCCCAGAAAGAAAACTGCAAAAGATCCACATTTTTTATTTTTCTCGACACTCGACCCCGAATAACTTTTTAAGCACACATGGGATCTTTTGCAGTTTTCTTTATGAACCAGAAGCTCCTCACAAAAATCTGACTTTGTACATATTTTGTACTTAGGTTAGGTTAGGTTCAAGTGGCTGCCAGAGAGGCACACTAAGGCCAGTTTTGAAAAGCCCGTTGTGATACCACCAACACTAGGAAAGTCAATCCTGTGACCCGGCCATATGAAAAATCCCTGAGTTGTTGGGATTCTCCACATAGCAGAATCCCGCGACTGACACTCCTAAACCGACACCTTACTCCTCCTCGAATCACTGAGATGACTTTATGAAGGTCTGGAGTAGGCTATCCAGGACGGGAATTCCCAAAAAGCGCTTTTTCGCGCCGCTTAAAGCTGGGCAGCTGCAGATGAGGTGCTTCATCTTTTCAGCTCCTACAGTATCGTCGGTAGGGCATACCTAGCCTTTCCGCGTGCCTAGCAATAAGGCAGTTCCCAGTTAAAACGTAAATTAATATGGAGATTTCTCTCCTTTTTAGGGAAATCGACGACAGCTGAGCGTCAGTTCAAAGTTGAACGAATAAGAGCCAAGAGCTTTGATGGACGCTTGGCTATCGCTGAAAATAACGATATCCAAGATTGCTGAGACTTTAGCCTGGAAGACGTTGCAATGATCAGGTATATTTTGTACTTACCTAAAGAATAAACTAAAAACGTTGAAACCATTTTTGTGATATGTGAGTGAATAGCTAAGATAGTTTGTAAACTGATACAACTGAGAAGCTCTTTGACATTTATATAGTGTGGTACGGGATAGCTTCGTATTAGGGTGTGTCAGATTATGGTGAGTTTAGTTTGTTCTCAGACAGAACAAAATATTTTTTAATAGATTAATTAATATACAGTACCTGGGTGACCGAGCTTGCTCGATGCTGTCAATTTAGCATTAACTTTACTTACCTAAAATAATCCCAAAATCATACTAAAACAATCCCAAAATAATCCTAAAATGATCCCAAAACGACCCCAAAATGATTCCAAAATGATCCCAAAAAGACCCTTAAATGTACCTATAATGATCCCAGGTTGACCCCAAAGTTATTCCAAAATGATCCAAAAATGACCCAAAAATTATCCAAAAATTACCAAAAAATGTCCCTAAAATGATTCTATAATTATACAAAAATGATCCCAAAATGATCCAAAAATGATCCCAAAATTGTCCCAAAATAATCGAAAATTGAACCCAAAATGATCTCAAAATAGCCTCAAAGCTATCGCAAAGTGCCCCCTAAATGATCCTAAAATAATACAAATATGATACCCCAAAATATAAAAATAGAATACGGTAAAATGGTAACCCTGGGCGTCACTTGAAAATATTTTAGTTGCTATATCAGCGAAAATACCGTTCACTTGATAACCATATTGGCATATCTTGCTCCATAATTTAGAAAAATTGAAATAGGGGTTGCCTGTAAACCATTCAAGTGGCAACCCTCAAGTTGATAATTGTAGAGTCAATAATATTATCTTTATGCCAAATTTCACTCCAATCGGTTTTCGAGATAGTATCGGATATACAAATATTAAAAAAAAAAAATAATATAGGTGGCAACCCTTTAATACCCCGCAAGTGCCAAGACGCAACTGTCTTAGAATATATAGTCTTAGAATCATACATACTATCCCCATGACAAATTTCATCCAAATTGGTTAAGCGGTTAAGGTGGAAACCCTAGGTGGCAACCCTACTTGAAAAATTTTTAGTTGGCATGTCGCCGAAAATGCCTTTCATTTGATACCCATATTGGCATATTTGCTCCATAATTAAAATAATTGAGATAGGTGGCAACACTGTAAACCTCCTCTTAGAATAAATCAAAATTTCATCCAAATCGGTCATGCTCATGTATGAGTTTGTCAGCTTCTTATTTTAACGCTATGTGAAAGTTCTCCTTATTAGTTCTTAAAATAATCTAGGCTCCCCGTCAAAACAAACCATAACTCATAAAAGACCATCAGGAATTACCTTCAGCCATTTCATAATTGAGAACTCAACAATGTTCATATCTACATAAATATCCAACAGCCGATCATTAAACTTCCTCTGAAATCCACTTTTGTCATAAATCTCTCGTAATATTTTTATTTTTTGTACCTTAAGTAAAACCGGACCTAGACAACTTTGAAAAGGCTCATAACTTATAAAAAAAATGGTTGGCATCCTTGAAAAACATCGTTACTGTACAGCTTTGTACTTTACGATCAGCTCTACTGCTTATAGGCAGATAACATTTAAAAAGGTAGCAACCTTTAAAATGTTATTGAAATTATGGGAAGTAGTAGGTATAGCGTATAATTTATGAGCCTGTTTTTTAAGTTGACTGGGTCAGGTTTCTATAAACAACAAGGTCTCCGAAAGATTTATGACAAAATCGGGTGTCGTGCAACATTTAATGATCGACCTTATGATCTTAATGCAGATATGAACATAGTTGGGTTTTGAATTATGAAAGGGCTGAAGGTAACTCCTTATTGATAGTTATGACTTATTATTGGTTTTGACGGAGAACTAGAAACCCGATATACTCCAATATACTCCAAATGACAATAATTTTAACTAGGGTGTGCCATTTGTATGTGATTTTTTTCACTTACCTAAAAATATTTTTTTTTGCTGCTATCCAGTAGACAAGGTTGGTATAGAATCATTAACTTCCATGCTGTAGCTGGAACCAATTTTTCGGTTTCGTTCTTCAACATATATTTCGGTTTCGGTTACGGTTTTGTTTTTCAACATATATTTCGGTTTCGGTTACGGTTTCGTTCTTCAACATATATTTTGGTTTCAGTTACGGTTTCGTTCTTCAACATATATTTCGATTTCGGTTACGGTTTTGTTCTTCAACATATATTTCCGTTTCGGTTCCGGTTTCGTACTTCAACATATATTTCGGTTACGGTTACGGTATCGTTCTTCAACATATATTTCGGTTACGGTTACGGTATCGTTCTTCAACATATATTTAGGTTACGGTTTCGTTCCGGTTTCGGTTTCGGTTACAGTTTCGTTCTTCAAGATATATTTCGTTTTTGGTTCCGGTTACGTTCTTCAAAATATATTTCGTTTTTGGTTTCGTACTTCAACATATATTTCGGTTACGGTTACGGTATCGTTCTTCAACATATATTTCGGTTACGGTTACGGTATCGTTCTTCAACATATATTTAGGTTACGGTTTCGTTCCGGTTTCGGTTTCGGTTACTTTTCGTTCTTCAAAATATATTTCGTTTTTGGTTCCGGTTTCGTTCTTCAAAATATATTTCGTTTTTGGTTTCGTTCTTCAAAATATATTTCGGTTTCGGTTTCGTTTTCGTCCTTCAACATATATTTAGGTTACGGTTTCGTTCCGGTTTCGGTTTCGGTTACAGTTTCGTTCTTCAAAATATATTTCGTTTTTGGTTCCGGGTTCGTTCTTCAACATATATTTCAGTATCGGTTACGGTTTCGTTCCGATTTCGGGTTTTTAAAGAGTTTCGGTTTCGGTTACGATTTCGCTCGTCAACATATATTTTGTTTTTAGTTCCGGTTTCGTTATTCCACATATATTTCGGTTACGGTTACAGTTTCGTTTTTCAAAATTTATTTCGGTTTTGGTTACGGTTTCGTTTCCGTTTCGGTTTCCAAATAAAACCACGAAACTCATTTATTAGTTGCTACTACAAAACTCAAGTAAATACATACCGTTTGGAACCGGTTCCGGCTTTGGGGTCGTGCATATATGACGTCACGCTCTTTGGGGGGGGGGAGGGGTCTGCGATTTGTGACGAAGTGTGACATGGGGGGAGGGGGGGAGTAGCACTTACGTGATGTCACGTTATTTTTTGCATGTTTTCTAGCGTGCAACGTCCATGAACGTTTTCAAATTTGGCATGTTTTCATTCTTTCGATTGGCAAATATTATTTAATAATTAATATAAATATTCTAAACATGTATCAGATTTTATGTCAAGGACTAAAACCGAAACCGTACCCGTAACCGATTAATTTTTCAAAACCGAAACCGAAACCGTAACTGTTATTTTGATCTGAAGAAGAACGAAACCGAAACCGTTTCAAAAGCCGGAACCGGTTCCAAACGGTTTTGAATTTTTTTAATGTACCACTTCTTTTACTGGGCACATAGGTATTTTCTTTTACAAATAGGTACCCTGAAAACTTTCATGGAAGATTGTCGAGCAAGGTTACAAAGACACGTTTTGACCTCAGTATAAAAATTCTGAAAAGGGAAGTTTGACTATAGTTGAATGAAGCAATCGAAAAAAGTTTACGAGATCCGAAAAAAAAATGGAGTTTGTGACTGGGTGTGACATGGGGGGAGGGGGGGGTCAAAAACTACCAAAAATCGCGTGACGTCATATATGCACGACCCCTTTTGATTTTTTCAGATAAAAAAAAACGGTAACGGTTTCAGTTTATGTTTTGAAAAATGAATCGGTTGTAACCGGTTACGGTTTCGGTTTTGAAAAATTAATCGGTTTCGGTTTGAGTTTGAGGGTGTACCTATATGAATTAATCTAAAAAAGTTCTGGTTGAAAAAAAATAACCATAATTTCGCACACCCTAATATGAAGCTATCTCGTATCACAATAGGTATATAAAAGTCTAAGCGCTTCACCGTTTAACCAGTTTACAAATGCTTTTAGATATTCACTCACATATTACAAAAATGGTTTCAAAGTTGGTAGTTTTCTCTTTAGGTAAGCGTCAATTATATCGCCTTAGGTCACTTCACGATTTATAAGAGAAAAAAAAAATACTGATTATACGTTACCTTTTTGCTATTTTATTGTAAGGGACAAAATAGAAATTTTACAGGAAAGCTTTTTTTTTGCTTTTTTTTACTGTATGAATTGTTCCATACGATAAAAAAATAAGCCTCTTTCTGGCACAATTTTCAGAAATAATATTTTGCCAGTTTGGCGCGCTGAGGCATATACAACAAATTTTCATCAAAAAGGAAATTTCCAAAGCAATGTCCGTTACGATAATTCCGCAAAAAGCGATCGATCTTACATTTTCACATTTTCATATTTTTCCACACTTCCAGCTATCGTCTTCGCTACATTATCCTTGCACAAAACAGATTCAACCATTATCCGGAATTTTTTACGCGATTTAATAAATCAAAGGTTAACAGCGCTGAATTCTTTAAATATGTTACTTGCTGGCAATCATTCATATGCACCACCATCATTAGTTAATATAATTATCTATCCAAATCAGCCACCATGCATCAAATCGGGTTCACAAAAACCTAACACAGGGTCCGGTCAAAGTACAACTGAAAAGCTTCCTGAAAAGGCAATAACAGTAGACAATTCCGGAGTACACGAATTACCCTACTAAGCAATATGTTGAACCGAAAGTATACGCATGAAAAAGTAGCATTTTTAATTTTTCGCCAATAAACATTTTTTTCTAAATAAACACTAGGTTTCTTTCTTATTAATAACTAGCTAGACCCGGCGTGCGTTGCTACGCCAAAGAAAAACATCTAAATAAGATTTTACCATTATTACCATTTCTCGAAAGATATATGGTATTTTATCAAGGTGAAACCCCAGCTACATGCTCGGGCCCTGATAAACTTCTTGGAAGAAAAATTATCCCACACTTTAACCTAAGCATAATGCTATCTTCTTACAGAATTTCATGTAAATCCAAACATTTATACGATAGTTTAGAATAAGTCAGTCCTGGGTCCACTTTCCGGATGAAAATTTACCCTCTATCTTTATCTAAGTATATAGCTACCTACACACCAAGTTTCAAGCAAATCGGGCCATAAATACGATTGTTTAGAACAGATCCGTCCCTGATCCACTTCCCGGAAGAAAAACCATACCATGCTTCAACCTAACCATAACGCTACCTACATACCAAATTTCGAGTAAATCCAACCATTTATATGATAGATTAGAATAAGTCAGTCCTGGGTCTACTTTCCGGAAGGAAAATCAAATCATCCCATACTTTAACCTAAGTAAAACGGTGCCTATGTACATATTTAATTTCAAGTAAATCCAGAAATTTATACGATAATTTCGAATATGCGGTCCTGGGTCGACTTCCCTAAAAAAAAACTTTACAGAAACACTCTCTAATCTATCCCGAAAATTTAAAGAAAATCGGTTGAGTATACTGAAAGACATGGCTTTCTTAACATAAGTAACATTTTCCTTACTTTAAAGACTTTTTTCTTCAGTTTAAGGAAAATTTTCCATAAAATAAGGAAACTCTTTTTATACCCAGCGTACTAGTACTAGTACAAGGATATTATAATTTTGTCCACATAAGAGATAGATATAGAGTTCCATATATGAAAATTCTTAGGTGGAAAAGAGGAGTTGATTAAGGCATGTCCGTCCGTCTGTCCTTTTGTCCGCGTAGGTACACGATAACTTGAGTAAAAATTGAGATATTTGCATGAAATTTTGTATACAGGTTACTTTTTGACCAAGGTAGGTTGCTATTGAAAATGGGCGAAATCGGATGATAACCACGCCTCCTTTTTCGATATCGAAAATTTAGAAAAACGCATAAATTAACATATCTCGCTAACTGAAATGGCTGAAATGATATACTTTTATAGGCGAATCCCCCTGGTCATTCTCTTATGACTTTTCCATAAATTTTTTATAGTTGGCGTGGCGCCGCCCACTTTTAAGGGAGGCATTTTTGAAAATTTGACTGGTCGTAACTTTTAAACTGATTACGATAGAATGACGGAATTTGGCACAAAGCATACTAGTGTCGTTGGAAGTATACCATGATTTCGATATCGCAAGCTTCAAAAATCACCTAAATTGCCATAATTGGTATTTTGGAAGGATGAGCCCCTAGTCATTCTATTATGATTTAGAAATCGCTTCCCAACCACCCCCACTTCCGAAATGGAATATTTCGAAAATCATATGAAAACTACCGCTGGGTGTTTAATGTTCGGTTTATCCGAACATAGATTTCCTTGCTTGTTTGAGTGTAGTTTTGGAGTCCCTAAGCTACATACATACATACATCTAATTTTGTATATACGTATGTATAGAAGATGAAGAAGGCCTTACTTTTAGACAATAATAAACAAATTTAACGGTGAAAAGCGATTCAGTTTTCCTGATTAAGTCTATGAATTTGCTTTATTATTTTGTATACAAAATGAATTTCTATAAAAATTTGCAAACAAACAAAAAATCAAAGAAGGGTTAAAACATTTTTTGAAGCGAGGGGGATTTTATAGAGAAAAATTAGTTTTTCACCATAGAAACTTCCGGGATATTCGTTCATTCATCGGCGTATAAACGCCTTACACAATCGGAGTTTGATAGGAATACCATATAGCCCTGACGATAAGTGAGGTTATCGAAAAGGGGTTTCTGGCCCCCCATACCAGATTCTGAAGACGAACTGGAAATTCTGGGTATGCATTTTTTGGCTAGACCTATAACTTCAGGCATGTTTAATTCACAGAAAGCATTTTTTAACTGACACACAATGCTTTCATTATCAGTTGTGACTGAAAATAACTTCTAAATACGGTCGCCGATTTTAACCCATAAAAGCATAATTGGTGCGACGAGACTACTGCTTACGAAATTCGTGTTTAGTGCTAATAGGCAGATAACATTTTAAAAACTAATAAAATTTAATATGTTAATGAAGTTGCAGAAATCATAACACAATAGTTGTCTAACCCTAAGTGAACATATTTATTACTATTGCATATATTGAGATAAACAAAGTTAGTAGGGTGGGTTCTTCAAAAAAAAAAAAAAAGTTTTTAAGAATTCTCAATTTTGAGGTGGCTTACTTGCTTTTTTTAAATAGGTAAATAAGAAGCAAACATGGGAGTTCCAACGAAAAAAAAAAACAAAATTTTACAACATTTTAAGTTTTTCAGAAAAATAAAATTCCACATAAAAATCACGCACCCTAAGATTTAGCTTACCTCATATTACAATATATAAGCATCAAACTGCATTCCGATCGATCCAGTTTACAAGCGCTGCTCGTTATTTGTACATCAAAAAAATGTCCTCAAAGTATTTTCTATATTTTGCCCGTAAGTACCTACTTATATTCGTACTTCAAAATAAAAGGAAGAAGAAAAAAACCTAAATTCCATATTTTTTATTCACTTTCAGTCACCTTTTTAACGGCGTTATCCGTGGACAAGACAGAGTCAATAGGCATAGTGGGGCAGTTGTCAACATTTTTAAACAATATCCTAGCGCAAAAATTATCCGCACTGAATCCTGTAAATGTTCAGTCTCCTGGCAATCAAACAACTTACAAACCATCTTTATTAACCATAATAATTCCTCCAAATCAATCTCAATCACCGAGTGTTGCTGCGACAAGTGCCGGAAATGTCTCTCAGCCTGGCACTGCAGGTGCTGCTCCGCTGAGTACTTCAATTGTAGGAGGTGCAAATGGCAATCCACCAACAGTGGGTGTTCCTCAGCCACAGAGTACTTCAGTTGGTTCGGCAGCCGCAGCTTTAAAGCCTCCTCCAAAAGTTCCATCCGAAGCTCCAAAGCCTCCTCCAGAAGTTCCAGCCGAAACTCCAAAACCGCCTCCAGAAGTTCCTGCGGACGCTCCAAAGCCGCCTCCAGAAGTTCCCGCAGAAGCTCCAAAGCCACCTCTAGAAGTTCCCGCAGAAGCTCCAAAGCCGCCTCCAGAAGTTCCTGCAGAAGCTCCAAAGCCGCCTCCAGAAGTTCCTGCAGCAGCTCCAGAGACTCCTGCAGAAAGTCCAGCCGAAGCTCAAGAGCCTCCTCCAGAAACTGCAGCTGCGGAATAATCGACCGTTAGGACGATGTGAAGAGATATACTTAGCCCTACAAAAATATTGAAATATATAAAATATTAATTTAAAATTAAATGAAATAAAATAAAATAATTAAACAAAATAAAATAAATTAAAATAAAATAAAAACAACAAACTATAATAATATATAATAAAAAAACAACAAGAAATTAAATAAAATTTAATTAAATGAAATAAAAAAAAATACAAATACAAAATAAAAAAATAAATGAATAAATTAAAAAAAAAAAATAAATAAATAAAATGAAGTGAAATAAAGAAAAAGAAATATAAAAATGGTAAAAAATATAAATACAAAATAAAAAACTAAAACAAATAAACTAAAAAAATAAAGAAAAAAAATAAAATAAAATAAAATAAAATAAAATAAAATAAAATAAAATAAAATAAAATAAAATAAAATAAAATAAAATAAAATAAAATAAAATAAAATAAAATAAAATAAAATAAAATAAAATAAAATAAAATAAAATAAAATAAAATAAAATAAAATAAAATAAAATAAAATAAAATAAAATAAAATAAAATAAAATAAAACAAAATAAAATAAAATAAAACAAAATAAAATAAAATAATATAAAATAAAATTAAATTAAATTAAATAAAATAAGATAAAATAAAATAAAATAAAATAAAATAAAATAAAATAAAATAAAATAAAATAAAATAAAATAAAATAAAATAAAATAAAATAAAATAAGATAAAATAAAATAAAATAAAATAAAATAAACTAAAATAAAATAAAATAAAATAAAATAAAATAAAATAAAATAAAGTAAAATAATATAACATAAAATAAAATAAAATAAAATAAAATAAAATAAAATAAAATCAAATAAAATAAAATAAAATAAAATAAAATAAAATAAAATAAAATAAAATAAAATAAAATAAAATAAACTAAAATAAAATAAAATAAGATAAAATAAAATAAAATAAAATAAAATAAACTAAAATAAAATAAAATAAAATAAAATAAAATAAAATAAAATAAAATAAAATAAAATAAAATAAAATAAAATAAAATAAAATAAAATAAAATCAAATAAAATAAAATAAAATAAAATAAAATAAAATAAAATAAAATAAAATAAAATAAAATAAAATAAAATAAAATAAAATAAACTAAAATAAAATAAAATAAGATAAAATAAAATAAAATAAAATAAAATAAAATAAAATAAAATAAAATAAAATAAAATAAACTAAAATAAAATAAAATAAAATAAAATAAAATAAAATAAAATAAAATAAAATAAAATAAAATAAAGTAAAATAATATAACATAAAATAAAATAAAATAAAATAAAATAAAATAAAATAAAATCAAATAAAATAAAATAAAATAAAATAAAATAAAATAAAATAAAATAAAATAAAATAAAATAAAATAAAATAAAATAAAATAAAATAAAATAAAATAAAATAAAATAAAATAAAATAAAATAAAATAAAATAAACTAAAATAAAATAAAATAAGATAAAATAAAATAAAATAAAATAAAATAAAATAAACTAAAATAAAATAAAATAAAATAAAATAAAATAAAATAAAATAAAATAAAATAAAATAAAATAAAATAAAACAAAATTTAACGAATTTATAGAAAATTAAAAAAAGAAAAAAAAAAACAAAAGAAAAAATTATAAAAGCATGAATTAAAATGAAATTAATTAAAAAAGTTTATTTATAATATGAATAAAATAAAATAAACTCAATATGAAATGGTTCTTCACTCGGTCCTTTCAAAGCAGTGACCCCGTTCCTCATGGGATACGTCCTTAGTTCGTGCATTGGGCTCTTGCGATTTGGACAGGCACTAATGTCACTTTCGTTATGGAAGTCTCTACCATACCGCCAACGAGCTGACATGTCACACTTTAAAACTAGCTTAAAAAACTATTTTTAATAAGATATCTTACTAATGCTAAACATATCGTCATGAAAAAAAAAAAAAAACATTTTATATATACGTCACAATTTCATTTAGTTTTGTGATTTTTATCATATATTTCTCTCAGCTTAAATTTTTGTATTTTACCCGAAGCAGTTTTTGGAAAATCTTTAGTTGGTATTACGTAACGAGGTATCTTGAAGTGTGCCAGCTTTCCTTTGGCAAAATCTTTAATATCGTCACGCGTGATTTGTGTAGATTCATCGTGCAGACGAACAAACGCACATAACTCCTCACCCATACGCTCACAAGGTACACCAATAACCTGGAAATAGATGAATGTATTGGGTAGTTGTTAGGCGATTTAGGCAGGAATTTTATTTATAAAGAAAAGATAGGACAATAAACTCGAAAACTATAAAAATAGCATAGTGTTTTTTAGTTCCCTCTTTTACTAAAAGTCCGTGGCACTTACATGACTTTCACAAATTTTCGGATGTGTATTTAGGAAATCTTCAATTTCTTTCGGGAATATATTTTCGCCACCACGTATTATCATCTCCTTTAGACGTCCCACGATGCGTCCATAACCATCCGCTTGTAACACGAATTGATCCCTATACGAAAAAAAAAGAGTAAATTATTTGAACATAATAAAATCTCGCAAAACTCATGCACTCACCCAGTCCTCAACCACCTATCCTTGCCGATAGTCTCCCTCGTTTTCTCTTCATCATCGTAGTAACCCAACATCGTTACATAACCACGCACACAAAGCTCACCACATTCACCGTATGCTACGGTTCTACCTTCCGCGTCAATAACTTTCGCCTCAACATGATCCTGCAGATGACCAACGGTATTTAAAATTTGTTCCATACTATCGCCGGGACGTGATTGAAATATAACCGCCGTAGTCTCAGTCATACCAAAAACAGTGCGTACATGCTCCAAACACAAAACATTCTTGATATCTAGAAAGAGTTGTGGCGAACAGGCCGCACCACCTGTTATAGCCATTTTCGCCGTCTTCAAAGGCAGCTGCAGCTCTCGCTGCTTCTTGATGAGATCAACATACATTGTGGGTGTACCATGAATAACGGTACATTTTTCATTTACAATTGCATGCAAAGAGTCTGCGGGATTAAATGTAGCTGCTGGTAACACCAAAGTACTACCATGGATCATCCCGGCCATTATTGAGATGACAACACCAAATGCATGAAAGAGTGGCACCTGAGTGCAGATGCGTGATTGATTGTCTAGTTGATTACGATTTCCAATATGTATGCCATTGTTAACGAAATTGTTATGTGACATTACGGCAGCCTTCGGTTGACCAGTTGTACCTGAGGTAAATTGTATATTACAGCCAGTATCTGGCATAATGTACCTTTGGAGTTGGGTAATCGCGGCTCGTTCAGCTGAGTTGCTCAGGTCAAGCAAATCGTCGAATGAAATTGCGCCCTTAAGTTTATGCGGTGTATCGACTATTACATGCTTGAGGTGTGGCAACTTAGCACTCTTAATACTACCATCGACACCATCTGGCAACTCTGGGCATATACTCTTGAGTATTTCATAATAGTTTTGCTGCTTCAATGTTTCTGGCATAATCAAAGCTTTCACTTTTACTTTTTTTAGACAATAATCTACCTCCGGACCTTGAAATGCTGGATTTATACCTACCTAAAAAAAGTTAGTTTGAAGAAACTTTCTTTCATTCTTTCTACCATTTCCATAACTTACCGACACCAATCCAGCGCGCGCAGCTCCCAACATCGTCAGATACCAATGCATGTTGTTGGGCGCCCATATGCCGATATGATCACCTTTGCTCAGTCCAAGTTTTAACAAACCCGCAGCCACACGATCTACTTCCTCGATAAGACTTCGGAAAGTAAAACGTTTTTGTTCGTGACAGGAAACAATTGCTTCTGTGCTGCCAAAGTCTGCAGCTGATCTTTCCAACTGTTGTCCAACATTACGATAGACGTATGGATCTTGACCAATGTGATGTAGATGTGCAGGGTGAAAATTTTGCGCTTTTATAGCGGCTGTTGGTTGCGACGAAAAGCTGAAAGATGGTAGGGAAAAATGATGTTAAGTATTTTTCAAGCAACTAGAAAAAAATAACCCTTAAAATGCACTCAAACTAAAAACAAAATATGTCAAGTCACATGATCTTGAGGTGATTGAGATATCTTTTTCAAATCACACCACTTAAACTTCTAGCACTACAGTCGAAAATTGCCGGTCAAATTAGTTGTTAAAGCTTTCTCATTTTAAAGTAACATGATAATTAAAGCCACTTGATATAGGTAAGTATCAAAACCATTTAAACCCTTTGGACCAATTTAGCCAACGTTAATTCGAACAGCACATGATTCATGGAAGTGTTTATATCATATGATATACATATTTACTGATTAAACTTTGATATTTTTGTTATCATATGATAAAATTCGGAAGATATGATTATGAGGTGACTATCATATCAAACCATTTAAGTCACTTGATATAGGTAAGTATCGAATATCGCGTGATTCATCTAAACTTTGTGTGATATCTTGTGGTATACCTACTGATTAAACTTTGATAAATTTGATATCATAGGATAAAATTATTTTTCCACCGACCTATATCATATGATATATTTTCTGATTAAATTGTTATATCGACGTGCCATACGAAAACTTACACCAAAAATTTTGTGTCTGACGAAAACTAACACTTTCTTGTTTTGTCTGAAGAGAATGTACTACCTAAAAGTGTCAGTTTCTGTATGGCACGTCGATATGATATCACGTGATAAAATCCTGCATATTCGTTTCAATATTTTTTTTTCAGTAATTTGGGACATTTATAACTTTATCAGACACTTATTAATTTGTATGCCATCAATTAGTATATTTGACATCATGTGACATATTTGGCATCATTCGATGTATTTTTTTTGTACTCGTGCAGTTTTATTTTTAGTGAATTTATTAAAAAAAATCTGAAATGAAAGAAATTAAAAATCCTTCTAGGTAATTTAAAAGTTGGAATTCATTTTTTCCAGTTTAATTTTTCAGTGAGCTATGTCATATGATATATTTTCTGATTAATTTGTTAAATGATTTGAATATTTTTTTCAGTAGTTTGTGATATTTATAACTTTATCAGACACTTTTTAATTTGTATGCCATCAAATAGTAGGTATATTTGACATCATGTGACATATTTGGCATCATGTGATCTATTTCTTTAGTACTCGTGCAATTTTATTTTAAGTGAATTTATTTTAAAAAAAATTTAAGCCGAACGCAATTAAAAATCCTTGTAGGTAATTTAAAGGTTTGGAGTCTACTAAAAAAAAGTTCAAAATTATTGCTTAAGCTTTCAATTGGCTACGATCGCGCCATTTGCGATTTGTTTGTTTTGTGAGTGGTCGCATTGAGTTGAGTTTGTGTATTCAAATTATGCAAATTGCCGCATGTGTTTCCATTTCTATTAAAATTTCTAGCTTTCAGTTAACAGATTAGCAAATGTCTGATTATTGTTGAAATTTTTATATTCAAACCTAAAACGTATTTAAATTGGCTGATTATATTAAAAAAAACAGTAATATGATATTTAGGAAACATCTGAGGTTTATCCAACTGGGTAAATAATGGGGCATATTCATAGTCGAAATAAAGTAGGCACTAAAGATAGCGTCAGCATTTTTGACAGAACGGCCGTTAGAAATGGTGTCAAAAAGCTGACGCTAACTTTAGTGCCTACTTTATTTCGACTATGAATATGCGCTATTAATTTTACCAAAGCTCTTGCATGTAAGCTTGACTACTTTTTTCCTTGTTGTTGTTGTTTCGAACCTGAATTTCCTCCCAGTAGTGGCATGTTTGAGATTGTGCCAGATGTATAAATACATAAATAAAAAAAAAAATCTCATTTAAAGTCATAAAATTAAAATCAGTTGTTTTCAGTAATATACGTGTGGCTCACTATCGCTTTAACAACTTTAGTCACAGATCAGTGATAACAACATTTTGTTTCATTTATTTCGGCTTATCAATATTCACTCTTCCAAGCTCCTTTAACACTTACCTACGTAAATGTGATAATGCAGGATATCCCTTAGCGATGAGGACACTTTGTGATATGATTTGTAACTTCTTCGACATCATTTTGTCCACAGCAGTAGCACTTACTTTAAGCAGGTGAAAATCACGAATGGAAAAATTTCGTTGTTCGACAATGCAACAGACACAGCTTAACAATATAACAATTTTCTTTTCAAAATTCGAACAAATTTAATTTAATAATAATAGTAATTAATTTTAATGCAATGCGAGCAACGACATCTTTCAGCACGCTAAACCGTACAACGAAAAACTAACAACCGTTTACGAATAAATTTTGTTTCTGTTTGGTTTGAGGTAGAAGCATTTACGATACAGCGAGCGCAAGCGAGTAATTCGCATGTCGATCGTAGAGTGAGAAGCCGGTTTTTGGGTTCGGTTATTTGAGGAGACCAAGTGATAAAAGTAGTCTCAATGGAACGAGGTACGGTTCGTAAGTCCATAAAAAATTATAAAAATTGAGTTATTGTACTTAGTTGAATATTGTTCACAGAGTATACTTTACGTCATTTGTTATATTTCAAGATCTCTTACTCCTGTGTAGTTATTAGAATGATTTTTCAGTGCTGCCACCTACATATATGCCACTTTTTCAAACGATAGAATTATGCCAATATGGTTATCAGATAGAAAGTATTTTCGTGGTATTTTTTTTTAAATATCCCTATGTAGGCCTACTACACCAAAAAGTCGGGTATCGACATCCGGCAAAAGCAACATGTACATTAGGGTGGTTCGACAAAAAATAGGGTGGATCGACAAAAAAAGTCTTTCCAGTCCACCCCTAGGATTAAAGATATTTTGAAGGCGATCCCAAAAAACTTTTTTTTTGCAACGATGTATTTTTTGTGGCATTTTACAAAAGTATCAATAGGCAGGGTTACCAGCTAGGGTTGCCACCACATCTGTTGTTATCTCCAAAACGACGAAACTCATGAAGTTTGGCCCTATATTCCATGGTACATTTCAAGTTTTCCCACTCAGGTGTTGCCACTTCAAAATGTTATTTACACGATTGCTCTCTCTGAATTTTTTTTTCGAAGCTGCCACTAGGATTATTTCGATGATTCTTTAAAAAGTATCTCGAAGTACCTTGTAAGGATGACACCTAACCCTGTAATGTATATTGTATTTTCTTTCATATCTGCTGTTATCTCAAAAACTGCTGGAAATATTTTTATAAAATTTTGTGTATAGTTTAATTGCTTTATTATTACCTATTTTTGTAAGGTGTTGTCCCTAAAAAGAGTTTTACGGCGTTGCTACCTACCTGAAAGTTTTAAAATTCTTAAATGAGATCCGCGAATCACGCGAAAGCTATTTTTCGTATCTTTGCATAAAAGTATTAATTAGCAGAGTTACTAGTTAGTGTTGCCATTTAACGCTCTTATATATATTTTTTGCATATCTGTTGTAATCTCGGAAACAACTTGACTTATTATGAACTTTCGAAATTAGGTAGTAGGTATAGAAGTTTTTTTTTCAAATGACCACTTTCAAACATTTGAAGTTTTCAAGTGTTGCCACAAAAGTATCTCGAAGTGAGTTTACCTTTTAGGGATGCCATACTTTTTTCCTTATCCGCTATTATCTTAAAAACGCATTGGCATATTTCTATAAAATTTTGTGTATGGGGTTACGCTATAATCTTTCTTATATTAAGTGTTGCCTCTAAAAAGATTTCTACGGAGTTGCCACTTACCTGCAATTTTTTAAATGTTGAAATGAGATTCACGAAAGGTATTCCCGTCGTATTTCATCAAAACGACCGACACAAAATAAATTTCCCTGAAATTATTCACATACACTTATTAGTGATCCCTCGTACTAAAGCATTGTTTAAACGATCGGCCTTGCTTATCATTCTGAGCATTGTTTGCTACTTGTTGCTCTTATCATTATTTCACACTGAGCAAATTTTGTTGCTTGTTTATTTATAGATACATACATAGTTCTTTTTTCATGTTTTTGTAGTCTGGAAGCGTGACTTACGAACCCTAAGTAACGTCAAACAACCCAGCAGAAAAAACAGGTAGCTCATTAGAACCTAATTTACTGCAACATAATATTTATTTCTTAATACACTTTTGAAAAAAAAATTGTAACAATAGGTTACAAGCATTATTTCTTGCTGATTTCCTTGAATTTCTCAGCGAGTTTAAATTTTTGTATTTTTCCTGATGTGGTTCGAGGAAACTCATTTATGGGTATAATATAAAGTGGAACTTTAAAATGTGCCAGTTTTCCTTTGGCGTAGTCCTTTACTTCGTCAGGTTTAATACTCTCAATACCATCTTGCAAACGTACAAATGCACAAAGCTCTTCACCCATACGTTCATCGGGTACACCAATCACCTGCAATTATAAAGATCAAAAGAGGTGTTGCATTTATGAGTCTCCAAAGAAAGTTTGCAATATTATGATAACAATTAATAACCCAATTAATTTAGATGTATATTGGAACGATTTTTCGTCATCCCTTTTCAATTTTGGTTTTGTAACAAACCGGTTTCGGCGATCCGCCATCTTCAGTGATTGATTTCGTTTCGAATTAAAGAATTATCGTTTCGAAATCAAATACTGAAGATGGCGGATCGCCGAAACCGCTTTGTTACAAAACCAAAATTGACAAGGGATGACGAAAAATCATTCCAATATACATCTAGTATCCACCCTGTCGGAAAAACACATGTCACTGCTCCTGCCATTCTTACAGTCATTGCCACTTCTTTAAAGGTGCCAGTCACTGTCACGAACCCGATCAGGGTCAGTATTTCATTACTTCTGCGATCATAATTCTGGCCACTGCCCGATTAATTTCACTTTCAAGGCCATTTTCATTTGTCCGGTCACTGTAGCGGCTACTTCCACAGTAGAAGTCACTGCTACTGCCACTGTCTTTGTCACAGCCATGACCAGTATTACTATCACCTCTTCGGTTCCTGATTTCAGTTACTACCAGGGATACGGTCACTTATCCTTTTACGGTTCCAGTCACTTGTATAATCAGGGTTCCAGTCACTTATCTTTTAAGGATCCCAGTCACTTATCTTTTAACGATCCCAGTCACTTATCTTTTCACGCTCCCAGTAGCTTTTTTTCACGGTTCTGGTCCCTTTTCCACTTTTGGTCATGGTACTATTACTTTCATGGTTCAAGTAACCCTTTCTTCTACAAATGTGTTCACTTTTTTTCAAGATCTGGTCACTTTTCTTTTCATGACTCTGGTGAAACACAGGGGTAAGATCACTGTAAATTTCTCGATCCCTATTAGTGCTGCGATCACTGTCAAAAGTGCGATCCTCCGGTGTTAATTGATGATGAGGGTTAAGATTTCTGGCAGGGTTTCGGTCACTGTTCCGAAAAGGATTAAGGCCAGTCTAAGCATTGCGGCCATGTAAGGGTTTCTGTCACTGTGATGGTTACGACCACTTTCTATGTACGGCGATAGCTCTGCAGGATGCTTAAGAAAGGCTTCCGATCAGTTTAAGCTCTACGGTCCCTGAAATGACGGTCATTGACCGGGTTACGATCACTTTAAGGGTACGGCGATAATTCTGGTCTGACTTTGAATCACTTTCAGGGTTCCGGTCCTTGTTTGGGTTTCCCTAACCATAACCGACTTCGTGACTATTATCATCCCCATCATTATCATAGTTATCCCACTCCTTCCTCTTCCTAGTTGTTTATTCTTAAAATTTTCCTAACCCTTTTCCTCTTTCCCTTGCTGGGTATTTCCACGCATATTCTTTCCTCTTATTCTTCCTTCTTCGCCTAAAAAGCGAACTAAGTCTTTTCTAGACATCCTCAACCTGTTTTTTCGGCTCAGTCCCGTTCTTCCATTTTTAAGTTCGCTTTATAAAATACTTACATGAGCTTCAATGATTTTCGGATGTGAGTTAAGAAAATCTTCAACCTCTTTGGGAAATATATTTTCGCCACCACGAATGATCATTTCTTTTAGGCGTCCGACAATACGACCATAACCATCCGCTTCCAAAACGAATTGATCGCTAATCAAGAAAAAGTAATAATGAGCTTCAAAAACATGTACACTGAGCTAACTTCACACACCCAGTTTTCAGCCATCTATCATTACCAATAGTCTCTTTTGTTTTCGCCTCGTCGTCGTAGTACTCCAACATTGTCACATAACCACGCACATAAATCTCACCTGGCTCACCGAAACGCACCAAATTTCCCTCAGCATCGACAACTTTGGCTTCAACATGATCCAACAAATGCCCGACTGTATTCAATATTTTATCCATACCATCCTCCGGTTTTGATTGAAAGATGACTGAAGTGGTTTCAGTTAAACCGTAGACAGTGCGCACGTGATCAACACCCAACACACTTTTTATATCCAAGAAAAGTTGGGGAGAACATGGCGCACCACCGGTTATAGCCATCTTGGCAGATTTCAAAGGCATTTGCAACTCTCTTTGCTTCCTGATAAGATCAACATACATTGTGGGTGTACCATGAATAACAGTACATTTCTCATCAACAATAGCATGTAGCGAATCGGCGGGACTAAATCCGGGTGCTGGTAAAACCAAAGTGCTGCCATGGGTCATTGCAGCCATCGCTGTGATAACAACACCATACACATGAAATAAGGGCACTTGTACGCAGATACGAGAGTTGCTGTCTAGTTGATTACGATTCCCAATGTGTATGCCATTATTGATGATATTATAATGAGTTAGCACAGCTGCTTTTGGTTGACCAGTGGTGCCAGATGTAAATTGTACATTACAGCCATTATCTGGCATTATGTGCCTTTGGAGCTGGGTAATCGCGAGACGTTCAGCTGGATTGCTTAAACCAAGCAAATCGTCGAATGAAAGTGCGCCTTTCAGTTTAGTCGGCGTATCGACTATGACATGTTTGAGGTGTGGCAACTTAGCACTCGTAATACTACCATTCACGCTATCTGGCAACTCTGGACAAATACTTTTAATAATGTCATAGAAATGTTGCGTCTTGAATGTTTCTGGCATTATCACAGCCTTCACTTTGACCTTTTTCAGACAGTATTCAACTTCGGGAGCTTGAAAAGCTGGATTTATGCCAACCTAAAACGAAAATTGTTTTAGGATAAATTTCTTCAACAAATCTTATCACCTACCGACACCAACCCGGCGCGCGCTGCTCCCATCATCGTCAGATACCAATGCATATTATTGGGAGCCCATATGCCTACATGATCTCCTTGCTGCAGTCCAAGTTTGAGCAAACCTGCAGCCACGCGATCTGCTTCCTCGATTAGGCTTTGAAATGTATAACGTTTTTGTTCGTGATAGGAAACTATTGATTCTGTATTTCCATATTCAGCAGCAGCGCGTTCTAACTCTTCTCCAACATTTCGATAGACCAATGGATCTTTGCCAATGTGATGTAGATGGGCAAGGCTATTTTTTTTAGACTTGGCAGCTGATGGTTTTTGGGATGATATCCTGGAAGGTAAGTCATATATATCTATACTGTTTATACTATATGTATCTATATATTAATAGGCTAACACTCTCCCCATACAAACAGACGCAACCCAGTTTCGTATAGTATTTATGGATAGATCTCTATAAAATTTATAGTGGAAACTTAGAATGGACTAATCTGGTGTCTCACCAAAAAAAATTTTGAAAATTATTTTTAGTTTATTTGTTATTAAAGAAAAAATAGGTCACAAACTCTCCAGCTATTTTGTTATCTCCACATTCTGTTATACCCGAACTATACATCACTATTCAGCACTCTTATAAAACTCCCAAAGACACACCTACCGCTCATTCCCTTACACACACACGTACATATCTATGCAATGATCCAGCAGCTGCCACTTGTTTTTATTTTTGTGCCAAAAAAAAACAACAAAATGTACCAAATTATATCATCTTCGGCATCTAAACACCATTTGTAAGCTAAGAAGTCCAGCTTCACTTCTGGCTTTATATATTTAACTTTTTGCCTATTGGTTAAAGTTTATTTTTTTAACGATATGATTTTGTAAGAAAATTCCACAATGTTAAGATCGAGATTTAAATATCGTACGGACTTTAACTAAAGAACAATTTTACATGACACTAATGCTGATTTCGTTGAACATGTTTATACCCTTGCACAGAATACTGTAAAAGTGTGATAAAAGTGGACCCGTTCTACATGAAACTGCTATATCGATAAAACGAACAAAAAACATTGCCCGTTTGCTATGCTATGTGCATGAATAATTAGTTTTCGCTTATCAACCATATTCAATTGTTATTGCAAAATCCAATTTTTTTCACCAAATTTATCTGTCAAATAAAATTTTCGTCAGCTGATTTTCAGTGCAACCAACTACCCTGTCAAAGCTTCAGAGGGTAAAAAGTGTGAGTTTTTTAGGAAATGAAAGCATATTCTGTTTGACGTTATACCTTAATTTTGCAAACGAATACGGAAAATTAAAGAGTATAAAAAATACGCATTTTTTGATGAAACGAAATCACCATAACTCTACTTTTTTTTACGAAAAACATATTTTTGGGTATTTGTTTCCTTTAGGGGTCAACCGCTAATAAATTGGCTAAAAATATGGGAGATAGCTCAAAAGACAGGTTTTGGCCCAGGATCACGAGTCCGGAAGCGCTTTTTTAATTTTTTGTTTCTATGGAAAGTTATGGTCAAAAAAATGACCCACGGCACGCATTTTTTCGCACGTTTTTAGGTACAGCCTAATAAAATTACAACAACCAAATGAAAACTTGCCACTTTGATTGCAATTATCTCTTCAGAGAAGCAAAATATTAAAAAGCGCTTCCGGATTCGTGATCCTGAGGCCAAACCCCGTCTTTTGAGCTATCTCCCATAATTTTAGCTAATTTATTAGCAGTTGACACCTAAAGGAAACAAATACCCATTTTTACTTTGATTATTTGATGTTCTAAGCTTTTCTCGATTTTTTTAAAGTTTAATTCACTTATGAAATTTTTAGGGGGTTAAATATTGGAAAAGTATATTTTCTAAGCAGTTGAAGATTGCCCAGAAAAATATCCCCAATCATCTCATTTAAAGCAAAACTGTAATTAGACGCTGGCAAGTATAAGTATAATTGACAGAACTCTGACTTTTTTTCAATTTTCCTTGCTTAAAAAATAAAATAAAAACGAAAAATTAAAAAAAAGAAACAGTTTTCAATTTTTGCTTCCACCGAGAATCGAATATAGGTGTCCAGCAAGTAGTAAACATTTATACCCATTCTGGTATAAAAAGGGTACAATTAGTCTCTTCATAGGACATGCTCGAACAAATGTGACCAATTTATTCCATCTAAAAGTGACTAAAAAAGTAGTAGTCTACTTTTCCTTTGGATTGATCCCGGACTAATCGTATTTTTTGCAGGGAAATACCATACGAACTTTTACTAATGCACCTTTTTACATAAGTAACTCCACTTTTTTTGTATGAAACCACATTTTTTCGATTTTTAAATAGCTTTTTACTTATGAAATTTTTAGAGAAATAAAATATTGGAAAAGTATATCTTCTAAGCAGAAAATGTATTTTTCATACAAAAAAGTGAAGTTAGTTATATAGACTTAAAATTTTTTTCGCAAGACCAGAATTGTAATTTTCAAAAAATAGCTTTAAAAAAATTTGTTTAAAAGAAAAAACATTTAAATATGCTGCACCACCCTAATGTGCGGATTCGTTGCATGGTATTACTCAAATCAAATGTTTAAATTCCCAAACATCATATATATATATATGTATGCGTGAAGCAAGAATAAAAAACGGTACCTTGCAAATTGCACAATCAGCGAAACTCCGACAAACACTCCCCGCAAAAACTCTGCGCTTGGAAAACCGCTCCCACCCTTTTTCGCGCTCCTTACTCTCACATGAACGTACATAAGTATACAGCGATCCAGGCAGCTGCCACTTGCCTTCATTTTTGTGCAAAAAAAAAAAAAAACAAAGTGTAGCAAATCAAATAAATATCATTGCATCCTCGCCATCTTCACACCATCATCATTCACATAATCACATAATTTACATAATCTAAGGTTTTTCGCAGAGCACTTCTTTATTTAGTTTTTTGTCCATTAAAAAGTTTATATTTTTAACGATATGGTTTTTTAAAGTAAAATTCCACAAGGTTACGATAAAAAAAGTACCATTATATATCGAAATATTATAAGCCCATACCGGGTTTTTGTGCAATTTAAATCAAAAACTTATTTTTTATGTAACAATTAATGTAAGTTTAACATAATTTGTAATAGTAAGGTCTGCTGTACCTTAGACATAAACAAATAAATAAAAAAATAAAAATAAAAAAAAATAAAAAAAATCTGTTGTAGATATATCCTAATGTATTGTCGTCAGCTTTTCTGTTGTACTGCTTTGCTGCACCACCCTAATGTGAAGATTGTTTGTATGGTATCACTTAATCCAAATTTGCATTTGTCACGAGGGAGTCACTTACTTGGTTTTGTTGTGAACGGGGAATATGTACATATATTAAGAGAGAGTTGAAGAAAATTTCAGATGGTCGAATTTCGACCACGGGCGATCCTAGTATATATAATTGTATCTCGAAATTTGGTTAAAGGTAAACAGCCGATCCACTGACCCGAATTTTTTAATTCAAATTTTAAAATATCATAATCCGGCCACAATAGGATAAGACATTTTTTTTAAATTAAAACCCTGCTAGACATGAATTACGGCACCCATCAGTTTTTTCATATTGCCTTTCAGAACCTGATGGTAGGGATAGGGACGGGGATAGGTATAGGATCGGGTTAGAAAAACGTGCCGGGAATAAAATGTGTGGCAGGACAACGTCTGTCGGGTCAGCTGGTGTACTTATATTACCTTTAGCTTTTCCAAGTTTAGTTTGATAAATAATGATACATATCTTCATATTTTGGTCATAATTTGAATAAAACCATGGCATTAGTTTTGGGCGAAAAACTTGCTTTATAGTTATTGTAAGCATTATTTAGGAACGCGAATACCAAAATTTTTGTATGCCGGGTCAAAATAGACATAAAAATAGTGGCTGAATAACAATAATTCTCACAGAGTCAAATTTTGGTAGAGAGCTTAGGTTTGTCCCCATCGATCCAGAGTGTGCCAAAAAAATCATCCGAGGTCAAAGGTCAACATATGGACTTTTCAGGATTTTTCTCGAACATTTTTGTATGCGTCGAAAAATTGTCTTTTACCGTTCACTTGTCACTAAGTCGGCAATGAAAATAGTTAATTGTGTAAAGCCTCTGGTTCTTGAGCTAGAGCCACCTTCCATCCATGCATAACATAAAAAAATACTACTCGGGTAAATTTAGTTATTCTTGAATAACAAAAATTCCCACAAAGCCATTTTTTGTCAGGAGCTTAGGTTCACCCCAGGAAGAAAACTGTTAAAGTCCCCATCGAGCCCATTTGTGCTAAAAAGGTTATACGGGGACAAAAGTCGAGAAAAATCCAAATTTAAGGGTTTTGTTTTCTGGACTTTTGACCCCGAATAACTTTTTTAGCACAAATAAGATCGATGGAGACTTTTGAGGTTTTCTATCTGAAGGTGGACCTAAGCTGTATGCAAAAATTTGGGAAGTTTGGTTGTTTCAATTGTCTATATTGACCGGACTATAAGACACATAAGCTATGGTTTTTTTGTTAATTTCATTTGCATTACATACTACTGTAATTCGCAACCAGCTTATAAAATATTCAAAATACATAGTTTACGTTTCCAATCACTAACTTAGGACGGTTGGCCACTTTACCCCAAAACTCTTAGTACGACCCTGTTGCAAAATACTCACCAACGGCAGCAGCTATGAGAATTAGGCCTACACGCTCTCAGCAAGTTCATGTAAAAGTAGCGAGACTGCATTGCTGCTGCTAATCGCTTGCTCATTATTTTCTGCATTTGTTTTATTTATTTTTCTATTTTCTGTAGTCGACTATTTGTTTGTGTTTATTATGACAGCACACAGATCAAGTGATTACGACAATGCGACTGCACGCAATATTCACGAAAATTGCACTGACTTTTCAAGTTGATAATTTGATAATTATATCTAATCGAAGCATTAAATATACATTTAAAGATTCATCTATAAGTGTGCAATTGATAATTTTGCACACACTGCAGTGTTTTTGCGTAAATATTTGTAGTAAATATGCGAGAACATTTTACTTTCAGAGCGCGAGCTGCACTAACTAGACCAGAGAGCATTGTTGCTTTGTATCAGTGAAAAATGTAAAAGAGAATACTTATTGCATTTTTAGCTATATTATCTGTAAACAAACAAATTTTACAAACAAATGTAAGTGTTTACATTTACATAGTGCGGCCACTGAGTGCCTCTCAAGCCAAATGCATGTAGGTATGTTTAAATAAAAATGTTGGGAAATCAAGTTTGCAGGTTTACTGGTGTTAAAAATTTATTCAAATTTAACACACTCAGTTAACCAAGACTGAACTCGGGATTTTCATCTTAGAAAATTCTTTTCGAAGGCCGCCTTGATGTAGCGGAAATGTGTTCGGCCTACTACACAAGTAGTCGGGTATCAATACCTGGCAAAAGCAACATCAAAAATAACACTACTCGACAAAAAAAATCTCCAAGAATGAAAGTACATTTTTTAATGTAAAATCTTCTCCTGTACCCCGTTTCTGTAAAAAATCGACAAAATTCCCGATTTCAATGTCGACACACTCTAGTCGAATCAAAATTCAAAAAAAAAAAAAAACGCGTGTAGCTAGTACACGTGAAAGAAGTTAACTTCTTAAATTCAGATATAATTTAAATTTTAGGCGAAAATACGAATAAGGTGTATTCGAGAATAGTTTAGATTTTCAATTTCTTACTTCCGGGATGTGGACGAGGGAACGAATTAATTCGAAAATATCTTATACATTGTGCGTTTCCTTCAAATACGGTACGCGGGTAGAATTATGCCTAAATTAACAGGGGCCAATACGTATGGGATATAGAGAAAGAGGGCCGTGGTAGAAGAGAAGGGAGGGAGATAGTGTGAAGGCGAAGAAAGATAGAAAGGAGAGTTAAAAAAGGAGTTGTAATTCCGTTTAGGTGGCAACCCAGCGTGAAATTGTCATATTTGGAATACGGTCGATAATACCCAAATTGGCAAATCTAGCTCTATATTTACAAAAAAGGGGATAGGTGGCAACCCTTTAAACCACCCTAAGTGGAAACACCCATGTATATAATCTTAGAATGAACCAAATTGTCTACATGCCAAATCGGCCAAGCAGTTCTCGAAATATACGAAAAAAATAATAAATTGAAGTTAAGTGGCAACCCAAAGTCGCAACCCTGCTCCTAATTATCATATTTGGAATACGGTTAAAAATACTCTTCATTTGATACTCGCATTGGCATATCTAGCTAAATATTTAACAAAGATTGGGATAGGTGGCAAGCGTGTAAACCGCCCTAAGTGGCAACATCCATGTATATAATCTTAGAATGAATCAAATTGTCTATATGCCAAATTTTACCCAAATCAAAATATTCGAAAAAATAAATAAATTGCGGTTACTTGGCAACCCTAAGTGGCAATCCTGCTTGAAATTATATTATTTGGAATACGGTCGAAAATACCTTTAATTTCATACCCATATTGGCATATCTAGCTCTATATTAAAAAAAAATGGGGATAGGTGGCAACCCTGTATATAATCTTAGAATGAATCAAATTGTCTTAAGCCAAATTTTATCCAAATCTGTCAAGCAGCTCCCTAGATATACGAAAAAATAAATAAATTGCGGTTAGGTGGTAACCCTAAGTCGAAAATAACATTCTTTTGATACCCATATGGGCACATCTAGATCTATATTTAAAAAAAATTGGGATAGATGGCAACCCTGTAAACCGCCATAAGTGGCATCACCCATGAATTCTGCTCAGCCGAACTATTACAATTTGTGCAATGTTAGCTAGATTCTAGAATTTCACCTCCTATTTGATTTGCACAGCTAAACATCGTTGTGAAAATCGCCTACGCCTGAAAGTCTGCAACATACGCCTGAAAGTCGGCTACAATTTCTATTTCCGTTGCATAATTTCCGTTGCATCATCCGCCATTTTCTCAAATTTCACTCTCAATCAAAACTTCATATCGCCACATAGGAATTTAACTTCAAAATTTTTTGTCACTATCTCAAAAGTAAGTGTGAAAATAAATCGACAAATTAAAATTTTTTCTACAGAAACAAAAAAAATTGAGTGTGACGTTAATATGACGTAAAATCGACTATTTTAGTCGAGACGATCGAATTGAGTTACAGAAACGCCGTACTGATTCCGAATATCACTTCCATTTTTCTGTGGAAAATCTAGTTTTCGAGATATCAGTGAAAATATGAAAATTCTCACCTTTCCAAAATACTACTTCAAAAATTTTTCTTTTTCATTTTTTCCATTTAAACTGTTGAGTTATAGATTATATTAATTCCCATAAACATTTTTTGCGTTCATCTCTATAAGTATCTTCAGTAGTTTGACAACTATGCCAAAAAAAATTAAAAAAAGTTCAAATTTAACCACTTTAAAATTAGAAAAAGTTTACGAACGAAAAAAAGTTAGCGCTCCTATGTTGTAGGAAATTTAATTACGAAAATTTTAAGTATACTAGCACAACATTGTGATGTGATCTTGACTTTGTAAGCCCTATTATATTAACAGTCATCAATAAAAAATTTTCTGTTTTTATCAAAGAAATTTTACGAAATTTTTTCATATCCTCGACATTTTATAGATACATATTTTGTATGTAGATTTTTCTGCTGATTCCGAAAATGTAATCATATGGGTTAAAGGTAGAATAGTTTTCGAGATATTTTGAAATTTCAGTTTTCGAGATAAGGAAAAAAGTGGGATTACTTCTATGAAGTAGGCACAAATCCCACTCCATCCCAAGCGAATAAAGAAACCACACCCCAAAATACATATGAAAGTTCGTCTCATATAACGTTGTAAGCGACAAAGAACCCCGTTTGAAGTGGCTGGAATTTTTTGCTTACTTAAAACTGTATAACAATTCTCAAAAGAGCTCTATACTTTTAAGTTTTTTGGTATCTCTCCGCTGGAATAGAAATACATCATAACCCACACAATAAACTCATATGTCGGTTATAACGTTATTTGAGGCGAACCTTAATAGATGTTATAGATGTTATATCAAAGATGGGAACCCATTATTTTTATTTCCACCAAAATACAAGCATTGGCTATAAAAATTTGATAAAAATCATATATGTACACATTTCAAGCGATATCTATAATAGCTTTTAATTTGTAAAATGTCAACAAAGTTCAGTTAGGCCTCCTAATGTTATCGCGCGGTTTCTCTGTAATCACAACTAGACCGCTCGTTATTTGAGTAGGTACCGCATCACAGCTGTTCAAATCAGTTCGAAGGCACGCCTCGTTTAAGCAACAGTCTTTTTGTTGAAACTTTTAAGCGAACGATTTGTATTATCAAAATGAAATAAAACTTGTTATCAAATTAAAGCCAAAGTCCAAAAACTCACCTGAAACGCAAGAAGAACAAACTAATTAATATATTCAATATGCAAATAAGCACCGCTATATACAGTATCATAACGCATAATAAATGTTTTGTTAATTTGAACTTTAATATTATTAAATTAGCAAGACAACAAGTGCAACAACATAAAAGACGATGGTTAGTACAAAGAATAAAAAAAAAAAACGAAAACGACGATAACGCCGTCAAAATTAAGTACGATATACATTTTGTTTTAGATATTTGGCACAATTTTATATAGCTAGACTATCTGTCAAAAAGCTTTATTTAAATTCAAGTCACACTCAATGCGATTATTTGATCGATCGATATGACATCAGCCGGCTGATGTGATCTGTGTTAGTGATGTGCTACATAATATCCTAAACAAATCAGACAACTATAAGCAATAAACTGTTTGCTTACATTTACATATCAACCGTGTGATATGTTGATGTGATGTGATATCACAATTGCATATATGGGATGTGCCATACAATAGTTTTTGTCTCATTCTTCTTCTAATAAAGTTAAATTGTGGAGTTAAATAGGTTTAAAATCATATCTGCGTTTTGTTGAATGTGACGTGATATCACATCTGCATGTTCGGAATGTCTTACGAATTTGTGTCACTGGCTTACTTTTTTATATTTTTGATATATGTTTTGAGTAAAAATTCTTACCACTCTAACGTTCATAAACAACAAAAAAATTGTATTTATTTTCAGCTATTCGGATCGTGCCTACTTCCACCAAGTGGGTACAGAGCCCCTACGCTACATCACATTAGGACAGCAATTCAAACAAATTGCTTCAAAATATCCCAATCGAGTTGCCTTCATTTCGTGTCATGAAAATCAGCGTTACACATATGCCGAACTGCAACATGAAGCAGAAAGTCTAGCCGTAAAACTCACTGAACTCGGCATGAAACCTGGAGATCATTTAGGACTTTGGATCACAAATAATTTTCAATGGTATGTTAGTTATTTGGCAGCAGGACTGACTGGCTTTCCAATAGTTTGCATAAATCCTGCACTTCAAGCCAAAGAAGTCACCTACGCGTTGAGAAAAGCCAAAGTGAAAACATTAATGACAATGGACAAATGTGGCAAACAAAATTTTTATGAAATCTTGAAAGAAATATTGCCAGCGGCGAGTGAAAGTGGAAACCAGACTATACAAGATAAACAACTACCAGATTTGCGACATATCATTGTACAAAGTAAATCAAAGCTGAAAGACTTCATATCTTGGGATGAGTTTCGAAGCAGCACAGTGCCAGCACATTCCATCGAAGAGTTAAATAAGCAAGTCGAGCAGATTGCACCGGAAAGCGCTTGTACCATACAATTCACTTCCGGCACTACTGGTTGGCCAAAATCAGCGCTACTCAGCCATTTCGCTGGTGTTAATCAAGGTTATTATCTTGGACCATTCCTCAAATTAGACAACTCACACACGATTGTTTGTTTGTCTTTACCATTCTTTCATGCTTTCGGTTTGAGCGTTTTAATGGCGATCTTGAATTATGGTTCGACCCTAGTGCTACCTAGCGCACGTTTTGACAGTGCTGCCATACTCGAATGTGTTGAGCGTGAAGGTTGTAATATTATTTTCGGTACACCCACAATGTATGTAGATCTCTTGGAACAACAAAAGCGGCTGCAGAAACAGCTGAGTACTTTACGTTTGGGTATGGTAGGTGGCGCAGCTTGTTCACCCGAAATTTTTACACAAACGAAAAGTGTGCTCGGCTTAGACGATTTTATTATTGGCTATGGTATGTCAGAGACATCAGCAGGTTGCTTTACACAAGACGGCGAGGAGAGTGTGAATGAGGCGGTACAATCCGTAGGACGCTTATATGAACATATGGAAGCAAAAGTTATCAACGAGCGTGGTGATATAGTTCGTTTTGGTGAGATGGGTGAATTGTGCATACGTGGTTACAATGTAATGACTGAATATATGGGTGATGTGGAGAAAACAAAGGAGGTGCTGGATAAGCACGGTTGGCTTAAGACGGGGTGAGTATTAAATCGATAGGCAAGGTGGGGCTTTTTCAGATACATTTTTTTTTTTTTTGTAATTTTTTGTGTAGTGACTTGTTCGTTTTGGAATCGAATGGTGTGGGCCGAATTGTTGGACGTGCAAAAGATGTTATAATACGTGGAGGTGAAAATATATTCCCTAAAGAGATTGAAGACTATTTGGACACACATGAGGATATACTCGAAGCTCAGGTACTTGTTTCTAAATATCTTTCAAGCTATGTATTATGACGACGAGTTCCTGGTCGAACCATTTAAAATAAGTTTCTCTGAGGATTAAGGGCATAGAATATGCCCGAGGTAGGTAACCCTGTCATAATAAGCGACTACAATCCACTTCGACTCCGGTTACGGCGGCTTTGAAATCGTTCTAAAGGCAGTCGGGTGACTACCCACTTTGTGGTCGCCGGAACGTACCAGATACCAGAATTACATCGGACAAAGGATTTGTCGCGCTACGCTCCGATTTTGACCGGTAGATTAGCTTCGGTCACGGTGAGAGCATAAAAAAACGAATACAACCCTGTTTAGTCCGTTACGTGCCATTTTATAAATGCTTTCGCGGAACAAGCAGGCTGTTAAAACAATGTAACCTACAGTGCATCGTACCCATGACCAGATTATGCTAATTCTGAAATAGTTTGAGGTTATGTAGAGAGAGCGACTTCCGCTTAAGACACACTAATTGTAGGCAGATTGAGCTTGAGGCCTACATCAACACTCCAACCAAAAACTTTTCATCTAAAATGCACTTCCAGATACGGTCCATCCGTGAACTAGTACACCGGTCACCTTGACAAAATGTGTTCACTCTTGCTCTAGGGAGAATGGCTTGCAGGTCGCGTACCGCTATCTCACAACGCAATTGAACTATTCTTGACGAGGGGCCCAAGATCTTATGAGCCAGTGCAAAGGGAATGATTTCTTTGCCCTATCTTCTACATTACGCATTCAAGACAGCTTCTTTTCGATATATCTAACCCTATAAAAGAGTACTAGCGGTACTCCCGCAATCACAGCCATCCTAAAGGCTGGGGATCTTAAGTATGCCTATATTATCGCGAAGAGAACGATTTCCGTTTTGCAGGGAATGACAAAAACAGAAAGAGTGAGTGTGATGTCACTATATCGACTACAGAAACTAGCTATTAACCTTTGGTGCCTTTAATGACCCCCAAGGAGAACTATTCCTTATATAAAAACGTTTTATTCTTATTTCTTACAGATAATTGGTGTTCCCGATAAACGTATGGGTGAGGAAATCTGCGTCTATATACGACTACGTCCTGATGCGCGGCAACTAACTGCGGAAGATGTAAAGAACTTTTGTAAGGGTCAAATAGCACATTTCAAAGTGCCGCGCTATGTGCGCTTCATTGAGGAATATCCAAAAACTGCTTCAGGAAAAATACAAAAATTCGAATTGGTGAAATTATTCAAAAAGGAATTAGAGAGTTAAGCTAGATAAACCAAATAGACTTAAGAATGTGAAGGGGAAAAAAATGTCACAGAGGAACTGCGGTATTTGTGATATAGGAGTGTAATAAAATAAAATGAAATAAAATAAAAAAATTAAGTAAAAAAATAAAAAAAAAAAATAAATTAAAATTAAAAATCTGATAAAGTCGCATCAAATCACACTTGTTAAAATCACAACTAATCAAATGACATCACATCGCTTCACATCATAACACATCACATAAAATCACATCACATCACATCACATCACATCACATCACATCACATCACATCACATCACATCACATCACATCACATCACATCACATCACATCACATCACAATCACATCAAATCACATCACATCACATCACATCACAACACATCACATCACATCACATCACATCACATCACATCACATCACATCACATCACATCACATCACATCACATCACATCACATCACATCACATCACATCACATCACATCATATCACATCAAATCACATCACATCAAATCACATCACATCACATCACATCAAATCAAATCACATCTCATCACATCACATCACATCACATCACATCACAGCACATCACATCACAACACATCACATCACATCACATCACAACACATCACATCACATCACATCACAGCACATCACAACACATCACATCAAATCAAATCCACAATATATCGAAATGAGATCATTCTTATCCACTTACTGCTTCAAATATGCAAAGTGCATACCTTTTCCTTTAAAAAGTGAAAGCTTTCAAACAAAACAACTCACCTTCCCACGGCAAATATTTGCTTAACCTCAAAATGAGTTTTGAAATGTATGCGATTTGAGAGTGACGGTATGTTAAACTGAGCATAAACTTAACAAACAATCAACTCACTCTTCTCTTAACATTTTAGCATATAGTACATAAACAATCAACAAATGTAAACAAATAAACCAACAACAATACCAACAAGCTTATGTTACATTATTTTGTATGGAAATTTAAGTTGGCGGCAAATGAAGAAATCAAACAAGTTGAAATTACTCTAAACAAGCTCAAGTTGCCGACACTTCCATGGCGTCCTTTGGTACTGCGCAAGTATTCGTCATGTTGCTAAGGTAGCTTCCGGTCACATGGCTTAAACGTTGTTGGAAGGTAAGAAACTAGAGTTTGCTGAGGTTTAACTAAGGCAAGATTTGGCTAGAAAAATCAGAAACACGGAGTCGCTCATTGTTAACGGTTGGTTTTCGGATAAATAAACGGTTGACTTCATATTTGCAGTGTGAAGGATGAAGTGATATTGTGAATAAATACACACACACACACACACATATGCATACCTTTCAATGCAGTAGGATATATGTGTGTCTTTAAAAAATAGTAAAGAAGGAAACTTGAAGTGAAGTTGAGTATGGAGTTGAGTTTAAAACTAAAATACGAGTTTTGAAAGAAAGTTTTGTAGAGAAGCGAAAAAAAATAAATTCCTAAATAAAAAAAAGCAAATTTAAATAATAAAAAAATTTAAATTATTAACTAAAAATATGTTTCAACAAAAAAGTACACCATCGTTAAATTTTTAATAGAAATTAAAAATATATATCCACTTTTCATCCAGTTTTCTATCAAAAAATCCATGAATAAAAATTTGTTGTGTAATCGCATCAAAGTCAGTTAAAATGCTTCGATTGCAATGGTTTCACAAATACACTCAAACAAACTCCATCTATGTGTGTGTATCAGTGCATTTTACAAATGAGTATGTGGTGTTATCGTAAATTGCAAATAATCCTCGTTGCTTCCGCTACTAACGGTACTACGCCATAAAGTGTTATAAAAATGTCGGTACCTAGTAAGCGTGGCGGTGGGCGTGGTGCCGCTACTGGCGCTGGTGGTATTGGGCGTCGTACACCTGCAAGTGTTGCTGGTGCTATTGGTGGCAATACACCAGATGAATCGACTACGGCTAGTGAACGCGCTACACCCGCAAGTAAAGCTGATTCCGATCCAAAGGATGATAGTTCAAGTAATGGTGATAAGAAAGAGACGGATGGTTTTCCTGCACCGAAACCGCCAAGTGCTGGGGCTTCGATACGCGACACATCAAATAAGATACTTGCATTGTCGATGAAAAGTGAATGGACACCAGTGGAACAGGAACTGAAGAAATTGGAGAAGTATGTCGCGAATGCTGGCGAAGATGGAAATCATATACCATTAGCGGGTATACATGATTCGGTGAGTTTTTTGAAATTCTTTACGCAATATGTGGGGAAAAGTTGCTAGGGCTTTTGTTCGAAACAAACTATGCCCAAGTATGACACTAAACCCTGATTCTGTGTTCTCTACAAATTGTCAATAAGTATTGATAAATAATCATGAAAAATAATTTACATGAAGTTTTTGGAATTCTGAAGATGACAATTCTTCGAATTTCCCCAACCCGAGAATTTCTTGGACTAGAAAATTCCGTATTTTTCAAAAAAGGGCAAGTTTGAGAAAGTTTTCGCGTGATTTTAACGATGATGAATATTTGAAGATTGTATCCCAACTGGCAGTTAATTGAAAAACGAAGACAACGACACTGACACTGACAACAGACATTCGCATTAAGAAATGCGCCACCTAGCGGGTCCAATTTTTATGAAACATTTGAAAATTAATTTCGCAATAGGCTTAGGTTCAAGTGGCTGCCACAGAGGCACACCTAGGCCAGTATTAAAGGCCCGTTATGATACCACCAACACTAGAAAAGTCAGTTCCGAGACCCCGCCATATGGAAAATCCCTGTATTATCGGGTTTCTCCCCATATCAGAATCCCGGGACTGATGCTCCTAAACTGCTCCTGCGTGCCTACCAAAAAGGCAGTGTCCGATTAGTAGGTACCCCTATTAATATGGAGATTTATCTTCTCCTTAGGGCATAAATGTGTCTTGATCTTTTATGATCCCATTTTGGCCAGGTTTATTTGGATTTCGGGCACCCTGGAGATTGCAGCCATCTGTCGTTGGCTTGGCGGAGTGTGTACTCTTTCAGCATTAGCTTGCATGTGGCAAACGGCATATCTAAGCGCTCTTTATCCCGAAGAACCTGTTGGGTCGTGCCCTGACTGGTCTGCCCTACAATTTTCCTCTATGTCCCGGGACCCATGTCAGGTTCACGCGGTTCTATTGGGTCACATTAACATTTAAAAAAAAATTTTGCATTCACTTTCGTGAATAAGAACGCATCAAAAAGTTCAAGTTCATGAATGCATTCGTGACTCATTCACAAATGCCCACAAATCATCCCAAATTGGTTACGGAAAAGTTCCGAGCACAATCCACTAAAAGTTCCTAAATGATCCCGAAAATGTTCCAAAATGATCCCGAAATGATCCAAGAATAATCCCGAAAAAGTCCCAAAAACAATTCCTAAATGATCCCAAAATTATTCCGAAATGATTGAAAACGTTCTTAAATGCATTCGTGAATTATTCACGCTACATTTGCATACGTATATGAAGATGAAGGACAAGTAGTACGTTCATACTAGGGATGTCAATTTTTCGGGTTTTGGCCGTCCCGGGATTTTCGGGATATGCTTTTACAAATCCCGGGATCCCGGGATTAGTCCCGGGATTAGGGATTCGTTATTTCTAACAGGTTTGCTTCAAAAAGACTGGAGAAAATGTTTGTGAAACTGTCAATTTTTAAATAAATAACAAATAAAATTAATTAAATTTATTTATCCCTTATATTTTTTATTTACTTTTAATGTATTTCATTTGAATAAAAAAAAATAACACACTTCAATAGAAAGTTATAAAATATAAATAACTTATTATGTTTAAGTATAAATGCACTTAAACATTTTGATATACGTACATACAAACATTATCACATACAAATATGATAAGGTGCATCAGCCTATCTACACACATAAATATGTAAAACTATAACTATAAATAATCAGTATGCTATTTTAACAAACTAGTTCGTCTTACAAACGCACTCACATAAGTTGATTTTAATTCAACAAGCTGAACCACTTCCCCCCACCAGTGGGAAGAGGTTGTCAGTTAATAATATTAACATATTAAGTATTCTTTTTTTTTGTAGTTGAACTCCTACATTAATATAAATGTATTAAACAGTTTAATAATGGTAAGTATTAATTAAAAAGTAAAAAAAAATTTGGTACATTCAGCGCGCCTCTTCCCAGCCAGCAAGATACCTTACATTTTACGAACATTGCGTTTTACGAGCTATTCTCGAATCAGCAACAACTAAAAACACAAGCTTTTTTTATTTTGTCAAAAAAAATAAAAATTTAAATTTCAAATTCAATATTTTGAAAATACGAAGTACGTTTATGATCAAAAAACGGACGTATAGAGATTCATAACAGCCAATTATAATAATTTTTTTCCACCTTTCTCAAAAAGAAAATCAATATAATTTTTGAAAAAACAAAATTTTTATTTTTTGGCCCAGTCTAATATACACAATGCTGTGTAGTCACTATTGACAACCGTAAAAGATCTGGATAACACTAATGCTTTGATAACTTACTTTTGCTAGACTGTTTTAATGCGGGTTTATATAACACATCAATGACGGCCAGTTGAAGTCCGTGGGCAAAGCATAACTGCTGATGAGGCTTTATGAGCCTGCCAACTTTCTTCATAGTGCTTGCGCCGTCTGTTGTGATAGCTATAACATCATTTTCCATATCAATTTTGAATTCACTCAAGCGTTCCACCAAATGTTCGATACACATTTCAGCTGTCATTGAACTTCGGAATCGCACAAGACCCAAGTTCCAAAATTTAGATGCCGCAAAGATATTAACGTTCATAAAATGTTTGTTTGACACAGATGTCCATTCGTCAAAAACTACGCAAAATTTTTCACCTTCTTTTACGAGCTTTTCAATTTCATGTAAAAATCCTACTCTAATATTTTCGTAATAGTTGAGTACAATACTTTGTATAGTGTTTCTGGATTTTAGTAAATCGAAGCCATTACCTCGCATTACATCGCGTAGATCTTGTGATTTGGTGAAAGCTGAAAAAGCAAAACCATCAACAGCCGTCATCCTAGCTAAAACAGCTTCCATACTCCTCTCCGTTTTATTACTAAAAAATTTATGCAACTTTTGCTGTTTACAAGGTACAGGATTGGCTTCTGGAGCTTTTGTTTTACGGCACACAACAATATTATGTTTTTTCAAATGCGTGTGCAGCCCTTTTGTTGAGCCACCTTTCGTTAATAATATTTGACTGCATTTTTTGCACTGAGCTGACTCGTCGTTGTCGCGCGCAACTAAAAAATAGAACCACACGGAAGACTCCTCTTCCGCCTTTGTTTTATGTGCAACAAAACCTGTACGAAATAAATTTCAATTTCATTACAGTGATTCTTTATTTAATGAAAATGAAATACTTCGTATAAAAATGGATGAGTGCGAGGTATTCCACTTCACCGAAGTTATAAATATATCTATATTTACCTGAAGTGGACGGCTTTTCAGTCATATTTAATTATTCTTATTATTCATCAATCAATTATGCGCGCAAAAATAACAATGAAACCAGCTGATTTCTACGTCAACAGTGTTGTAAACGCTAACCCAAATTTCAGTGTGGTTTCTTTGCTATACAAGAGGGATTTTTCTCACATCCCGAAAATCCCGGGATTGCTGGAACACAATCCCGGGATTTTCGGGAGCTTAAAAAGGGTCGGGATGCCGGGATTTCGGGATCCCGGGATGACATCCCTAGTTCATACATAGATTGGAGAAGGCATTTGTGAATGATCCACGAATGCATTCATGAACGTGAACGGTGTGAATTTTTGATGCGTGAAAAATTTAAATTAGCACGCATGAAGCTACTTTATTGCTGCGACCAGAAGAGGTTAAACCTGCCCTATACAGATTATATATCAATGCAGAGCAGGATGTCTTTCCTATGAATTCACCCCTAAGATAAGGAAAGAAAAGGAAAGGAACGGAGAGGTAAATAAAAGAAAAGAAAGAAGAGGAAGAGAAAGGAAAGGAAAGGCAAATAAAAGACAGGAATGGAAAAGTGAGTAAAGGAAGGAAAGAAAAGGAATCGAAATGACAGGAATAGAATTTAAAGAAAAGGAAAGGAATGAAAAGGAAAGGAGATTAAAGAAGAGGAAGGGAAAGGTAAGGAAAGGAAAGGAAAAGAAAAGAAAGGAAAGGAAAAGAAAGGAAAGGAAAGGAAAGGAAAGGAAAGGAAAGGAAAGGAAAGGAAAGGAAAGGAAAGGAAAGGAAAGGAAAGGAAAGGAAAGGAAAGGAAAGGAAAGGAAAGGAAAGGAAAGGCAAGGCAAATAAAAGACAGCAATGGAAAAGTGAGTAAAGGAAAAAAAGGAAAGGAATTTAACGGAAGGGAAAGCAAAGGAAAGAAGAAGAAAAAGTGAGGAAAGGAAAGAGCAGAAGAAAAGGAAATCAAAGGAAAGAAGAGGAAGAAAAGGAAGAAAAGGAAGTAAAGGAAATCATAGGAAAGGAAAGAAAAGAAAAAAAAATTCAGAAAAAATTGCAGAAGGTAAAATAAAAAATTATAGGAACTAAAAACTAAGTATTGAGATTGCGTTACTTAATATTGTAGAAAGTAAAAAGCGTAGGGAAGAAGAATATGAGGAAAGGAATAATATAGAAAATGGAAAGAAAAAAATCAAAGGAGGGGACTTCAAGAAACGAAGTACCTGAATAAGAAAAAGGTTTTGTGGTTGAATTTCAACCACTGGGCAAACTCTAGTATAGATAAAAGGATCTGCACTACTTGAATGAAAATTTGAAAAATAGAGTCTACTAGCGTTTTTTTTATAAGCACAAGCTTAAAAGGTGAAAATCATATGTGGCGTTCACTTTATATGCCGTAATGATGCCAAGCTTAAAAGACGTACAGCAAAATTATTGTGCTAAAATTTCTTTAGAAAACGAATTTCCTATACCCTTTGTACTTTTTGAGAACACGATACATATGTATGTACATACCTATAAACAAACTTATGCGTCTCCCTTATCAACATATCTATTGTTTTGGTGACAAAATATCGACAAACTGACAATTTTTTTTTTATACCTTTGCTAAGCAACGTCTTCATCCTTTATGAATATCAAACCCCAACCTATGCGACTAAATGTGAAGGCATTGCAAAGCTCATTGTAATGTATGCAAATTATTGTAATGCATTCTAAAGCACGGCGTGCTTCTTTTCCTCCATATACAACAATAACTTTTATGTTTGAGACTCACAACCCTTTTGTTTATTGCAATAAAAAAGATACTAAAGGTTTCATTTACCATAACTATTCTTAATACATAGTTAGTAGTAGACATAAAATTTTCATATAAATGTCAATAAGGGGTTGTCCCACAGCCGGTAAATTTTATATATGATTTGCCGCCAAATTTTTATTTTTTTTATTTGCTTCATAACAAACAAAAAATGAGGCCAGTTGTCGTTGGTAACATTCGTATAAAAAAAAACTCGAAATTATTTCCAATCACGTCAACACCACAACCTGTTAGAAATAGCTTCCTTGATGGTTTCGACATAAATTTTGGTTTTGAGTTTCCGTATAGGTTTCTGTTTTGTTTACCTTTTTTTGGCGTGCATTGAAAAGTTTGTTATTTAAAGCTAAGTGCAAAGAAACTTTGCTTTAGATATTTAGATGTGTATGTCAGTTTATTTTTACCGTTGTTACCCTTATATAAGGCTTAGTACCTGGGTAAACGCACTAACTTTACTTGTCCAAAATGATCCCAAAATAACCCTAAAATAATCCCAAAATAATCCTAAAATGATCCCAAAACGACCCCGAAGAGACCCTTAAATGTTTCCAAAATGATCCGAAATTGAACCCAAAATGATCCGAAAATGGCCCCAAAATTATCCAAAAACAGCCCTAACATAATCCCAAAATAATCCGAAAATAGTCCCAAAACGACCCCAAAAGGACCCTCATATGTTCTCAAAATGATCACAAATTGAACCCAAATTGTTCCCAAAATGATCCCAAAATTGACTTCAAAATTGTCCCAAATTAATACAAAATTGAAACGAAAATGATCCCAAAAATATACAATACAAATACAATACGGTAAAATGGCAACCCTGAGCGGCAACCCTATTTGAAAATACATATTTTAGTTGGTATGTCGGCGAAAATACCGGTGGCAACCCTGTAAACCTTTGCAAGCGGCAACCCCAAGTGGATAGTCTTATAATCAATCATACCATCTATATGCCAAATTTCATCCCAATCAGTCCAGCGGCTCTCGAGATAGTACCGGATATACAAATATAATGCGGTAAGCTGGCAACCCTAGGTGGCAATCCTACTTGAAAATATTTTAGTTGGTATGTCGCCGAAAATACCTTTCGTTTGATACCGATCTTAGCATGTCGTGCTCCATTATTTAAAAACAGTTTAATAGGTGGCAACCATGTAAACCGTTGCAAGTGGCAACCCCAAGTGGATAGGTTTATAATCAATCATACCATCTATATGCCAAATTTCATCCAAATCCGTGAAGCTGTCCCCGAGATAGTACCGGATATACAAATATGCTTCGGTAAGGTGGCAACCCTAGGTGGCAACCCTACTTGAAAATATTTAAGTTGGCATGTCGCCGGAAATACCTTTCATTTGATACCCATATTGGCATGTCATGCTCCATTATTTAAAAAAAATTTAATAGGTGGCAACCCTGTAAACCGCTGCAAGTGGCAACCTCTAAGTGGATAGCTTTATAAACAATCATACCATCTATATGCCAAATTTCATCCAAATCGGTGAAGCTGTTACTGAGACAGTATCGTATATACAAATATCCTTCGGTAAGGTGGCAACCCTACTTGAAAATATTTAAGTTGGCAAGTCGCTGAAAATGCCTTTCATTTGATACCCATATTGGCATAGATTGCTACAAAATTAAAAGAAATTGAGATAGGTGGCAACCTCCAAGTGGGTAGTCTTAGAATCAATCCAACTATCTATATTCAAAACTTTATCCTAATCGGTCAAGCAGTTCCCGAGATAGTACGGATATACAAATATTTATGTACAGGTTTAGCTAGTTTAAAGTTATACGATATTATTTTGACTCACAATATTTATTCCCTTATAGAATACGGGCATGACACCTCTAATGTACGCCACGAAGGATAACAAAACCACCATAATGGATCGGATGATTGAGTTGGGCGCCGATGTTGGTTCAAGAAATAATGTAAGTACAAGTGATTTTATTAATAACAATTACATATATGTATTCTTTTGCTTTAAGTTAACAATTTAGAAATGAAAGATTTTAAAAATGAAAATATAATTTCTTTAATTGAACAATTTTAAACTTTCAAAACGTCGCTTAATCAATCATCAACCAGTTTTTCAAGAAAAGGGACAGGATATTATAACCTAATTTTGTTGACTCAATAATTATTTCAAAAGTGTAAGCGCCAAATTAATAAATCACTACTTTTAAAAAGGAATTCTTGAACAAGTACACTCTGCTCTATATTTATGAGCGCACTCTTAAAACTTTTAATACTACTTTTAATACTACTAAAACTTTTGTTTTAAGTTCTTATAAAAGTGAAACTGATTGAAGGCTCACGCGAGCTTTTAATAATGTATTGAGCACATGGAAAATCTAGTCGCATTGGGAGTCGAATCCCATTTTCGATAGCGTTCGCACTCACCAAGGTAATTTTTTTTTGGCTTATTTTAAATTTTATATCCCAAACCCCTCCTCAAACAGAAGGCGAAGGGAATAGAAATAAAATTCCATTTTCAGATGCTTTTCAACCTTTTCTCAAGTTCAAAATTTCATTAAAAATTTTTCATAGGATTATATTTATGAAATGGAGTATCGCAACTATCCGTTATAGCGAAATCAAAAAAAAAATCGTAAAAAAACCAAAAGGCGAAATTGTGTCAAATCGATAGTTTATACATAAAAAAATCTTAAAGCGCGTACAAAATTGCATAAATTAAATTGGCGAGCTACTGAATGCGGTCGTCGTCCACCCTCACGCACATGAAAACATCCATGCATACACAAACATGGAGTTATAAAGTCCTAATAAAGAGTGTAAACACCAAGTCAAAGGAATACCTCATTGGCATGTCTAAATTGTTTCCAAGTCTACATAATCTGGCTAGTAGAGCCTACTTACCTATAGTTCAACAAACCGCAAAACTTCACAAACATACATATTTAGCCGCACGCAATACTCTTTGCAAACGTCATAATGCGTAACTTAGTTCAATTGAATTTCGACCAAAGTATGGAATTCCCTTTGCAGTGACTTTGATTTGGTTTTATGTTTTACATTTGCATGTATGTATGTATGCATGCTTCCGCTAAGGATATGACCTGTAAAATAATTAAATGCGATTTCAGCTATAATCTTTTGTAACCGAGTTAAAATAAAAATATTTAATTTGTATTTTTATTTTTTTTATTTTTTCTCATTTTTTTTACTTTCTTAGTTTTTTTTATGTTATATTATATTTTATGTTAACTATTTTATTTTATTTTAATTTATTTTGTTTCTTTTATTTTTTATTGTTTTTTTATTTTTGTTTGTTTCATTTTATTTTATTTTCATTTCGTTTAATTTTATTTTATTTTATTTTATTTTATTTAACTTTTTTGTTTTATTTTTTTTTTGTTTTTCATTTTTGTTTCTTTTATTTTTTTATTATTTTATTTTATTTATTTTATTTTATTTTATTTTATTTTATTTTATTTTATTTTATTTTATTTTATTTTATTTATTTTATTTTATTTTATTTTATTTTATTTTATTTTATTTTATTTTATTTTATTTTATTTTATTTTATTTTATTTTATTTTATTTTATTTTATTTTATTTTATTTTATTTTATTTTATTTTATTTTATTTTACTTTATTTTATTTTATTTTATTTTATTTTATTTTATTTTATTTTATTTTATTTTATTTTATTTTATTTTATTTTATTTTATTTTATTTTATTTTATTTTATTTTATTTTATTTTATTTTATTTTATTTTATTTTATTTTATTTTATTTTATTTTATTTTATTTTATTTTATTTTATTTTATTTTATTTTATTTTATTTTATTTTATTTTATTTTATTTTATTTTATTTTATTTTATTTTATTTTATTTTATTTTATTTTATTTTATTTTATTTTATTTTATTTTATTTTATTTTATTTTATTTTATTTTATTTTATTTTATTTTATTTTATTTTATTTTATTTTATTTTATTTTATTTTATTTTATTTTATTTTATTTTATTTTATTTTATTTTATTTTATTTTATTTTGTTTTATTTTATTTTATTTTATTTTATTTTATTTTATTTTATTTTATTTTATTTTATTTTTTTATTTTATTTTATTTTATTTTATTTTATTTTATTTTATTTTATTTTATTTTATTTTATTTTATTTTATTTTATTTTATTTTATTTTATTTTATTTTATTTTATTTTATTTTATTTTATTTTATTTTATTTTATTTTATTTTATTTTATTTTATTTTATTTTATTTTATTTTATTTTATTTTATTTTATTTTATTTTATTTTATTTTATTTTATTTTATTTTATTTTATTTTATTTTATTTTATTTTATTTTATTTTATTTTATTTTATTTTATTTTATTTTATTTTATTTTATTTTATTTTATTTTATTTTATTTTATTTTATTTTATTTTTTTATTTTTTTATTTTATCTTATTTTATTTTATTTTATTTTTACTTTATCTTATTTTATTTAAACTTCATCCAAGCAGGGATCTCATTTTTTTTTGCTACTTGGTTTCAGAATATTACCAGTTTTATCAAATGAACGTTGTTCATATTTTTTCTCTATCAGAACCGAAGTTATTGCATCTAAACTAACTTTAAGTACTTACTTTCGATTTTTGCAATTTGATACACCTTAGCGGTTTCAATACCTACAGCAACACCAATCACTTGCTCATTTATTATTCGCAGTTGTGTGTTCTGAAAGTCTAATGGCTCTAATCAAGATGACCCAAAAAGGCATTTACCTTGTTAAGGATTACGTGAAATTCTATCTTCATTTATTTATTTCCATCTGAGTACAAAAAAAAAACATACCGGCTTGAGGAATGAATGATCTTTAAGTAGTTTTTAGATTCCCGCGATTTCAAGTGGAATTTTCTTGAGTTTACTATTAGGGAAACTCGAAGCGATTATTTTGTATATACATCTCCACAAAAACGGCATGGAAGTTATGAAGGAATGAAACATCAGAAGATTAATGATAAATTTCCAGAGATACCCACTTTGCGTTAGGAAATTGTTACGTATACACCGTGGTGGCTCTTGTTGAGTGATACACATTCATGTTTCTGGCGCAACGAAAATATAAAAAAATTTTCTTTGGAAATTTTAAAAAAATGAATGTGTCGAATCTCGAGGAATGGAAGGAATATTAATGTAAAAACTATATGAAAAGAGTATAATGAGGATATAACCTGTAAAAACATATTTATGTCAAAAACTAAAATTTAAAATTTTCCGAGAGGAATAAACTATGAAATACGATTCCATTTATATACTAAGGACATAGTAGGAACATTTGGGCTAATACAAGGGTGCGCTCACACATATATTTGTATTAGTGTTTACGGTATTGGTAAGCTGTATTGTAACGGTCATTTCTTTCGTGTTTCTTTAATGCTATAAACGATGTTTTTTGTGAGTGATGTTGGCGTTTACCATTCGTTAACCACCTTTGTAATTTCCTTAGCTTCGCGGTTCTTGTTTTTGGCAATTTTGTGTTTGCCTTGCGGTTGGGATCTAGGTCAAGGATTTTTTTTTATTTTATTCCGTTAAGTCACTATGTTGTGTCGTATTTGCATTGCAGAGAATAACTTAAAGTGATTTGAGTATTGTTTTGCATTAAGTAAATCGATATGGCAAAGAAATTGGAATAAGCTTTTTTTTATCCTTCAAAGTATTTTGTTGTAACTGAGTTATACTTTAGGAGCTACAACGGTCGCAATATGCCTACGATGTTTTTAAAAAGTGGTACAAACCAAGTAAAGTCATCTCAGTTCGTTTCATTGTTTTGAACATAACATACTCAGATGATCGTCTCGGCATCAATCTTTCATTCTTATTCCAACCTTTCAGTTTTAAGTTAACGTTTATACCCACATTTTTTTCCAATATTCTTACTTACCAATATAAACTTTTAAAAATACATTTCCGAAAAAATAATCCGACCCAAATATGATTCCAAAATGATCCCAATATAATTGCAAAATTACGCCCAAAAAAAATCCAAAACGATCCAAAAATGACTCCAACAGGATGACAAAAGACCGCAAAATGATCGAAGTATGATCCCAAAATGATCCCAAAATTATCCGAAAATGACCCCAAAATGATTCCAAAATGATCCGAAAATGACACCAAAATGATCCAAAACGACCCTAAAATTATCCCCAAATTACCCCAAATGATTCCAAAATGAACGCTAAAATGATCCCAAATACCTCAGAATGATCCCAAAATAGTTCCACATTTATCCCAAAATGATCCGATAATGATCCCAAAATGATCCAAAAACGACCCTACACTGATATCAAAATTACCCAAAAATGATAGCAAAATGACCCCAAAATGATTCCAAAATGATCCCAAAATGACCCTCAAATGATCCCAAAATTAACAAAAAATTATCTCAAAATGATCCCAAAATGATTCCAAAACGATCGTAAAATGATCCCAAATTATCCCAAAATATACAAATACAATACCGTAAAATAGCAACCCTGGGCGGCAACCCTACTAAAAAAATATTTTAGTGGGTATTTCGCTAAAAATAACTTTCGTTTCATACCCATATTGTCATGTCTTTGTACATTATTAAAAACAAAGAGATATGTGGCAGCCCTGTAATCGCATACTATCTCTATGCCAAATTTCGTAGAAATCTGTCAAGCGGTTCTCGAGATAGTACCACATCTACGGCGATAAGGAGGCAACCCTAATTGAACAAATTTTAGTTGGCATGCCGCCGAAAATACCTTATCGGCTTATCTTATGGGTAGTCTTAGAATCAAACATACTATCTCCATGCCAAATTTCATCCAAATCGGTTAAGCGGTTCTCGAGATAGTACCGAATATACAAAAATACTGCGGTATGATGGCAACCCTACTTGACAATATTTTAGTTGGCGTGTCGCTGAAAATACCTTTCATTTGATACCCATATTGGCCTACAATTCGCAGTCGGGTTCAGGTGTCGTAATAAAAGTTACCCAAACTCCAAACACGTTCCAAGACCACCCAGTTAGAGATCTTGATCGATATCTCAAGAGCCGTTTCTCGTGGTGGTTAGCTTGACCTATTACGCCGATGATTCCGGGTTCTCAACTTGAAACCAAAGTCTTTTAGAAAAAAACTAAGTCACCCCGCGGCAGTTATTGGCAAACTCTCCGAGTACCTATGCTTCTCATCCAAAACTCATCTGCCTTGGAGATATCGTCGAAAAAAAACTGTAGGTTTCCCAAATTTGTAGGAAAAAATTCAGAACAGAACACTACAAATTGGAAGGGAAGTTCGGCTCAAAATCTCTTCAGAGGTACATTTATCGAAATCGGTCCAGCTGTTCACCGGAATACTGTTTTTCAGTTCCTGCCCGAAAACAATGAAAACCGGTTGACTCAAAAGTTGTTAGAGCCTTTTAATCAAATCGATAGAATTGTTAACGCGGCTTACATCCCTGATGGTACTTCAAAAGTAACTTTTTTGCACAAGTAAAAATTTTCCGCTTAAGTAAGTTTTCGTTTAACTAGTATGAGTTAAGTGAGTGCCACAGTATTCGTGTGTGTGTATATGGTCAGTTAACTATAATTAAAATTGCATATTAATGTTACGTCAAAGTCATTGCCGTTATCGTGCTGCATATGTAAAAATCATTTAAGCACACATATACAAACACACACGCCGCCGAAAATAATTTGAATAAACTTGCCCTTCACGCGCGTGCCTTGAAGACTACGCAGGTGTTGGCACTTAATAATTAAGTAAACATTATTTTGAGAAAGGTTAACACTACCCGTGTGTGAGAAAGAAGTTCATTGCCAATTTATGGAGGTCATTTCTACTCACCGAAAACGAAATTATAAATGGACTATTTCCACTTTTGCATTTAATGATTCATTATAATCAAATAGCCATCTTTGTGGAAAACTTTTGAAGTCAACTATGATGAAAAAGCGATTCATTAAAAATTCGTAGAAAAGTCTACATGCTCATGCAAGTGGCTTCACCAAAATTTGCTTAATGAACTGGGAAAAAATATACCGTCGCTCCCAAGGAAGACTAATACGGTTCAGTTAGCGTTGACGACTAACACACTTTGTTCTCTGCGTCGAAGACTAACACACTTCGTTCTCTGCGTCGAAAACTAACACAGTTCGCATAGAACTGAACTGAAAAAGAATTTTTTTTTGGTTTCGATTTAAAATCTAAATGAAAAAGCAGTATACATTTTTTTTAATTTTTGGTTTGTTTCAAAGTCTTTAAGTTTTGCCCACAAAAACGGTAGAGCAGTCGGCTGTGACTCCTAAGCGTTTTCGTTCGAATCCTGCCAAGTGCCACATATTTTTAAATTTATGTTATTCTTAAAATTGTTCAGTTTAAAATTAAAACTCTTTGGTTTAAACTTAAAACATTTTGGTTTGAAAATTAAAACTTTTCGGTTTAAAATTAAAACTTTTTGGTTTGAAAATTAAAACTTTTCGGTTTAAAATTATATCCTTTTCTGAAAATGTGTTTTTTGAGAAAAATTTACCTACGCGCTGCAGGAACCAGACAAGCCGACATATGTTTCGATGATACTGGAGTTACATCTCTTCAAGGACTTTTCTTCCCGGCATTGTGAGAGTCGAACTCACAACAGTGTAGTGACTTGTATGCTAGAAGGTCTAGCACCTTAGGCCACTACCCAGCTTTTCTACCTACAATTTTTGTTTCGTTTTCATTTATTTTTGAAAGCTTATTCAAGATTGAAAAATCGATAATTTTGATTTTCTCGCATTCGCTGGCCATTCGAGAATTTCTCGTATTAGAAAATTTTCATTTTCCCGGACTTGATGGTGATTTCTCGGATTCGTTGGCGATTTAAGAGTTTTGAATTTCTGGAATTCGTTGGCAGATCAATAATTTTAATTTTCACGAATTCACTGCCGATTCGAGAATTTTGATATTACCGAATTCGCTTTTGACTTTTTCGGATTAGAAAATTTAAATTTTCTCGGACTCGATGGCGGTTCGAGAATATTTTTTTCTGGGATTTGTTGATAATTTGAGAGTTTTGAACTTTTCGGGAATTTTGATTTTCATGGATTCGCTGGCGATTCGAAAATTTTAGATTTCTCGGATTCGTTGGTGATTCGAAGATTTTTTTTCGAAGACATTTTTTATAGTTGTTTTTCAAAAAGATTAGGTATATATTTTTTGTTCATTCGTTGGTATGGGCAATATCAAATTCAAGGTATCATGTAACTTTTACTATATTTGTTGCTTAATTTACTAAATTTTTGTGTAATTTTACTACTTTTTTGTGTAAATTTTACTATTTTTTGGATTAATTTTTACTATTTTTTATGGTGTAATACTCTGAAAAAATGTGACATTTTGGAACCTGAAAACCACCCCATCGGGCAAAAGTTATTACACCATTGCATGAACATGAAACATATAAAAACGCATAGTCCGGTACGAAATACGGCGTAAAACCGGTTTACCTCCCTGAAGAATATTTTCGCCTATGCATGTGTTTATTTTGGATCGCTTTTTTTCCTTACGACTTTAATATTCCTAACTTATAACTTTGTGTGTTGCTCGAACAGCATGAAGTCCTGCCGAATGTCGTTCATTACCGTTAATTTCACAACTGTACATGTGGTCAGATAAGAATGACTGAACATACTTTGTTGTGTAGTTTTACCTAGTAAATGAAATTTTAATTTTTACTTTTGTTTCTGACGGCAGTTAACTTACAAACCTTCTTCATAATAACATTGTTATACTTATTCGTCAGGTCATTCATTTCGTCAAGTCACTCATTTCATAACTGAGTGTTGACTTTATTTTAATGCAGTTGACGATTTATCAAAGTGTCTTAAGGCGTGTATTTCCACCTATCAAAAAAAGTTACATAACAACTACAATTGTAAGCCAATTTTTGGGTTGGTGTTGTTGACAGCTATGCTGAATTGCGAAAATATATAAAATGACATTTTCTTAGATAACATCAAGACATGATGGCACAAAATATATGGTTTATGCTAACTTTTATAATTTTCTTAAGTCACACCTTTGCCAAATTGGTAATTGCAACAAAATGTAAATTTAATTAAAATAGCGTTGCATAATTTAGGGCGTTAAAATGCGCAGCTGTGTCGTTGCTGGGAGCATGGGTTTTAATTAGCTTTCAGTGATTAAACAATTTTGAGTTTTACTAATTTATACTATCCTAAATAAAATAAAAAAAAATAAAAAAATAAAAAAAATAAAAAAATAAAATAAAATAAAAAAATTAAATATTAAAAAAAAATAAAAAAAAAAATAAAAAAAAAATAAAAACAAAAATAAAATAAAATAAAATAAAATAAAATAAAATAAAATAAAATAAAATAAAATAAAATAAAATAAAATAAAATAAAATAAAATAAAATAAAATAAAATAAAATAAAATAAAATAAAATAAAATAAAATAAAATAAAATAAAATAAAATAAAATAAAATAAAATAAAATAAAATAAAATAAAATAAAATAAAATAAAATAAAATAAAATAAAATAAAATAAAATAAAATAAAATAAAATAAAATAAAATAAAATAAAATAAAATAAAATAAAATAAAATAAAATAAAATAAAATAAAATAAAATAAAATAAAATAAAATAAAATAAAATAAAATAAAATAAAATAAAATAAAATAAAATAAAATAAAATAAAATAAAATAAAATAAAATAAAATAAAATAAAATAAAATAAAATAAAACAAGTAAGCAAGTCTAAGTTCGGGTGAACCGAACATAATTTTCGGAACGGGATATAGGCCCTAGGAGGATTTACCTAAAGTTCTTACTATCTTAGCTATTTACCTTAACGAATTATGTGAATTTATGTGATTTCGAAATTTTCCATATCGAAAGTGGGCGTGGTCGGGAAGAGATCTCGTCCAATAAAATAAAATAAAATAAAATAAAATAAAATAAAATAAAATAAAATAAAATAAAATAAAATAAAATAAAATAAAATAAAATAAAATAAAATAAAATAAAATAAAATAAAATAAAATAAAATAAAATAAAATAAAATAAAATAAAATAAAATAAAATAAAATAAAATAAAATAAAACAAGTAAGGAAGTCTAAGTTCGGGTGAACCGAGCATTATATACCCAGCGGTAATTTTCGGAACGGGATAACAAAGATATAGACCCTAGGAGGATTTACCTGAAGTTTTTACTATCTTAGCTATTTACCTTACCGAATTATGTGAATTTATGTGATTTTCGAAATTTTCCATATCGAAAGTGGGCGTGGTCGGGAAGAGATCTCGTCCAATTTCATCACCTATATTGCTAGTATGTATATGTTGTGCCAAATTTCATGAGTCTGAAGTAATAAGTTTAAAAGTTTTGACCAGTCGAATAATCCAAATTTTCAAAAATGCCCCCCCTTAAAAGTGGGCGGTGCCACGCCCACTATAAATTTTTTTTGGAAAAATCATAAAAGAATAACCAGGAGGTTCATCTATAAAATTATATCATTTTAGCCATTTCAGCTGCCGAGATATGCCAATTTGTGTGATTTTCGAAATTTTCGATACAGAAAAAGGGGACGTGGTTATCATCCGATTTCGCCCATTTTCAATAGCAACCTACCTTGGCCAGAAAGTAACCTGTATACAAAATTTCATGCAAATATCTCAATTTTTACTCAAATTATCGTGTACACGGACGGACAGACATGCCTTAATCAACTCCTCTTTTCAACCTAAGTACTTTTATATATGGAACTCTATATCTATCTCGATCATTTTGTGCCTTTACTTAGTACAGTTATGTGGACGGAATTATAATACCCTTGTACTAGTACTAATACGCTGGGTATAAAAATGTTGATGGTTTTCGGCCAATACGAGGCTACATCATACCCTCATTACCCGCGCAAATGCAGAGATTGATCGTCAGCTGAATACATACCTCAAAATATGTTACTCATACGCCACGGTGTCTGTTGCAGGCAAATAAAAAATACGCAAATAAGTATTTAAAGTCCTGATGTAAGAGCGAGGCTTTTAAACTATTTTAAATCTTACAAAATATTCTAAGGCAAACGAGTAGATATAGCGCTATTAGCAAATTCGACGAACCCATTACACTTTTCGTTATTAAATTTGCGCCACTAAATATCCGGTCATAAAATAAAGAATCAGGGTCAAAGTTTATGCATTTATTGCATGCCGAAAGTAGTGCTAAAGAAAAAAGGAGTGTTTCACTTGCACCACGTCCAACACAAGTGGCCTCTGTCGATATGTTTGCATAGATATGTATGAGTGTTTACTTTACTGGTGTGAAAGCTACATACCTTTAGGTAAGTACATAAGCAATGCGTGAAGAAGGTTTTCCAATAACTGGAAAATTGATATTTAATAGCCTAAATGATTTGTGAAAACACATTAAATCATTTCTTTCAAAATTTTCTGAAGTCATATTCATATAACACACGTGATTGAAATTAGACACTAGACGAAGTGAAGTATTCTTGTCTTACCTATTGATTACTCCTCAATGGTAACAAAATAATTAGGTAGTCATTTTTGGAAGAAAAGTATAAAAAAGTTTAAAAATCGTTACCATTGTCTTTAACGAACACCCCTGCAACTGACATCTCTCAATATTGGTATCACACGAAAGGGGAAGGCAACAGGTTAAATTTCGTTTTTGGTTCATTTCGATACATTTATCGATAACAGAGATATCGGCCAAAATATGGCAGCCCATAAACTGTGGAATTTTCATTTCAAACCAAAGGGAAAGCTCACAACTTGCATTTGGACCTTGGTTTATTTCGATATATTTATCGATAACATAGTTATCGGTAAAAAAAATCGAGGCGTAAAAACTTTGGAACATTCGCACAAAATTGGTATCAAACGAAAGGGCTCTCATTTGGAACTTGGTTGATATCGATTTATACATCGAGTTATCGGTCAACTCTGGAATTTTCGCACAAAATTGGTATCGAACGAAACAGCTTTCATTTGGACCTTGGTTCAATTCGATATATTTATCGATAACAGACTTATCGGTCGAAATGTGGTGGGACATAAACTTTAGAATATTGGCACAAAATTGGTATCAAAGGAAAGGAGAAGACCACAGCTTTCTTTTAGACTTTGGTTAATTTCGATATATTTATCGATGTAAGAGTTATCGGTCAAAATGTGATCACGCATAAACTTTGAAATTTTCGCACAAAATTGGTATCAAACCAAAGAGGAGCACCACAGCTTTCATTTTTACTTTGTAATATTTCGATATATTTATCGATAACAGAGTTATCGGTCGAAATTTGGTGGCGCATAAAGTTTGGAGTATTCGCACAAAATTGGTATCGAACAAAAGGGGAACACCGCAGCTTTCTTTTGGACTTTGGTTCATTTCGATATATTTATCGATAACATGTGTCTGCCATATTCTCAAATTTCATTTCCACGTTTTTCACACTTTTTTCTCGCTTTCTAATTGCAGGACAACTACAATGTGTTACATATCGCTTCAATGTTTTCACGTGAGGATGTTGTCAAATTGTTGCTGCTTAAACGTGGCGTGGATCCATATTCTACTGGTGGCGTAAGTATTAAACCGAGAAAACTGTTGCATGATATAATAAAGTTTATAATTATTCTCACATATAAAAAGTGTGTGCGACATGGCGTGTTGTGAGGTAAACGTAACTTCGTAATCTTACATGCGCCTACATACTTTCGCTTAAAAAATATTTAAATTGAAAGTGTAAATTATAAAAAAAACTTAATCAACTCAAAGTAATCATGGCTACCAAAAGTGTGTGTGCGCCTGCAACTACAAACTTTTGTAAATTCCTACATGCTCATAACCTCAAAGGTCAAGTTACATTGCTGCACATGCCAAGTAAACTTTCAAGCAATCGAGAAGCAGCTCAAGAACAAAGTCAACTCGCATGCAAAACTTTCGACTTCGACACATGCACATCTAAGTATCTATACATGCATGTATGTATGTATGTGTACTTGTGTGAGCGATTTCACAACTAATATGTGACTAAACATATATCAAGTTTCCTTTCAAACGCCTGCCATTTTTCTTTTGCTCATTTAAGCTAATTCTAATACCAATGTGGCGTGCAACTTTTCGTTTACTTGACCGCCGTTCTTGCAACTGCCTAATTGCAATAGCAATGGCGAAGGTCACCTTTGATTGTGATTACTCAAATATTGGCGTTTGGGGTTTCCATATTACGAGCTATTGTGAATAGGAACAAACTAAGCCAAAATATGTCTTCAATTACCGTAATAATTTAATGGATTTGCTACTTATACGCCGAGGTGGATCCATGGCGTATGAGTAACATTATTTCAAAGCAATGGTACATATATCCCCTTCAGTGAAACATCACTACTCAGAAAACATACCTGTTCTACAACTATAATTTGCTGGTACATAACTCTGGCGACAGTTATAAATATCTCCCGAATGTCCTTTAACTCAAAACAGGCGTCTGTTTGAGTAAAAGGACATTCAGAAGATATGTAGTACTAAAAAATACCTATTCGACGATATATCAAACCTTGCAATCGGATTATAAATAAAAAATGAATGTGAATAAAAATCGATTTTGGCTGTTTTCAGGACTCTCGCAGGACGAAAATTTGTATCATTCCAAATTCACCGCAGGGTCATCTATCATTCTAGGGGGGTAATTGCAAACTTTTTTTCGACCCGGTCTACAAGAAATTGATTTTACAATATGGATATCAAATGAAAGGTGTACATTCGGGACTAAAAGTAGTACACGTTTTATTTCCATATCTCAATCCGTTGCGGAGTTATCGAATAAAAAGGGTTAATACTTGCATCTGAAAAGAAAAAGTAAATGTTACTCATACGCCGTGTAGGAGCTATAAAAAGTGCGCTATACATAATTGCAAAGTTTGAAAATGTACTCAATTATTTTTCCCATAAATCATATTGTTACGCAATATGCTAAAATACTTTAGAAATCCCCATGTCCTTTTCTCGTGAATACGTTTTTTCAATATCCTTGCAAAGAATCCTGTTATGCTTTTAAAATTTCAAAGGTGGAGATTTGTTAACAGTCTTTTTAAATATGGGCAAAATATAAAAATTATTTAATTTTCGCAGCCATAATGGACTTTTTTGCTAACTTCTACTAAGCTGCTAGCAAAAAATTTTAACTAAAAATCGACACGGGTTGCCATTACCTTAGAACAATAAAAATTCGCACACATGTAATTTAGGATAAAACGCACCATTTTATGCATTTAAGGTATACATATCAAATTTATAACCTTCATTTTTTGATACACTTTTGGGAAATTTCGAAACTTAATTTTTTCCATACACTTGGGACAGTCTTCGGGAAAATTTTTAGGATAACTTCGATATACGCTCGGGGCAGTTGCTATATTGTTTTCGGGGCGATTCCGAAAACTGTAGGTCGCGCCAACTTGTAGGAAAACCAAAAACCGCGTGCAGCCAGTAAATAACGAAAAACGAATAAAGTGTATTCGAGAATGGTTTATTTCCGGGAAGTGGACCAGCGAACCGATCAATTCGAAAATATCTTATACATGGTGCGTTTTGCTTCAAAGTCGGTACGTGGGTAGAACTATGCCTAAATTAACAAGGGCCAATACGACTGGGATATAGAGGAAGAGGGGCGTGGTAGAAGGAAAGAAAGTAAATCGCCCTATGTGGCAAAACCCATGTATATAATCTTAGAATGAATCAAATTGTCTCTATGACAAATTTTATCCAAATCGGTCAAGCAGTTCCCGAGATATACGAAAAAATAAATAAATTGCGGTTGGGTGGCAACCCTTAGCGGAAACCCTGGTTGAAATTGTCATATTTGGAATACGACCGAAAATATCTTCCATTTGATACCAATATTGGCATATCCACATATTAAAAAAATGACATTAAGTGGCAACCCTGTAAACCGCAATAAGTGGCAACACTCCTGTATATAATCTTAGAATGAATCAAATTGTCTATATGCCAAATTTCATCCAAAGCGGTCAAGCAGTTCCCGAGATATACGAAAAAAAATAAAAAAATTGCGGTTAGGTGGCAGCCCTAAGTGGCAACTCTTCTTGAAATTGTCATATTTTGAACCGAAAATATTTTTCATCTGATACCAATATTGCTCAGCTCAATATTTAAAAAATGGTAATAAGCGGCAACCCTGTAAACCGCCCTAAGTGGCAACACCATTGTATATAATCTTAGAATGAATCAAATTGTCTATAAGCCAAATTTTATCCAAAGCGGTCAAGCAGTTCCCGAGATATACGAAAAAATAAATAAATAGCGATTAGGTGGCAGCCCTAAGTGGCAACCCTGCTTGAAATAATCTTATTAGGAATACGGTCGAAAATACCTTTCATTTGATTAAAAAAATTGGCATATCTAGCTGTATATTTAAAAAAAAAAATTGGTATAGGTGGCAACCCTGTAAACCGCCATAAGTGGCAACACCCATGAATTCTGCTCGGCCTAACTATTACAATTTGTGCAATGTTAGCTAGTTCCTAGAATTTCACCTCCTATTTGATTTGCACAGCTAAACATCCTGGTGAAAATCGCCTACGCCTAAAAGTCGGCTACAATTTCTATTTCCGTTGCATCATCAGCTATTTTCTCAAATTTTACTCTCAATCAAAACTTCATATCGCCGCCTAAGGAGTTAACTTCGAAAAAATATGTGTTATGTATCTATAAATTACCTACCTTAGGGGGGTTTCGAGGTTTGAACTACCAATTCCCCCCCCTCCCCCCTTTCCCCCTCTACGCACAGGCCTGGGTATAATACACATTTTAAAGGCTTTTATTCAAACCATTTGGGTCTTATGAACAAAAAAACCTAAATCTCATTAACTCTCACAGCGTTCTACTTAAATTAAGAAGAACTACTACTACTACAAAAATATTAAATTTCGTAATTATTATAATATCTTACATAGCTAAATCATCAAAAAACTTTAAGACATTTTACAAAGTTGTTATCGGAATTGCCTTTGAAAATATATAGCTCAAGCCTATCAAAATTATCGAAAATTAGTTCGAATTATCTTCAACGCCTACCATATGTCTTGCGCACTTACTTACATACATAAGTCCTTTTATTATTTGGTTACTGCATTTAACACAAATTTTAGTAAATAAACAAAATTTTGGTAACTAAGCAAAATTTTGTGTACAGCCATCACCGATTGTTTGGGTTGCATTTATTTTACCTATACAAATTTAAAATGATACATACATGTAAATAATTTATTGTCTGTTGCTTCAAGCCATACGAGTTTTGCAACGATTTCAATTTTTCTGTCTAGGTATTGGATTTTTTAGGAAGAAATAAGTTGAAGCTAGCAAAATATCAATATAATGTCATTCATACATTTTCTGTAAAATATTTAGTTCAACCGCTTTGCGGTGGTTGGATATTTCTAGCCTGTAGGAAATTAGCTATGTGGTATCCCAAGATACGGATCAGTGGATAATTATTTTTTCAAACACATCGCTAATAAGCCGTCATTCACGATCAAAGGTGACGTGCGCCGACTATGAACTTATTACAGCTGAACCAGATGAACAAAGTCTCTGGACTAATCTATATATATAAAATTGGATGTATGTATGTATGAAGGCATGTAGCTTATGGACTCCAAAACTACTCGGCTGATTTTATTCACATTTTCGGGATAGATTAGTAGGAGCCCGTAGAGTGTTTCTGTAAAGTTTTTTAAGGAAGTGGAGCCGGGACCGCCCTATTCGAAACTATCGTATAAATAGCTGGATTTACTTGAAATTTGGTATGTAGGTAGCGTTATGCCTAGGTTAAAGTATGGTATGATTTTTCTTCCGGGAAGTGGACCAAGAACGGATCTGTTCTAAACAATCGTATTAAGGGTTCGATTTACTTGAAACTTGGTGTGTAGGTAGCTATATACTTAGATTAATATATAGGATGAATTTTCTTCCGGAAAGTGGACCCAGGACTAACTTATTCTAAACTATCGTATAAATGGTTACTTGAAATTTGGTATGTAGGTAGCGTTATGCTTAGGTTAGAGTGTGGGATAATTTTTCTTCCAGGAAGTTTACGAGGGCCCGATATATTCTAAACAATATTTATGACTCGATGAGCTTGATACTTGGTGTGTAGCTGGCGTTTCATCTTGATAAAATATGAGAGCATAGCAACACACGCCGGGTATTACTAGTCTAATATATTTTATGATGACTACAAAATTTTTAATTGTAACCTATTTTATATCAAACAACTTGATATGTATGGGAAATAGCTTCTTAAAAATCTTGGACTTTTCAAACTAGTTTTCGTTAAGGCATGAATACTTTGAATTAATTTTCCCTTTTAAAACCTCGTTTCGCAACTTATGTATGGCATTCGAGGTAACACTGTACTTGCAGTTGGTTGCAACACATAAATTTTGTTGAATGTCATGTCTAACTTTTGTACAATGTTTTGCTGCGATTTCCGTTTGTAAACCCCTTCTCAACGTTTCCTTTGTTTTTGCGCCTAATTTTTGCAATTTATTCACAATCATACTTCACACTCGTAATCGAAGATTTTCACAAATAAATGTAATGGTACTTGAATTTATTGTTGCCGACTAAGTAATAAATTTGGTTACGCTGTTGCAAGTTTTTAGTTGCATTCGGAGCTTTCGCACGGAGTGATTGTTGGTAGATACTAATACGTAACAGAAATTTTTCATTTCGAAAAATACTAGTCAAATTGCTAAAACAATAAGTGTATCTTAATAATATTCATAAAGATGTAGATAGTTGAATAATTTTATATGAGTGTATAAATTGTATTATCAAAATTTAATCTGTTTTATAATTATTCTAGTCCCGCTCGCAAACGGCCGTACATTTGGTTTCCAGTCGACAAACAGGAACTGCAACAAATATTTTACGAGCTTTATTAGCAACAGCTGGGAAGGAAATTCGACTTAAAACTGACGGGGTAAGTAACCATAAAAAAAATGATGTCGATCATTTGATGTCGAAAACATTATAATCTTGAATGAACGCCATACCTTTACATATTACGTTCAAACTTAAAAGATTTTGAAGTTAAAGCACGCATTGTTTTCTTCAACACAGAATATTTTAGTGCAATTTTAATCCATCTGAAGCAAGGTGTGAAACCGATTAAAATAACATGTTTCGGTTCCGGTTTGGTTCCTCAATATTTATTTCAGTTCCTCAATATTTACGGTTTCGCTCCGGTTTCGGTTTCCAAATAAAAACGCGAACACAAAAACCTGTACCCCGTTTCTGTAACTCTTTTCGATCGATCGTCTCGACCGAAATAGTCGATTTGACGTCTTAATGACGTCACACTCATATTTTTTGTTTCTGTAAGAAATTAAATTTTGTCGATTTGTTTTCTCACTTGCTTTTTACGTAGTGACAAAATTTTTTATTTTTTGAATTTTGAATCGAGTCGAGTGTGTGGACAAAAAAATCGAGAATTTTGTTGATTTCTTACAGAAACGGGGTACAGAAGTATGTAGATTAAAAATAGGTCTGAATTTTCATAAGTTTTTTTATCGGACCTCGTAAATTTTTTTCGATGGCTTCATTCAATATAGTAAAATTTCCTCTGTCAGAATTTTGATACTGATGTCAAAACCTGTCTTTTTTAACTTTGCTCGATAATCTTCTAGGAAAGTTTTTCAAGGTAGCTTTTTATAAAACAAAATACCTATTTGCCCACTAAAAGAAGTAAGACACTAAAAAATATCAAAACCTTTTGGAACCGGTTCCGGCGTTTAAAAAGGTTTCAGTTTCGTTCTTTTTCAGATGAAAATAACGGTTACGGTTTGGATTCGGTTTTGAACAAATAATCGGATTTAATCGGTTACGGATTAGGTTCCAGTTCAGTCTTGATCTGAAGTGAAAACATATAAGGAAACTGTGTCATAAAAGGCTTAAATACAGGCCTCCCCCATAGGTTATTGTATATGAAGGTGTTCCTTAAAATAATTAAACTGGATGAATTAAAACAAAAGGTCGAGTAACGACAAAATTGATTAATTACAAACACCGTGTTCACGCTTAGACGGTTTTATGAAAGAAAAGGAAGTGGATAAGGAAACAGAAACAAAAGCCGAAACAGAAACGGAAACAGAAACAAAAACAGAAGCAGAAACAGAAACAGAAACAGAAACAGAAACAGAAACAGAAACAGAAACAGAAACAGAAACAGAAACAGAAACAGAAACAGAAACAGAAACAGAAACAGAAACAGAAACAGAAACAGAAACAGAAACAGAAACAGAAACAGAAACAGAAACAGAAACAGAAACAGAAACAGAAACAGAAACAGAAACAGAAACAGAAACAGAAACAGAAACAGAAACAGAAACAGAAACAGAAACAGAAACAGAAACAGAAACAGAAACAGAAACAGAAACAGAAACAGAAACAGAAACAGAAACAGAAACAGAAACAGAAACAGAAACAGAAACAGAAACAGAAACAGAAACAGAAACAGAAACAGAAACAGAAACAGAAACAGAAACAGAAACAGAAACAGAAACAGAAACAGAAACAGAAACAGAAACAGAAACAGAAACAGAAACAGAAACAGAAACAGAAACAGAAACAGAAACAGAAACAGAAACAGAAACAGAAACAGAAACAGAAACAGAAAGAGAAACAGAAACAGAAAGAGAAACAGAAAGAGAAACAGAAAGAGAAACAGAAACAGAAACAGAAACAGAAACAGAAACAAACAAAAAAAACAAAAAAAAAAGCAAACAAAAAAAAAACAAATGCCAAATAAAGTAAAATAAAAAATTGAATAAAATAACATAACTTAAAATAAAAAAGTAAATTTAAACTATATTATAAAAAAATAAAACAAAAATATAAAAACTAATATAAAATGAATTGTAAAAAAAATAAATAAAATAAAATAAAACGAAATAAAATGAAGATATTATAAAATAAAGTAAAATAACTTAAAAAAATCAAAATAAATAAAAAGTTTTAATAAAATGAAAAGTTTTGATAAAATGAAACAAAACAAAATAAAATAACAAAATTTTATAACTCAAAACAAAGAAATTAAGTAAAATAAAAAAAAATTAAAAATTAAAAAAAAAATTCAAAAAAATACATTTAATTACTGAAAATAAAAAAAGTAAAATGAAATTAACAAAATAAGATAAAATAAATTAAATTATAAATTAAGTTTGTATTATAGGTGCTACGCCTTTTTTGCATTAACTCACACTTTTTTCTCCGAGAATTGTATTGATTTACATCCATACCAATTTCATGTCCCTACCTTCAACCCTTTTGGAGGAATTCAGCCTTAAAAATTGAGTATATATTGGTGGTGCTATGTCCCCTTTTCCGATAACTCTAACTTTCATCGTGATTATTAAGTAAAATGGATAAATCTTGAAATAAATTTAAATAAAAAGTTAGATGAAATAAAAGTTAGATGGAATAAAACAAAATAAAAAATGTTTATCATTGAAGTAAATAAAAGGAAAGAAAATAAAAATTATGTTTTTATAGAAATATAAAACAAATGTAAGTCTCTTACGTTGAAAATTCACCCTCATTCTTGCATAAGTCCTACAAAAAACACATTTTCAAAGTGATGCATTTAAATGACTTGAAGCATTTCTAACATTTCTATCAGTAAAACGCATTTCTTTGGCGTAACTATACTCAAATGTTGAAAGTTGCGTGTTAATGTCATTGTTACTAGAAAACTATAATTGTTTTCTAAACATTTTCACTTTATGCTAAAGCTACAGACTGTAGACACAAACATACATCTACCATAAATGTAACACACTCGCACCTAAACAATAAGTATGAAAGAGTCTCATTTCAATTAGTTCCACATACTTTTACTATGTTTGTAGTCAGTTTTGTTATTTTTGCCGCATTCATAAGGAGTTGAAAACTTTACCGACGCCAAGTTACTGTCTCAGACACTTTCATATTCTGTTACAAAAAAAAAAATCTATTTTGCGTGCCAAGGCGAAATTGGGAAACGGACAAAGCTACTATTAGGTCGTATAAACATGAATGTATGAATCTATCACGGCCTTATGCTTGCTTTATTTCAAATTCATTCTGCCGATTTAAAAAGCAAGTACCACAGAAGTCAAAGGTTATGGGCTCAACAAAAACTAAATTTTTCCGAAACGGTCCAATGTAAATTTAGTTCTTTTATAGACTTGCTAAGTATCAAGAAGATGGGCGAAAAAGCTTAAATTTATTGATGTATGTGTGCTTCAAAGTCTGAATACAGGAAACTTGAAGAATAATTTGCATATTACAGTCGCGTTAAGAAAAATAGCAGCATAAAATAGTAGGCAAAGTAGGCTGTCTCCTGATAGCAAATATTTGCCACCGCAAAAGGCAGCATACAGTTCCATACTATCCGATGTCCCTACTATCGACTCGGAAAACCATCCAAGCATATTTGTTTACAACAATGGAATTGTTGTTTTACTGCATTTGTATTTAAACATAATTGTAAGATTGAGGCCAAGAAATAATAAATTTTGTTTTCCTTCAAATTTAATTATTGCTGCATAAAATAAAACAAAATAAAATAAAATACAATAAAATAAAGGTAAATAAATAAAAATAAATAAAAAAATTAAAAAAATATACAAAAAAATAAAATAAAACAAAATAAAAATAAATTAAATTAAATTAAGTAAAATTATAAAAAATAAAAATAAAATAAAATTAAGCAAAATAAAATTAAATTAACTCAAATTAAATAAAATAAAATTAAATTCAACTAAATAAAATAAAATAAAATAAAATAAAATAAAATAAAATAAACTAAAATAAATTAGAACAAAATAAAATAAAATAAAGTAAAATAAAATAAAATAAAATAAAATAAAATAAAATAAAATAAAATAAAATAAAATAAAACAAAATCAAATAAAATAAAATAAAATCAAATAAAAGAAAATAAAATCAAATAAAATAAAATAAAATAAAATAAAATAAAATAAAATAAAATAATATAAAATAAAATAAAATAAAATAAAATAAAATAAAATAAAATAAAATAAAATAAAATAAAAAATGAAATAAAACCAGATAAAAAAATATATAAAATAAAAAAAATAAAAAAAAAATAAATAAAATTAAATTAAACTATAAAAAATACAAAAAATGAAATATAATAAAAAAATAAAATATACAAAACTTGAAAAAAATAAGGTAAAATAAAATAAAATAAAATCAGTCTGAAACAGACTCTCCATTCTCTCCCACTTGTATATTGTCACAACATTCAAGGAATTTCTCTCAGTGTGATGACGGGAAAAAGTTTTTCTGCCTTTTTTTCCTTCTCTATCTTCTTGTTCTTTTCTTTCCTCTTTCTTCTCCTTTTCTCTACTACCTGTCAAGTTGGCCAAATTTCGCAATGTTACAACTTTAAGCATAAAATGCTCATTTTAATGACCCTAGAAACGGAAGGAGCTGCATTTATTTCGCACACAATCGTACCTTCATTTAGTGCACTAATTTATATGCAAGTAACGGCATTTGAATGTTAATTTATTGCAATGCAATCGCATATATGTCGACAGTCCGAAATGCTTGCGCACATATATATATTTGTATAGTTTTTGGTTTTCGTAGCATTTAAACCTTTTCTTTATACGTTGTCTATCATTTAATTCTCTGCATCGATTTAGTCATCCAAATATCCTTATTAATATTCTTTGTCATGTTTCGTATAGTTAGTATTGTTTCTCTTTTATTGCTTTTGTCTGCGAATTCTGTTTAGCAGCCGTTTTATTTATTTATTTATTTTTTATATATTTTTAGTTTTTTTTTTTTGTGTTATTATTTCTTTTGTATTCTATATTTTGGGTATCCCCCGCTGTTGTAATATTGTTGTTGTTGTTGTTATTGTTACTCCTTTGTTAGATGGGGCTTCTGGTAGTAGATACTACTACTTCCGTTTGTACTGCTTTACAATATTTTTGTTTACGTTGGTACGAAGTGGCACGATTTGTGGTTATGCAGAGTTGTGTGTATTTATACTAGGGTGTAATAAAAAAATAGGGTGCCTACATATTATCATCAGCGACCTGTAAAGTGATTTTTGTGCCGATTTGTCGTGTGATGTTCTTAGTTTTTACACCCTTTTCGCAGAAGAGGTTTTACAGAGAACCTTTTTAAAACAGAAACACTCGGAAAGTTTGACAAACCACTGCCGAAGAGCTGAGATACCCGAATACTTGGTGTTAGACTTGGGTAGTTCATGAACTGATTAGTTCATTGAACTAGATCATGGAAATGATCGCTAGTTCCAAATTTCAAATGAACTTCTTGAACTATGCAAAATTTTCGTGAAATTTATATAATTTATTGAAAATGGGAAACCAAAACGCGTAAAGTCGCTGCCAACCAGATTTCCCAAGATTTTATCCGCTGCTGGTAAGCAGGGTTTGTACAACTGCAAAAACACCTTTACAAGTGTAGGAGTAGGTATCAAAAGACGCGTCTCAGCGTACTACTACTAGTACAAGGGTATATTAATTTTGTTCACATAACGGTAGTACGTAACGGCACAAAATAAACGAGATAGATATAGAGTTCCATATATGAAAGTTCTTAGGTTGAAAAGAGGAGTTTATTAAGGCATGTTCGTACGTCTGCCCGTCCGTCCGTCTGCCCGCGTACACGTTAACTTGAGTAAAAATTGAGATATTTGCATGAAATTTTGTATACAGGTTACTCTCTGGCCAAGGTAGGTTGCTATTGAAAATGGGCGAAATCGGATGATAACCACACCCCCTTTTTCGATATCGAAAATTTCGAAAATCACACAAATTGACATATCTCGGTAGCTGATATGGCTAAAAGTCATTCTCTTATGATTTTTCCATAAATTTTTTATAGTCATTCTATTATGATTTTTTGATAAATTTCTAAAAGTAGGCGTGGCACCGCCCACGTTTAAAGGAGGCATTTTTGAAAATTGGACGTAGTCGCTTCCCAACCACGCCTATTTTCGAAATGGAAAATTTCGAAAATCATATGAAAACTACCGCTGGGTATTTAATATTCTGTTTACCCGAACTTAGACTTCCTTACTTGTTTCACTTATGTTTAACCTTTTAAAATTTCATTTGTAATCACATAAAAATTTACACTTCTTAATAAACTTTTCCTCATTTTCTTTTCAGAGAGGAAAAATACCACTACTACTTGCTGTGGAATCTGGTAATCAGTCTATGGTTAGAGAGCTGCTCTCAGCTCAAACATCAGACCAACTGAAGGTAAGCTTTGTTTCTATATACTTACTCTACAAAAACAAATAATATAGCTAGCCGAGCTCTAGACAATAATAAAACATTTTTTTATTATATATCAACTTCTAAGGCAGTCCACCTAACTCATTATGTCCACCTTGAAATGTCTAATATGCTAAAAAGATTTATGAGTTCTCAAACACCAACATAAATCAATGTCTTTGCGGTGAAACTTACACATTCTGAACTCCAAAGATATTGACTGCCACCACAAACACGACAAAGCTTATCAACGCACACATGCAAATAAGTCTGTCCGATTTAGTTAATGTTGCAACAAACATTTGCACGTAAGCAGAAAAGAATCCACCATGCACAGTTAAATCAGTCACTATATATGACTCTACAGCGAAACACTAAACTTGTCAGAAAAGAAACTAGTATAAAGGTAGTATTTTTTTGGATGACAACTAACTAGTCTATAAAATACCATAAACTGTGATTCGAGTTTTCTAACCATAACCGAACCAGACCTCTAACACCTATGTTGTTGTTGTTGTTGTTAACGACAAAAATACTCCCCGAAGGTTTTGGGGAGTGATGTCGAAATTTACCGTCCTTGTCCAGATATGAACCCGGTACGCTCCGGTACTCCCTTGCGGTACTGCCCGACTGTCTCGGGAACGATATGTTTTGATCAGTGGAACCTTCTAGGTCATGTCATCGCTCCACATGTAAGAAAGGAGAAGATGGGTAGAGAGAGGTGAGAGGCATCATATCCGTATCGAGTTAGCGTGTCAGTACCTATGGGCATACTAGTCGCTTCTTACAACCTGTATGCCTACCTCGGTCATATTCTAAGCCCCTAACCCGCAGGGGCTACAATCTGTAAATGTTCGAACTCTCCTCGATACTGAGTGGCTCTGGTACTTTACTAAGTAGTTCTAAGCTATTTTACAACTACTTAGTTTAACTGCAGGTTCAACACAGAAAAGAGTCCTCAACACACGCAGCTCTGCCGCCAGTGACATTGACGCCCGTGGCACGCCACAAACATGCGGTTTATAAAAAGTCGCCTTTCCAGTCACACGGCTTCTTAAGTGAATTGCGCCAGAAAGTATGCAACTTTTAGACGGCAGCACTTAAACTTTTCATAAAAGCTGTTGATGTTGGTGTTGCAAATTAAAATTTTCCTTTGCGAAATGCGTTGATTAAATTGCCAACGACGTGCAACTCGCAGTGGGTCACGGCACTGCGGTTGACGGTCATAGTGAAATCGAGAAATGACTTATTTAATAAGAGATATTTTTGTATACTTTTGTTCCTACATTTGCATATTGTTATATGTATGTGGGTATTCAAATATGTATTACATGCGAGGAGTTTCCCATGAACTAATTTTTATATGAAAGTGTTACTTCTTTTCTTGGTGCTGCTTTCAATTTTATTTTTATGCAGTTGAGTGTGAGGAATAGTCACGCAAAATTTAACCCTTTGAAAGGAAGAGTGCAAGGACTCGCTTTGAGTTGAGGAACTTGAAGTTTTTTTATAGTTAATCAGTAACTTACTTATACTCGCATTGTTTGTAGTATTTTTACAAAGCTATAGTCAGAGTTGCCAATATGTTCTAATTTTGATTAAGTGGTCTACCTAGATTTGCACGGGATTTTTTGCGACTGCAGTACATATGTATGATTTAGTTTTTTTCCAGATACTTTTCAGTACATTCTTCAAAAAAAAAATTGGTGCCAAAAACCTTTTTGTGGTAACTCGAAAATTTTGAAATTTGTACATGGTTAACACATATCTGATATTTTAATAAAAATTTAATGATATTCAGAAGCAACCCAAGTGACAACACCCAAGTAGACAGTCTAAGAATCAAGCATACTAACTCTATGCCAAATTTCATCGAAATCCGTCAAGCGGTCCAAAATGACCCCAAAATGATCTCAAAATGATAACAAAATGACGCCAAAATGATCCCAAAATTACCTCAAAATGATACCAAAATTACCCTAAAATGATCCCAAAACGATCCCAAAATAATCCCAAAACTACCGTAAAATTACCCAAAAATGATCCCAAAATCACTCAGAAATGATCCCAATATGACCTAAAAACGACGCAAAAATAGTCCCAAAATGACCAGAAAAAGATCCCAAAAATAAATGAATACAAAGTGATCTGAAAATCACCCCGCAATTATCCCAAAATTACCCCTAAATGATTCCAAAATGAACTTAAAATAATACGAATATGATCCCAAAACTATCCCAAACGATACATATGCAATACGGTAAAACGGTAACCCTGGGCGGCAGCCCTACTTGAAAATATTTCAGTTGGTATATCGCCAAAAACGCCTTTCATTTGATACCCGTATTGGCATATCTTGCTCCATATTTTAAAAATGTCGAGATAGGTGGCAACCCAGTAAACCGCAGCAAGTAGCAACACCCAAGTAGATAGTCTTAAAATAAAGCATACTATCTCTATGCTAAATTTCATCGAAATCCGTTATGCGGTTCTCAAGATAGTACCGAATATACAAATATATTGCGATAAGGTGGCAACTCTAGGTAAAAACTCTATTTGAAAATATTTTAGTTGGTAAGTCGCCGAAAATAACTTTCATTTGATACCCATATGAGCATATCTTACTTAGTATTTAAGACAAATGAGGTAGGTGGCAACCCTGTAAACCACCCCAATGTAAACCACCCCCAAGTAGCAACACTCATGTGGATGGTTTTCGAATTGTCATACTACCTCTATGCCAACTTTCTTGGAAATCCGTTAAGCGGCTTTCGAGATAGTACCGGATATTCAAATATACTGCGGTAAAGAGGCAACCCTAGGTGGCCACTATACTTCAAAATATTTTGTTTGAGATAATGCCGAAAATACCTTTCACTTAATACCCATATCTTGCTCCATAATTTAAAAAAAAAATGAGATAGGTGGCAACCCTGTAAAGCGCTCCAATTGGTAACCCCCAGTGCTTGAAATGTAGGGTACTAGCTTTATATTAAAGGGTGAGCCTGAAAAAAAGTTCATTTAAATTTAATGACCCTTAATATTATCTTGGATTTTGAGCAGAAAATTTCTCTATGGATTAAGCTGCGTGAAATATTTTTTCAGTAAGGATATCTGTCGAATTTGGTGTCCATATGATCCCTACGTTTTATTTAGCAGTCACCTATATCTACTTCCCTATAACTGGGGTATTTCTAGTTTCAAATATCGCCAAAAACTTGCTATTACGGTTGTGGAACTTGGCATTTACTCCAACAGAAAGCAGCTACTAAGGTTCTTAACTCTACCGTAATGTGGTCAAATGTGATCTGGACATACCTGACCTATCTCTCTATTGATTCAGGTTATTTCACAACAATCTTATTGTAATATCCCGGTTAACTGTCACGCCTATCTTCTGGCCCGATTGAGTACACGTAAACCGAACGTGGCGGACTTTGATTAATTCACATTTTCTTCGGCCAAATGTTCGTAGTTTGCTCTTAAACAGACGTCTTTTGCAGTATAGCGCGTTCCTTCTAGCCCAGGGTAGATGGGAGGCGATCTTCGGAGATCATTGCTTTCGCCAAAGCTATTTTTTTCCAGGTTATAGGCTTTCTGACAAGGCTCTGCCCATTTCTCAACCTTCATCGGCGTTGAGGCAAGATTTATAGAAAATATACATAGGCCCTTGTGGTGTCACAATAGACCCTTTATTGTCCAAGATATTGGAAAAAAATCACCAAAGTCTCACCTAGTCAGAATAGGAAGGAACAAATTTGTCTCATTCTTTAGAACATCAATCTAAAAACACTTTCTCCCTCTCTTTTGCAGGCAACAACGGCTAATGGAGACACGGCCTTACATTTGGCCGCCAGGCGACGGGATGTTGATATGGTACGCATCCTGGTCGACTATGGCACCAATGTCGATACACAAAATGGCGAAGGACAAACACCACTACACATAGCCGCCGCCGAAGGTGATGAAGCCTTACTCAAGTACTTTTATGGCGTGCGAGCTTCGGCGTCTATTGCGGACAATCAAGGTGAGCAGCTAGTGATTATTAAGCAGCTTGTGTAGTGAATTTAATATATATATATATTTTCTTCCCGTTTCTCATAGATCGTACACCAATGCATTTAGCTGCTGAGAATGGCCATGCGCACATCATTGAAATTTTGGCGGACAAATTCAAGGCGAGCATTTTCGAACGCACAAAGGATGGCAGTACGCTGATGCATATCGCTTCACTGAATGGCCATGCTGAGTGTGCGACGATGCTCTTCAAGAAGGGCGTCTATCTACATATGCCAAATAAGAATGGCGCGCGCTCCATTCACACCGCGGCCGCTTACGGCCATACTGGCATTATAAATACGCTACTGCAAAAGGGCGAAAAAGTTGATGTGAGAACCAATGTGAGTATCATTTTAAGAAATTAAAGGAGAGAGAGAGGAAAAGTGGATTGGAAAAATAAAATTTTTTTTTTTACTATTTCTTACAGGAGAACTACACCGCTCTACACATTGCTGTGGAATCTGCTAAGCCGGCCGTCGTCGAAACATTGCTTGGTTTCGGCGCCGATGTTCATGTCCGTGGCGGCTCAATGCACGAAACGCCGCTGCATATTGCCGCACGAGTTAAGGATGGCGATCGTTGTGCCTTAATGCTCCTTAAGTCCGGAGCTAGTCCCAATTTAACTACCGATGATGGCCTGACGCCGGTACATATAGCCGCGCGTAACGGTAATCTGGCAACGCTGATACAACTCCTCGAAGACGGTGGCGATCCGCTTTACAAATCCAATGTGAGTTTTTTTATTTTTTTTTTATTTAATTAAATATTTTTATTTTTATTTTTTTATTTTGTTTTATTTAATTTTAGTTTTTTTTTTTAATTTTATTCTATTTTATTTTATTTCTTTTTATTTTATTTTATTTTATTTTTATTTTATTTTTTTCTTTTATTTTATTTTATTTTTTTATTTTATTCCTTTTATTTTACCTCATTTTATATAATTTTTTTATTTTATTTTATTTTATTTTATTTTATTTTATTTTATTTTATTTTATTTTATTTTATTTTATTTTATTTTATTTTATTTTATTTTATTTTATTTTATTTTATTTTATTTTACTTTATTTTATTTTATTTTATTTTATTTTATTTTATTTTATTTTATTTTATTTTATTTTATTTTATTTTATTTTATTTCATTTTATTTTATTTTATTTTATTTTATTTTATTTCATTTTATTTTTTTATTTCTTTTACTTTTTATTTAAATTTATTTTATTTTATTTTTTTTACTTTATTTTTTTCAATTTTATTTATTTCTTTTATTTTGTTTTATTTTATATTATTTTTTTTTATTTTTTTTTATTGTATTTTTTTTTAATAATTTTTTTTATTTTATTTTATTTTATTTAATTTTATTTTATTTTATTATTTTATTTTAATTTTTTTAACCATCGATACGATAAAAGCTTATGATATCTTCATAACTTTGAATTTCTCCTCCAGTCCGGCGAAACACCGCTACACATGGCCTGCCGTTCGTGTCATCCCGAAATCGTACGTCACCTCATCGATATGACTAAAGAGAAACATGGTCCCGACAAAGCTGCCACCTATATCAATTCAGTTAACGACGATGGCGCCACCGCACTACACTATACATGCCAAATCACCAAGGAGGAGGTGAAAATACCCGAATCCGATAAAGAGATAGTCCGCATGTTGCTAGAGAACGGCGCTGATGTGTCACTACAGACTAAAACTGTGCTAGAGACTGCTTTTCATTACTGTGCCATCGCTGGCAATAATGATGTTCTCATGGAGATGATCGCACACATGAATCCCACTGATGTACAAAAAGCTATGAATCGTCAAACATCGGTCGGTTGGACGCCGTTGCTAATCGCCTGTCACCGCGGGCACATGGAGCTGGTCAACAACCTTTTAGCGAATCATGCCAGAGTTGATGTATTCGATATTGAGGGCCGTTCGGCTCTACATTTGGCTGCCGAACGAGGGTATCTGCACGTCTGCGACGCATTACTCACAAATAAGGCGTTTATCAATTCAAAATCGCGCGTCGGTCGTACGGCGCTACATTTAGCTGCGATGAATGGCTTCACCCACCTGGTGAAGTTTCTCATCAAGGATCATAATGCTGTCATTGATATATTGACGTTACGTAAGCAAACGCCACTCCATTTGGCTGCGGCAAGCGGTCAGATGGAGGTATGTCAGCTTCTGCTTGAGCTTGGAGCTAATATAGATGCGACCGACGATTTGGGTCAAAAGCCCATACATGTCGCCGCGCAGAACAACTACTCTGAAGTGGCCAAATTGTTTCTACAACAACATCCATCATTGGTGAATGCCACCAGCAAGGATGGTAATACCTGCGCCCATATTGCTGCTATGCAGGGTTCGGTGAAAGTGATCGAGGAGCTAATGAAGTTCGATCGTTCTGGCGTGATATCGGCTAGAAACAAATTGACTGATGCCACACCGCTACAGCTGGCGGCCGAGGGTGGACATGCGGACGTGGTGAAGGCGTTGGTACGTGCGGGCGCCTCATGTACGGATGAGAATAAAGCCGGGTTTACGGCGGTGCATTTGGCGGCACAGAATGGCCATGGTCAGGTATTGGATGCGTTGAAAAGTACGAATTCTTTGAGGATAACCAGCAAGAAATTGGGACTGACGCCGTTGCATGTGGCAGCCTACTACGGGCAAGCGGACACTGTGCGCGAGCTATTGACGAGCGTGCCGGCTACGGTAAAATCTGAGCCTCCCACCGGACAAAGTCTTTTTGGTGAATTGGGTGCTGAGTCGGGTATGACGCCACTACACTTGGCTGCGTTCTCGGGTAACGAAAATGTTGTACGTCTACTACTTAACTCGGCGGGAGTGCAAGTTGAAGCAGCTACAACAGAGAATGTAAGTACCTAGTATAAAAGCTTGATCCCAAACCTCTAATCACATTTCGTACTCTATAGGGCTACAATCCCCTTCATTTGGCTTGCTTCGGTGGTCACATGTCAGTGGTTGGCTTACTTCTGAGTCGCTCAGCAGAATTGCTTCAATCGACGGATCGTCATGGTAGAACCGGTCTTCATATCGCTGCCATGCATGGCCATATACAGATGGTGGAGATTCTGTTGGGTCAAGGCGCAGAGATAAATGCCACCGACAAAAATGGTTGGACACCACTGCATTGTGCTGCCAAAGCCGGTTACTTGGAAGTTGTAAAGTTGTTATGCGAGGCGGGCGCGTCACCCAAATCGGAGACAAATTATGGTTGCGCCGCGATTTGGTTTGCCGCTTCTGAGGGTCATAACGACGTGCTGCGTTATTTGATGAATAAAGAACATGATACCTATAGTCTGATGGAGGATAAGCGGTTTGTTTACAATTTAATGGTTGTCTCTAAAAATCACAACAACAAACCGATACAAGAATTTGTGTTGGTATCGCCAGCACCGGTGGATACCGCAGCCAAACTATCAAATATCTATATGGTCTTGTCGACAAAGGTGAGTAGAGAGTGAGGGCCATGATAAACCTTTGAGATAAAATAAAATAAAATAAAGTAAAATAAAATAAAATAAAATAAAAAATAAAATAAAATAAAAAAAAAATAAAATAAAATAAAATAAAATAAAATAAAATAAAATAAAATAAAATAAAATAAAATAAAATAAAATAAAATAAAATAAAATAAAATAAAATAAAATAAAATAAAATAAAATAAAATAAAATAATGTGTTTTTTTGAGAAAAATTTACCTACGCGCTGCAGGAACCAGACAAGCCGACATATGTTTCGATGATACTGGAATTACATCTCTTCATGGACTTTTCTTCCCGGCATTGTGAGAGTCGAACTCACAACACTGTAGTGACTTCTATGCTAGAAGGTATAACACCTTAGGCCACTACCCAGCTTGAAGGTAAACCCTTCTCAGTGTCCATTTATGCATATACCCTGCAGTCAACTTAACTAGTTTTATACTAATCAAATACCAGCCAGCCAGGCGGCTTCAACTAGTTCGAGTTCTGTAATTTTTCCATATTAGCAACTGGTATTTGTAACACGGCGATGTCCTACGAGATGGCAATTGTCCTTCTCTGCATCAGCACCATACCAATTGGCTGACTAGTCAGCCTCTGCATCAGGAATATATCAGTTGATATACTTGTTATTATACACATAAGTATCATAACATTTAAGATACTAGTTCGTATATACGTCAGGATCGTACCAGTTGAAAGAATAGTTCATATATACATTATAATCATACCAGTTGGCAGACTACTTTATATATACATCAAAATCATACCAGTTGAAAGACTAGTTCATATATGCATCAGAATCATACCAGTTGACAGACTAGTTCATATATGTATCAGAATCAAACCAGTTGGCAGACTAGTTCATATATGCATCAGAATCACACCTGTTGACAGACTACTTCTTATATGCTTCAGAATCATACCAGTTGACAGACTAGTTCATATATGCATCAGAATCATACCAATTGACAGACTAGTTAAAAAAAGCATCGGAATCATACCAGTTGTCATACTAGTTCATATATGCGTCAGAATCATACAAGTTGATATAGTAGTTCATTTATGCATCAGAATCATACCAGTTGACATACCAGTTCATTTAAGCATCATAATCATATCAGTTGACATACTAGTTCAAATTTGCATCAGAAATATACCATTTGACATACTAGTTCATATATGCATCAGAATCTTACCAGTTGACATACTAGTTCAAATTTGCATCAGAAATATACCATTTCACATACTAGTTCATATATGCATCAGAATCTTACCAGATGACATACTAGATCATAAATACATCAGAATCATACCAGTTGACATACTGCTCAGTCTATGCGGCAGGACATACTAATCATTATGCCCATACAGATCGTACCACTTGTCATACTAGTCCACGAATTTGACATTCATTCCAGTTGGTATACTAGTCGGTCGATGCACCAGTATCATAGTCAGCCTCTACATCAGCAATATACCAGTTTATTCTTTAGAAAGCAACGACTATTTGTATTTACCCAAACACGAAAAAGCATCTGTGAATTACAAGGTAAAAAATAAGCAGTTACAAGAGAAAAAGAAAAGCAATTGTCCTCTTCTGCATCAGCACCATACCAATTGGTATACTAGTCAGCCTCTGCATCAGCATTATACCAGTTTATATACTAGTTCATACACAGCCAAAAATGAGCTAAAGGCTCTGAGTTCGATTCTCGGTAAAGTTGACACAAGTTTTTTTTTCTATATTTTTTAAATTATGTTGTTTATTGTATTTTTAATTTAATTATTGAATTCAACTTGCAATGGCTCCTTTCAAATTCCGCGTTCGTCAAGTTTGATTTTATAGGTGAAGGCCCAATTGCATTCAACTTTGTAGGATTCACTTTCATTCAAAGTTTTTTAAACGTAAAGTGAAGCGAAATTTTTGCAAATGCTCAAAAACGAGGCGCGCATTTGTCAAAGTTTTATGTAATTGGGGCTTTGGAGTTGTATTTTTAAGTAAGGTAAATTAAGGTTACTCAAGGTTAAGTTTGTCGTCCACTGCGGAGTTCCGGTCCCACATATGTATATATAGATAAAAGTAAGTCTTATTTTTACATCAAAAAGAGTCAAAGTAAGACTGCTTTCATGCTGGGCCATACACTCGAGTTAAAGGAGCATTGTTAGAGTCAATTTATATTGTTGTTGTCAATATACTCAAGTTTATGCCGCAACGTAAAAAAAATGGCGGTTATATACCAACAGGTTGTCATAACCTCTAACGAGACTTTTGCCGAACTTCTCTTCCAACTTTGATTTTTGTTGGGATTTTCTACAAGTAGTATCCCGGGACTGACACTCCTAAACCGACACCGTTACTCCTCCTCGAACCACTTAGATGACTTTATGAAGACCATCAAGTCCTTTATGTCCAGTTCAGCGGTCTGGTTTAGGCTATCCAGGAAGGGAACTCCCAAAAAGCGCGTTCTCGCGCCGCTTAAGACCGGGCAGTTGCAGATGAGGTACTTCACCGTTTCCTCTTCCTCATCATCTTTGCAGCTCCTACAGCATCGTCGATAGGGCACACCTTCTGCGTGCCTACAAGGCAGTGCCCAGTTAGAACACCTATTAATATGGAGATTTCTCTCCTTCTTAGGGCGTGAATGCCTCTAGATCTTTTATGATCACATTTCGGCCAGGTTTGTTTGGATGTCCGGCACCTTGGGGATTGTTGCCACATTTCGTTGGCTTGGAGTACACACTCCGTCAAGCCAACGAAAGGTAGCAACAATCCCAAGGGTGCCGGACATCCAAACAAACCTGGCCAAAATGGGATTATAAAAGATCTAGAGGGATCATAAAAGATCTGAATACAGTTACTTCAACAAAAAATACCGTTCAAACAACCAAAATTTGGTCAACTTCAGGATAACAGCACGAGATTGTTGATTGTACCAGTGCCTTTTTTCTGTGTATATGCACAAGAAATATAGCAGTTGACATACTAGATCATATATACCTCAGCATCATATTTGTATTTACCCAAACATGAAAAAGCATCTGCGAATTACAAGAGAAAAAAAGAAGCAAACCAAAATCAAAGTTACTTGTGTTTCTGAAACAAAAACTTTTTTTTGTATGAAAGGCGAAAATCGTGTTTTTTAAAAACTCTGTAACTGTTTATCTTGGCCAATAAATCCATAACTAGGTCGCAAGAATTTTCTTGCACATGTGCATAAAAAACTTTGGGGTCTTATCTTGTCATAATTGAAAAAGTTGTATGAATAAGTTGATTTTTTTTTGCCGGGGATATGGGCTGCTACGCAAACCCCTAATTTCCCAAAATTTGAAAAAACTAGTTACTTGGTTTTTTTTTTGTATCACGGGAGAGTTACTTCAACAAAAATTACCGTTCAAACAACCAAAATTTGGTCAACTTCAGAATAACAGCATGAGGTTGTTGATTCTACTAGTGCCTTTTTACCAGTTCCTTTTTTCTGTGTATATACACAAGAAATATAGCAGTTGACATACTAGATCATATATACCTCAGCATCATATTTGTATTTACCCAAACACGAAAAAAGCATCTGCGAATTACAAGAGAAAAAAAGAAGCAAACCAAAAATTTCAAATAATGTTTGCATAGTACGATGTACTACAATAGATCGTACTAATGGTTGCGGTGTAATAAGGCCTTATAATAATAATGTAGTATGAAATGGAATTTTTCGAATTAGTATTTTTCTAAAATAGATTAGACTTTTTCTGACTACAACTTTTTCAGATTATATTCAGAAACTAACAATTTATATTCAGAAAATTACAATCCATATTCAGAATTTCCATTTGATATTCAGAAAAATGCAATTGACATTCAGAAAATTACAATTGATATTCAGAAAACTTCCTGAATATAAACTGAAAAAGGTGTATTATGATTTCAACCCGAGATTCATACATACTTGCATACTAGTACGAACCAGGATTTTTCTGACTAGTATGATTTCGCCCAACAAATTATAGTTGTAAACTAGTTTGTTTTCTGATTAGATTGGCATTGATTGGTTTAAGGGTAATCAGCAAAGAACTAGTATAAAAACATCCATAAAATGTATAGTAAACGAGCTAGGTGTCTGCTGAGTAGTTTGGAATTGCTTAGTTTGAAGGTAGTCAGAAATTAACTAGTATAAATACACCACAAAATGTATAGTCAATGAACTATATTGTTTGCTGAGTAGTTGGACATTGACTGGTTTAAAGGTGATCAGAAATGAACTAGTATGAATACACCACAAAATGTATAGTCAATGAACTATATTGTTTGCTGAGTAGTTCGACATTGACTGGTTTAAAGGTGATCAGAAATGAACTAGTATGAATACACCACAAAATGTATAGACAATGAACTATATTGTTTGCTGAGTAGTTCGACATTGACTGGTTTAAAGGTGATCAGAAATGAATTAGTATGAATACAACTCAAAATGTATAGTCAATGAACTATATTGTTTGCTTAGTAGTTTGGCCTTGACTGGTTTGAAGCTAATCAGTAATGAACTAGTATAAATACACCACAAAATGTATAGTCAATGAACTATATTGTTTGCTGAGTAGTTGGACATTGACTGGTTTAAAGGTGATCAGAAATGAACTAGTATGAATACACCACAAAATGAATAGTCAGTGAACTATATTGCTTGCTGAGTAGTTCGACATTGACTGGTTTAAAGGTGATCAGAAGTGAACTAGTATGAATACACCACAAAATGTATAGTCAATGAACTATATTGTTTGCTGAGTAGTTCGACATTGAATGGTTTAAAGGTGATCAGAAATGAACTAGTATGAATACACCACAAGATGTATAGTCAATTAACTATATTGCTTGCTGATTAGTTTGGCATTGACTGGTTTAACGCTAATCAGCAATGAACTAGTATGAATACGCCACAAAATGTATAGTCAATGAACTAGAATTTTCGCCGAGTAGTTTGGCATTGACTGGATTTAAAACCAATCAACAATGAACTGGTATGCATATGCCACAAAATGGTTAGTCAATGAACTAGTATGTTTGCTGAGTAGTTAGGAATTTGACTGCAGGGTATTTATACTTCCATATAGAAGATTTCTTTAATTTCAATGCTAACTTATATGAAAGATTTGCGAATTTTTGGACTTGGTGTGAAACCTATGAAAGAATTTTCTATGCTTAATTAAGCACGAATATTTTTCCATTTATAACATTTAAACTCTTTGTTGCTTTTGACTTTGTAGTCTATTGCTGTAAATACCGACGGTATTTACAAGCAATTTTCGGGATTGTATGAAAATGTGTTTTTTTTTAGAAAAATTTACCTACGCGCTGCAGGAACCAGACAAGCCGACATATGTTTCGATGATACTGGAATTACATCTCTTCATGGACTTTTCTTTTTTCGGCATTGTGAGAGTCGAACTCACAAAATATGAATAATAAAATAAAATTAAATAAAATAAAATTTAAAAAAATAAAAAAAAATAAAATAAAATAAAATAAAATAAAATTAAATTAAATTAAATTAAATTAAATTAAATTAAATTAAATTAAATAAAATAAAATAAAATAAAATAAAATAAAATCAAATAAAATAAAATAAAATAAAATAAAATAAAATAAAATAAAATAAAATAAAATAAAATAAAATAAAATAAAATAGAATAAAATAAAATAAAATAAAATAAAATAAAATAAAATAAAATAAAATAAAATAAAATAAAATAAAATAAAATAAAATAAAATAAAATAAAATAAAATAAAATAACATAAAATAAAAAAAAATTAAATAAAATAAAGTTTAAAAAAATAAAAAAAAAAAAATAAAATAAAATAAGATTAAATTAAATTAAATTAAATTAAATTAAATTAAATAAAATAAAATAAAATAAAATAAAATAAAATAAAACAAAATAAAATTAAATAAAATAAGATTAAATAAAATATAATAAATTAAATATTTAAGATTAATAACTTAAATTAACTAAATTATGTTAAATTAAACTAAAATACGATAATATAAGATATAACATTATTACTATGTGGATCTCTATTTTCCCTGGATTGCATTAAATCTCTAACAAAATATTTACTTCAACAGGAAAAAGAACGTGCCAAAGATCTCGTAGCCGCCGGCAAACAATGTGAAGCCATGGCTACCGAGTTGTTAGCGTTAGCCGCAGGCTCCGATTCGGCTGGTAAAATACTACAAGCTACCGATCGGAGAAATATTGAATTTCTAGACGTACTCATCGAAAATGAACAAAAGGAAGTTATAGCGCACACAGTGGTGCAACGTTATTTGCAGGTAAGTCTTCTACATTAGCACAAACTGCAGCTAAATATTTTCGCTCGATTTTCTTTACTTCCCATAGGAACTGTGGCGGGGTTCACTCACGTGGGCCTCATGGAAAATTCTACTCCTTTTAGTCGCCTTCATTGCATGCCCACCAGTTTGGATTGGTTTCACCTTTCCAATGGGTCATAAATTCAACAAAGTACCGATCATCAAATTCATGTCCTATCTCACTTCCCACATATACCTAATGTTCTTGTTTAGTGTTGTGGGTATAACGCCTCTATATCCAGTGCTACGTTTAAGTTTGATCCCCTACTGGTACGAAATTGGGCTACTCATTTGGTTGAGTGGTTTACTTTTGTTCGAGCTGACAAATCCATCTGATAAATCTGGATTGGGATCGATCAAATTGTTGGTACTACTGTTGGGCATGGCTGGTGTGGGCGTTCATGTGGCTGCATTTGTTTTCGTTTCGAAACTTTATTGGCCAACAATGATCTATTGTCGTAATCAATGTTTCGCATTGGCATTTCTATTGGCTTGTGTACAAATTTTGGATTTCCTGTCATTTCATCATCTCTTCGGGCCATGGGCAATCATCATTGGTGATTTACTTAAGGATTTGGCACGCTTTTTGGCTGTCTTGGCCATCTTCGTATTTGGTTTCTCCATGCATATTGTGGCACTGAATCAATCGTTTGCAAATTTGAAGCCAGAGGATTTACGTGGATTTGAGAAACGTAATCGGAATCGTGGATATTTTAGTGATGGTGAGTATGCTGTTCTTTGGTGTTTTACATAAGTGTTAGTTGTTTTGGATTTTTCGTGAAATTTGATTTTTTTATGTTTTGAAAGGATGAAAAGTGTCTAATATGAGGATCAAAGGGATCTCTTTGGATTTCTCTTTTGTTAGTTCGGTCGACTGTTGGAAATGTTTCTTCGCTTAAGCCTTAATTTGAAACCATAACAGATTAAAGAAGTTTCCAAGGCACAGGCTCATTTTTTACCCGGTTTCCGAGGCACTGTTCTAACTGGTTCAGCTTGTTCCTTTTTTTTTAAAACCGAAACCATAACCTCTCGACCAAGTCTTCAAAACATAGGCTTAACCGTTTGAACCCGTTTTCAAGGCACTGTCTTAACCAATTACATTGCTTGAAACCGAAACTATAATCGGTTCCAAATCATAGGTTTAAACCCGTTTCATTCGCATAACCGGAGCCATAACCATCCTAGCCATACCATAACCGTTCAACCCCGTTTAATTTTTTAATTAGAAACCATAACCGTTCAAAATCGTTTCATTTTTTAAAAAAGAAACCATAACCGTACAAACACGGTTCATTTTTTAAAACAGAAACCATAAACCCGGTTTCATCTTATAAACCTCAAAAAATAACCGTTGAACCCCGTTAAAATCTCTAAACACGTTCAAAGACGTTTAATCTTCTAAACCGGAAACCATAACCGTTCAAACCAGTTTCATTTTTTAAAACAGAAACCATAACTGTTCAAACCCGTTTCATTTTTTAAAAGAGAAACCATAACCGTTCAACTCCGTTTAATCTTCTAAACCTGAAACCATAACCGTTCAAACCCGTTTAATTTTTTAAAACAGAAACCGTTCAAACCCGTTTCATTTTTTAAAATAGAAACCGTTCAAAAAAGTTTTATTTTCATAAACAGAAACCAAAACCGATTAAACACGCTTTCAAAGCACAGGATTAACCGTTCAAGCTCGTTTTCTTCTCACAATTTCAACCAGAACAAAGCCAAAACCCTAAGCGGGTTAAAATGTGTAAAGAGACAAAGTCGGAACAAAAGTGGTTTCAATTGTTTCATCTGGATAAAAGAAAAGTTCGCACACAGGTTGAAATAAATTTAAACAACGAACCCAAATTTGATATCGAGACATTTCACAAAACCGAAATCGAAAAGGTTCATTCCCTGTCTAAAGCATTGGACTAACTGATCATTTCCTGATTCTATTCCTCTATTTCATTCTAAGATTATATACCTGGCTGTTGCCACCTATCTCAACTTTTTTTTTTTAATATTGAGCAAGGTATCGAATAAAAGGTATTTTTGGACGTGTTATAAATATGAAAATTTCACGCAGGGTAGCCATTAGGGTTGCCACCTAACCGCATTATTTTAAATTTCCCGGTATTTCAAGAAGCGCTACCGATTTGGATAAAATTTGGCATATACATAGATATTATGATTCATTCTATGGTTATATATGTGGGTGTTGCCACTTACCTCGGTTCACAGGCTTGTCACCTATCTAGATTTTTTTTTCAAAATTTGAGCATGATATGCCAACATGGGTATCAAATAAAAGATATTTTCGGCCATATTCCGAATATGACAATTTCAAGCATGATTGCCAACTAGAGTTGCCATCTTATCGCTTTTACTATTCCTTACATCTCAGGAACCGCTGAACCGATTTCGATGAAATTTAACATATAGATAATATGATTCATTCTAAGCTTATATACATGACTGTTGCCACTTGGGATGGTTTTCCGGGTTGCCACCTATCAATTTTTTTCTTAAATATTGAGCAAGATATGCCAAGATGGAATCAAGTGAAACCGCTGAACCGGACTAAATTTCCAACTGCATTCCAACGGCGACATTTTCAAGCAAGGTTGCTGCCCGCATTCAGTTCATTCCTGTATATATCGACCACTATTTCGGTTTCCAATTGTCCGATTTGGATGAAATTTTGGTAGGGTATGGTATGCTTCACTCTAAGTTTTTCCACCGGGGTGTTGCCACTTGGGGTGAGTTGCGGGGTTGACACCATTTTTTTTTATCTATTTTGGAAATACGCTTTGGGGACAATTTCAAGGAATACCGAGCTCGGTCACCCAGGTTCTAAAATTTATAAATTAAAATAAAAAAAAATTGATAGTGTCAAGCGTTACTAAGCCAATAAAATCCAAATCAACCGTTTTTAGAATTTTTGTCTGTCTATCTGTATGTTTGTGGTCGCATCACTCCAAAACTGATTAATGGAACTAAATGAAACTTTCACGATTGTATTAGTAGAGGTTCAACTAAAAATGTAAGATATACCATATTTCGATAACTTGATCGGTTTTGGAGTTATCGAGCAATATGTGGAACAGGGGTGACCAAAATTGTGTTAGTACAATATGGGTATCAAGCGAGAGGTGATAACGAGGGCTGTTATAAGGGATGTGATTAATTTAAATATCTCAGCTGATTTTGGAGATAGCTTATAAAATTTCAGACAAAAAAACAGAACGGTAAAGGTTCGTCAGGTAACTTTGGGCGTATGTATGTATGTAGCTTATGCACTCCAATACTACTAGGTCGATTTTCTTTAAATCTTCGGGATAGATTAGTAGGACCCTGTAGAGTGTTTATGTACAGTTTTTTTTTAGGGAAGTGGACCCGGGACCGCCCCATTCGTAACTATCGTAAAAATGGCTGGATTTACTTGAAGTTTGATATGTAGGTATCGTTTTACTTAGGTTAAAGTATGGCATGATTTTCCTTCCGGGAAGTGAACCAGGGACCCATCTGTTCGAAACAATCCTATTTATGGCTCGATTTGCTTAAAATTTGGTGTGTAGGTAACTATATATTTGATTAAGATATAGGAAAAATTTTCTTCCGGAAATTGGACCCAGGACTAAACTATCATACAAATGGTTGGATTTACTTGAAATTTGGTATGTAGGTACCGTTATGCTTAGGTTAAAGTATAGGATAATTTTTCTTCGAGAAAGTTTACCAGGGCCCCATATATTCTAAGCTATCATATCTATGACTAGATGAGTCTCCTTAGAGTGGATCTCTTAGTATTTTATAACCAATATTATTCTCATATTAGACACTTTTCTCGTTTCTACTATTTATTGGTAAACTAAAATAAGTATTAAATAAAATAAAAACTGTATGGATAAGTATCTGGTTTGAAAGTCAACTGGTTGGCCAAACCGCCAGTAACTTTCAAGTTTAAAAATATCATTTATAGCTTGCATGCCGAACAATTACAGACCACTCGTTTTAGATGTCCATTTGCATAAAATTATTGCTACTGCTCGTAAAGCTGCTTAGCAAAAACAAAAAAACAAAAACAAAAAAAATATAACAAAAAAAAACATAACAAAAAATAACATTTTTAAATGAAAATATTTTTGTTTTTATCTTATAATTTATAAACGCGTTCAAACAGATGATATGCCCACAGCGCGTCCACCCTTAAGCTCTGCTGACCGTTATGTCGATACGCGTAGCTTATCAAGCGAATTTCGTCGTAAACATAAAGATGATCGTAAGTTTGATCGTTTCACATATCTACCTAGAAAATTCGTAAATTCATTCAACTTTCAATTACATATTTCTTGATGTACGTTGCCTTCGATGTTGTGTTCACACCAGTTAATTGTTTGAATACCCACTTTGGAAAATCTTTCCTTCTTACGGTATCCTGTTATAGTTACTTACACGAGACTATTATAACTATTTAAACGTCATTTGGATTAAAAATTATGTTAGATTTCAATGGTCATTTACATGGTGCACATATCCATTCGTGCATCCTTGATGTTGTGTATAATTAATTACATAAATGTATGCTAAGGTTTTCAACATGAAAAGATTTCAAATGGAATGCTTCTAACTTTATTTTATTTTCCTTTTTTTTTGTTTTTTTTTTTTGTTTTGACAGTTGAGTGGAATTCAGGTTGATAATTTATTACTTGATTTTCCATTCAGCCGTCAATATATTTTTTTAGTTTCCCTACAAATGCATGCTCCAATAAATGTTTATTATTATTTTTTCTTGTCTATTCTCATCACTTTCTATTGCGTCTTTCCTTTTTGTTGTTGTTTATTGCTGTTTGCACTGCTCTTCTCTTTAAAATCTTTACATACACTATTTAACATTTGGGCAATTCACAAGAGTGTCGTATTCGTCGTATCGTTTATGTTGTACTTTGTTTCTATGGTTTCCCATAAAAATTTTTGGGAACAAAATACATACAACATACAACGATACGACGAATACGACTTTCTTCTAAATTGCCCAATTTTCTACGTTCGTCTTTTTGTCCTAAAACTTTTTCATCATTTATTCACTACTCAAATAAAATCGTATCACAGTTAGACACAGAGGTCAAGAAACGCTATATCCCACAGGAAGAGAATTATTTTAGCCAATAACAAAGTTGAGTTGCGAAGTAAAACCTTTGCGGGCTCGTTCCATGTTCATGTACTACCACCCGTGAGAAACGAGAGAGAGAACTTTATGGCCTCGTAAAAATAATAGAATTCGCAAGAACTAAACCGGGTCGAAGTCGAAGTATATTTAAAGAATGGACCCAAAACTTAAAGGAAACACTTTAAACAACCAAAATAGAAAACTTATTTCCATTGTTTCTTTCGTTGTCTAAAACGTAACATATACGGTTTTCTATCTTGGAATCTCTTGTTGGACCAATGGACCACTACTTGATTCATTTTATCTGTTTATAAATATTTACCCCACAAACCAATCGGAAGCAAGCAATGCTGTCAAAACATGAAAATAGTCACTCGGTTCTATGTAATAATCACCTCTATTCTGATTGTCGATACGAGAGTCGTTTGACGAAGTTTACAACAAGCGTCGTTACCCTTGTCGTAACGAGGCAACCGTCGACTTTTTCTATTACAAATCAGAATTCCATTGGGCGTTATCAAATTTCAAACGTCTCTATAAATGTCAAATTTTGTCGTATAGAATTTCTGTCCGACACACCCCTTTCCATTTGTCCTTTTGCGTTTATCATTCCTTTCCTCCTTCTTTTTCTGTTCTCCTTCTCTTCCTCTTTCACTTTATATTTTTCCTTCTTATCCTCGTTCTCTTTCTTATTTTCTTTTACTTCCGCCTTTTCTTTCTCTTCCTGCTTCCTTATTTTTCTTTTTCTCCTTTTCTTATTCCACTTCTTACTCTTTATTTTTCTCCTTTTTCTCTTCCCCCTTTTCTTTCTAGTTCTTTTTTTTACTTATTTCTATTTTTTTTGCCCCTTGCTTTCATTACTTCCTTCCCTGGTTTTCCTTCTTTTTCTAGTTTTTTCCTTCTCCTATCTCTTCTTTTCGCCCTTCTCATTTTCTTTGTCTTCCCCCTTCTTTTTGTCTTCTTTTGTTTCTTTTCGTTTTTTTTTCTTTTTTTACTACTTTCTTTTTGTTACCCCTTTTCTTTCTTTACTCCTTTTTTTATTTTCCACCTTTTTTCTTTACTTATTTCTCTTATTTCCTCTTTTCTTTCTCTTCTTCTTTCCGTTTCTTCTTCCCCTTTCTTATTCCTCCTTCTCTTTCTCTTTTTCTTTTATTTCTTTCTTCGTCCTTCCCTTTACCTTTCTTATTTACTTCCCCCTCCCCCTTTTTTCTTTACTGCTTTCCCTTCCTCTTCCTTCTGGGGGCGTCACCGTTGAATCCGAGCATTTTAAATTGTGGAAAACGT
>CAXKVI010000003.1:18168515-18183515 GCA_964058755.1 Campiglossa producta
TAAGACAAATATAATTTTTCGTGACTAGTTACTTGAATTTTTTATGTTTGCAACATTTATCTCACCACTACTGTAAACATAATACAGTGTTTAACTTATGGGCATTTCTCCCAAAAAGTCAACTTTTGTAGTGTGCGAACTCTTTCGTTTTTTGTAAATATCTTGAAAATTAACACTTGCCCAAAATCATCCTTAACACAAATTATTGTGTTAAGCTAGATCTATAAGATTCAATATTTGTCAAAATAAAAAAGTGTTTTGGCATTTGTGCGAAGGAGTTCGCACTCTACAAAAGTTGACCTTTTGGTATAGATGCCCTTATAATAGTGTCTTAATAAGCCTTCTGGATGGCTTAAGAACACAGAAAAAGGATATTTAAAATAGGTAGAGGATTATGAATATAGGTAGATACAAAGTCTTCGAGAAATATATTAAAAATAATATTATTACATAGAATATAATGTATTATATATATAATGAATACATACATATGCCAATATATTTAGTCATCATAGTTAAAGATAATTTGCGCAGTTGCTATATTCCCATCGGAGTTCATACAAAATGGTTATAGGCTTCTTATACAAGGTGACGTAAAATATACATATTTTGTAAACCGGATGAAACTCAGTGTCATTCTGAAGCATATTTCCGTAGCATGAGCTCTCCTCCTCTAACCAAGATAACACGATTGGGGAAGTAAGTTAAAAAGAATTTGAAGGGCTTTTTGTATTGCCGAAAGCAATACCTGCAATGGAACGCATTGGAGTGTTTGAAAGCTCCCCGGCTTAAAACTTTCAAAAGCTTTTAACATTATGCAACTTTTATGTCACCCTGTATAAGTTTCAGCAATGGCTTACCAATAAAGTGGATTTGAAGAACTTAAAATTTCAGCTTTGAGCTTTAGCAGCTTCCATTTTTACTAAATTGCGATGTCTTTAAAAACAATGCCTATGAAAGCTTAATCAGTGGTGGTACGAAATATTTAGTGTGCAGAAATAAGTAAATAGTAATTATTTTATTTAATCTTGGAAGAGATTGAGGCTAAGCTTCTCGGCCAATTTGTTTTGTGCTACCTTTAATTTTTCCTGCAAATTTTTATAAAAAAATTTAAAGCTTTTAGAATGTTTTTTGCTTAACTTTTTATTTGTTAAGCCAAGCTAGCCAGCTACAATTTTTATTAGCAAAAAAACAAAACAAACACCACCACTGAGCTTTTTTCTAAGCTCTAATGATTAAGCGTTTTTACAGATTTTCAATTATTTTCAGTAAGTCCATCATTTGCCCAGACTTGCAACTTCAGGTTAACGAAAAAATTCACTGCAACTGTTAAGAATATACGCAAAGTATCCTGAAGATACAATAAGCATTGAGTTGTTTCTTTACGATGACAAAGTGCTAACTTAATAGAAAAAAAAGCTTAGCTTAACTAGTTTAGTTTTAGTACTATATCAAGCGAGCTACTACTAGAATAGTTATGAATAACAGCTGCTAAATGTCTCTATGTGCTCGTTTAGTAAGAAAAAAATATAGTAAAATAGAATAAATGTGCTTTTATACAAAAAAAAATAAGCTTCAAAGCTTGCCGAAAGCTTACAAAAGCTACGATCTTCAATGTTTTAGATTAGTTAGCTAGTTATATGTGAGTTACAGTGTCAAGTGATGCATGTTTAATTGCATGAAAACATTTTATTTTTATTTTGATAAGTACGTAAGTTTTTTGTTTAATCTCTACGTTTCTAATATTGTTATATTTTTTATGAAAAGAGTGAAAGCTTTCAGTGCTGTGCCTGTTCTAAAAAGTCGCCTGGCTAAAGCTTTGGAAGCTTTCATGCAAAATTAAGTTCTTTCTGCGTTATACATTAGAGACATAAGTATTCATACAAAAATAAGGTGTCTGAAAAATGTGTTTGGCAGCTGGCACTAAGAACTTGATTTTTGTTAATAAAGTAGTGTTAACCCTCTAATGCCTATGTAAAGAAATGTTTTTTTTTCTTAGAAAAAAAAATCATTTAGGGGTATTGTAGTGGCATAGATATCATAAAGAATATAACAATATTGGAAAAAGTTTTTTATATAATTTTCAGCGCTTGAAGGCTTTATTGATATGTTTCTCAAAAGCGTATAGCTGAAATAGATTTTTTTCTTTCGATTTTTGAAAGCTCTTAATATTAAAATTTGCATATATATTCTTTATTTCTTCCATCGTTTCATCTACACTCATGTTTGCGCACTGTAAATGAAATAAAATTCTTTAATTTTAAAAATGAAACTCATTATACATCGAAAAAAAAAAAATCATAACTGCTTCGAGAAATTCAGGCTCAATCTGATATTGAATGGAAATTTGGCCTGTCCAAGCTTATACGTAATATGCATCGCACAACAACTGCGCCATCGCCGCTTAATTTAGTTACCACATGGTTTATGTGGATCGTCGAGAAGGTCAAGGTAAACCAAGAAAAAAGTGTATTTTATAACAGCTGCTATATAGCGGGTCTATCCGCAACAAAAAATAAATAAAAAATATCTCTTTAAACACCAACTTTTACCTTACCTACAAATATGTAGTTGACCTTTTCCCCAACCCATTTAAAGCAAAATGGCAACACAAATTTTTAGTTATTTTCAGATATTTTTTTTCTTCGTCTCACTATTATTTTCTTGCACAACTTCATAGCACTACCTTTTTTATGTAAATCTAATGTATACTGCACCTACCCTCAATTATACTAAACCGCCACAACCACCCTGTATGTCAGGCCTCCCCAACTAGTGAACCAATCGTCAAAAGCTCCGAGCGCATGTTTCATACATTTTCTTGCTTGCGAGCAAACGACGATGAAATTAAAAAAAAAAAATGAAATAAAATAAAACCAAATAAAACAAAATAAAAAATAAATAAAAAAAAAATTAAATGACAAAAAAATTTAATAAAAAATATAAATAAAATAATAAAATAAAATAAAATAAAATAATATAAAATAAAATAAAATAAATTAAAATAAAATAAAATAAAATAAAATAAAACAAACTAAAATAAAATATGATAAAATAAAATAAAATAAAATAAATAAAAATAAAATAAAATAAAATAAAATAAAATAAAATAAAATAAAATAAAATAAAATAAAATAAAATAAAATAAAATAAAATAAAATAAAATAAAATAAAATAAAATAAAACAAAATAAAATAAAATAAAATAAATAAAATCAATAAAATAAATAAAATAAATAAAATAAATAAAATAAATAAAATAAATAAAATAAATAAAATAAATAAAATAAATAAAATAAATAAAATAAATAAAATAAATAAAATAAATAAAATAAATAAAATAAATAAAATAAATAAAATAAATAAAATAAATAAAATAAATAAAATAAATAAAATAAATAAAATAAATAAAATAAATAAAATAAATAAAATAAATAAAATAAATAAAATAAAATAAAATAAAATAAAATAAAATTAAATAAAATAAAATAAAATAAAACCAAATTAAATTATATTAAATAAATTAAAATAAATTAAAACAAATTAAAATAAAATACAATAAAATAAAATGAAATAGTTTAGTTTAGTCGAATAATTTTTATCAAATTATCCTTTTTGAGTTTTTGGCGAAAACAAGTTGAAAAATGCTACATACAATACCAACTACGATGGTTGCAATTTCGATCTTGTTGAAGGATCTTGTCAAACCGCTTTGTATTGTTGCTTAGAAATTATCATCACCTTTACTGGTCATCGAACCAAGGAGAGGAGATTAGGAATTTCTAAACCGCAGTTCGCACTCTCACTAGCACAGTCTTACTCACATTTTTGGGGAGTCCTGCTGTATACTGAACCGCGCACTCTTTCTCCCAGCACCATGACTCTCAGTCATATTCGTGCACGTGTCTTTTGCTACAGCTCTTACTCATACGTGTCTGTTATTATTATTATTGTTGCTGTCTTTTGTCCTTGCCAACATCAACTCTCAAACATATAAACAAACAAAAATGCCTACCAACTTTACACCGCGTTTGCGTTTGCTCATCACCGTACTCATCAATCACTTAACCCTAACGTGAACAACAAACAAAAAAAAAAATCACACACACGCCTTGCGCAACACACCAACAACGCATAGGCGCGCATGAAGAAAAAGAAGCGTCCAAGTCTGGTACAGATGATGGGAATACGTCAAGCCAGTCCGCGCACAAAAGCTGGCGCCAAATGGCTATCGAAGATCAAGAAAGGTAGGAAATGTATGTGTCGCTGCAATGCTGCTTTCCAATTTTAGCCCCCACGAATTAAAAAAAGCACAAGCCACGCCCACTTCACAAGCTCAATATGTAAATACTATTAAGTAAGCAGCTCGTGAAGTGGGTGTGTGCTTTAAGCGAGTTTTGCAGCTACGCGTAGCGAGTTGTTTCAGAAATATCGTGTTGTACATTATGTCGCAGAGCTTGAAAGCGCGTGGAGCTTTTGGAAAGCTCACCTGTAAATATAAAAGCACACTAGCAAGTAAATAAAAGTGTATGGGAAACTTTTTTACCCGCACTCCTTAATTTGTAACTTGTAAATAATTTGAAAACGTACTTATGTTAAGTCACCGTTAATTGGTTAAGTCACCGTTAATTGGCTAACTACCTGGTATGTACATAGTAGCTAACTAGCGATAGCTCAAAATTTCGCAACAAGCGCACTCTAATTTCAGACCCATTTAAGCACAAAAGCTCATTCATTTGTTTTCTTACTTTTTTTTCACAAAAAACACTTTTGTGTACTCGCTGCTTTTCAAAAAATTTCCGGATTGCTAGTAGACTCGGTGGCTCTTTCTGTTGTACATCTATCACCGTTGGGCTCACAAACGAGCTTTACTGCTGCCAATCAAAATCGTATCGAAAATGTATCGGATTGGGAGGCGATCGCTAAGAAATATCGCGCCCTCGTCGGCGATGAGGAAGGTGGTTCGATTAAGGATTCAGAAGCTGAAAGCGGTTCCGTCGAGGGTAGCGGTGGCGGTACAGGTGTGCCACCGCCACCAGCACAGGTGGGCAATAATGTAGCAGCAGCACAACCACAAGATCAATTGCCGCACGTGTAGAGAGAGAAAGCTTTTAACATTTCAAAAAGAAAATATATGTAAAATGATTTGATTTCATTCATTGAAACTTTTTCAACAATGCACAATAGCTAGCTTTCCATACAGTAGAAAGTTGAAGCAAAATATTTTAATATGTTTTTTCAATCCACTAATAATTAATTAATTAAATTACAGGTTTAAGTCAACAAAATACAATTTACTGTTGCAATTATTATTAAAATTATTATTTTTTATTCATAACTATGTATGTATAAGTTCTAGATAGAAAATAAACAATTCATATTTTAAAAATGTTAATAATTGGTCAAAAAATTAAAGCTTAAATTCCACAAAAAAAAAACCTTTAAACACTTCCAAAATTGTCTACCTTAGCTAGAATAAAATGTAATAAAAAAATCAATAGCTTAATTTGTAATATAATTTTACTTGAATACTAATTATATATGTATCTACATAGCTTTAAGTCAAAATATTTGTCATATTGGTAGGTCAGTTTGTAGATTATATAATTTTTAACAACAAAATGAAAATGTTTTCCAAACTTTGTATATAAAAATATAAATGGTATAAAATAATCACATAATATTTACCTACATCTGTATGGTAAAAGCTCTATAAAAGCTCTGTAGGAAAAAAGCTTATTGCAAAAAAAAAGTTTAAGAAAATCAAGGATTGGATAGATTTATATAGGTGACAATATCGATAGATTAAAAGGTTAATGCAAAAATATGAATAATTAGCAAAAAAGGGGAGATTTCGCAGAGAAGAGATAACGTAGAGATTTGAAAAATTATTTTCAAAAATGAAGTAATTGAGCCGGTAAGCATCGCGACTAATAACTGGTTCCCCGTGACCATGTTACAACAAATTAGACCAAGAATATCCAATTGAAAGCTTACATCAGAGGTTCCAGTTTAGGCGCCTTAGCCCAATTGGGCGGTTTTTTCTGAATTTTCGCGACTCGAAATTTGAAGAAGCTTTCGTAAGCTTTTTGCCTCTAATTTGTTTTTGATGAGAGGTGGTGACCGCTTTATGTTGTTCTAGGCTTTAATGAAGCATATCTCGTCGCTTCCATCGAAAACTAGCACGGTTCGTTGTTTGTGTGGGTTAATTAGGCCCGGGTTTTTAGTGCAAGTTTAAACTGCAGTGCGAGTTTGAACTTAGTTTAAATGGCCAATTTTTATGAGATAAACTCTAGTCAATTTTGCCTGTGGTTTAAACTTGCACTGAAAGCACGGTCCTAAATAATTACGGCCTTTGTATTTAAACGACATTTAATTTTTATTAATTTATATTAATAATCAAAATGGTTTGTTAGAATAGAAAAAGAAAAGTTTGGATCACATTATTTATTATTTCTTGGCCTCAAGCTCACAATTACAATGCCGTCAATAATAATTATTATATATATTTATTTTTTTGTATCAAACCAAGTTATCTGCGCTGCTAAAAATCTCCAGATAAGACTTAATTTTTTTTTCCAAAGTGAAGTTTCTCATAACTTTTGTAGCTTTTTTTAAAAAACTTTTAAATATTTTTCAAAAAAGCACTTACTTTTGCAAGGCTTATTTTCTTATCCCATATGTTTTATTGGAACTGCGAATTTTGGGCGTTTTTGGTCCCTTCGCGCGCTTTTCTCTTCTGGAATCTCGTTATTTTGTTGTTCTTTAAAATCTGGCAAACCTGGCTTACATAATCGAAATATCGAAATATTGCTTCCAATCATATCTATACCTGTGTCATATTTAACCTTCATAGTCCCTTTGGGCCTAATCTGACCCATTTTAGAAAGAAAATCGTTTTTCCGGAAAAAGTTTTTGGTAAATGTTTCTGATATTTTATGACTTTTATTTATTTTCGAACATTAATGATTTCCGCCTCTTATATTCAATATCTACAAAATTTTTAATAAATTTTCCCTTCGTGTGAAATTTGCCCCCTTTTGCAAAAATATTAATATTAATAGATATTTAATTGACGTTGGAAAAATAATGTTTTTTTTTATTAAATGAAGGTAAATATCAAATTCAAAAGTCTAGTTTGTTAAATTATTTGAACGCCTTGTTTTTACTACAGGGGTCACAGAATTTTTAACAAATTTTCCCTTCGGGTTAAAGTTGACTAATTTTGCAAAAATATTAATTTTAATACTTAATTGACGTTTGAAAAATAATCTTTTTTTTTATTGAATGAAGGTAAAAACTTTCAAAACTTTGTAAAAAATTCTATGTATGTACTGTGTTAAATTATTTGAACGCCATAACTTTTAAGGATTTATGAAGTTAGAAAAAAGCCTTCTTTGCTGTCAATATATAAAATTTATATTATCATAAAGATTTTTTGTTATTCATCTGAGGTACATATATCTTCAAACAAATTTTGGGATGAATAATTTTTCAATACTTTGCTGAGATGTAATCTTCCACTCATCTCTCGTTATCATCTGAGTTATGCCGCTTTAATAATTGCGGAGTTACCCAGGACTTCTAATATAAGGTAGTTTAAGATTTTAGCTTTATATTCTTATAAATATTAAATACATATGTACATAAATGCAAACATAATAAATTTATATGTAATTATTTGTATTAGCAAAATTTTAAGCTATTTTTTTAATCCGGTTTTTATATTTCTTTGTAGTCTGAAAGCTTAATTTAAAATTTTCTATAAAATCTATGAATATTTAAGATTTTTCTCGTTTTTGTACTATGTAATAATATAGTTTTGTAAAATTTAATTGAAATAAAAAAAAAACGTTGATAACAAATAAATAAATTTTTTGAGCTGGCAGAAAATATATTATTTAGTATTGAAGGGACATACAAACCAAGGCTGCACAACAAAATAAACAAAAATTTTTTTAAAGTAACGTTATCAAAAAAAAAAAAAGAAAAAACAAATAAGGAAAGCTGTCTTTGCCGAAGGCTAAATACCTTTCATGAATAAGCGTCACGATTTTCACTGTTTGATCCCAGTACAGCCTGTGTGAATTTAACTTAAGCTCATACCGAAATTATCGGAACTATCGATTATATGGGGGAGATGTGTTATATTGGTCCAATCTCATTGATTTTTGACACCGACATTGCACATTCTAAAATAGCAATAGTTACGAAATTTCACGTTCCTACCTATATAACTACAGGAGTTATCTACAAAATCCGTTTATTGGAACAATCGATTGTAGGGGGCTATGTGAAATATTTATCCCATTTCGATGATTTTCAACATCGATATTTCACATATAAAAATAGCAATACGTCTAAAATTTCATGTTCCTACGTGTTTAATTACAGAGTTATAGCCCAAAATCCGTTTATCGGAACAATCGATTGTATGGGAGCTATGTGAAATATTTATCCCACCTCAATGATTTTCAACATCGATATTTCACATATAAAAATAGCAATTCGTCCAAAATTTCACGTTCCTACGTGTTTAATTACAGGAGTTATAGCCCAAAATCCGTTTATCGAAACAATCGATTCTATGGGAGCTATGTGAAATATTTATCCCATCTCAATGATTTTCAACATCGATATTTCACATATAAAAATAGCAATTCGTCCAAAATTTCACGTTCCTACGTGTTTAATTACAGGAGTTATAGCCCAAAATCCGTTTATCGAAACAATCGATTGTATGGGAGCTATGTGAAATATTTATCCCATCTCAATGATTTTCAACATCGATATTTCACATATAAAAATAGCACTTCGTCCAAAATTTCACGTTCCTACGTGTTTAATTACAGGAGTTATAGCCCAAAATCCGTTTATCGAAACAATCGATTCTATGGGAGCTATGTGAAATATTTATACCATCTCGATGATTTTCAACATCGATATTTCACATATAAGAATAGCAATACGTCCAAAATTTCACGTTCCTACGTATTTAATTACAGGAGTTATAGCCCAAAATCCGTTTATCGGAACAATCGATTGTATGGGAGCTATATGTTATATTGGTCCGATCTTACTGGTTCCGACAAATGATTCCTATATTGGAAAATGGTGGCCGCATACAAAATTTCAGCCAAATATCTCAAAAACTGAGGGACTAGTTTGTGTTCAAACAGACAGACAGACAGACGGACAGACGGACATGGCCAAATAAACTCATCTCGTCATCCTGATCATTTCGGTATACTTATTGATGGGTCTATCTCTTCTTCTTCTTATACTTAGAAACATCGGACCAAAGTTATAATACCATTTCATGTTCATGAAAGGTATAAAAATAAATATATTTAGGGCGGATTTGTCAAAGTTTACTGTCAATTCACTGTCAGTTTAACAGCCAGTTCATTTGCCCTTTATTTAACAGGAGGATGAACTGCCCGATAAAATTTTAAGTGAGCGTTATGTTGACGGCTAGTTTAGAAATCCGCCCTTAAAAAGAATTTTGTTGAGTATATTTTTTGATCATTTTTTGTATGGAAAAATATACTCTAACTCAAACAAACAAAATTAACTAATTTTGATTTCAATGAAAGGAAAAGCTTTTCGTTGATCTAAAAACATTTTGAATAACGAATTGAAAACAAAATATTTTTCTTTTTTTTTATAAAAATAACGTTAATATGCAGGCCTGATACAATTTTTTTGGTATTTTATTCTCGTATTTTTTCATTATATACCACTGTAGCGCCGACAGCTGGCGACATCTTGTGGTATAGTTTGAAGTTGCAAGTATAGTTTGATGTTGACTAATATACAACGGTTGAAGTCTTTGCTGCAGCAGTATCAACTTCCGCCAACAGATGGCGGGTAGATGGTTGCAGGAAAACGCTAGTATGTATGTACCTGGTATATTGTACCTTTATATAGGTATACCAATGTCGCAATAAGGGTAAACGCAAACGCCATTTTACCCAATATTTTAAAATAAACTAACACATTTTTTTCAGGTTCTTGATTTGACATATTTTTCCGATCTTTGTTTGTAATTAGAAAAAAACTTTGTAAATTAAAAAAATAAAAAATAGGTAAACTGTGGCAATTATGCTAGCATAATTTTAGGTATTTGATTTGACATATTTTCCGAGCTCTATTATGTAATAGACTCCTGAATGAACGGATTCAAACTTTGAGTACATTAGAGTACAGTAGATTTGAATTTTCCGTTTTAAAATCAAAAAACTCAGCCTTCCATATTTTATATTTTGAATATTCACTTTGTTTTAAATTTTCAAGATTAAAAAAATAGAATATGAATGAATGAATGAAAATAATTCTATTCATTCTGATTCAAAACAAATACATTGGCTACACAGCTTACAATTTCTCATATTTTTTTTTATAAAGGTGTAAAGCATTACTAATTTTGCCTGTATAGGACATAAATCGGTGTATTTTTCATAAATGTTTTTTGTAATTATAGAATTTTGAGTTTTGTGAGAGTTAGAAATACATCTGGCTAACAGTTAAGTTGGCTGCGATAAATACCACTGCATTTATTTTTAAATCCTTAAATATTTCTGAAAAATTTAAAATTCTTAAAAAAACCCTAGTAAAAGTATTTATTATAATCTCTGTATACAAATATGGAAATAACAACTCAACGGACATCTAAGAGACCGCGTAAACGACGTTTGTGATAAACACTTTTATAACCCTTGCAATTAATACTTGATCATTTATTCTCAAGAAAACTCCTTTTGAGTTTAAAATTAATTAAGAGAATCGATCTTGATCGGAGTTGTCTTAAAATTCTATAATTTGTAGCTGCAAAACCGCCAAACTGAAATATGGCACCGTTTTGAAAATCCCCGTTACGTCGTTTTGCAGAATCACCGACGATATATTTTTTTTACAGAAAAATTAACAACTTTTGCTCGACCTGGACTCAAGTCCATTTTGTAGATGTATGTATGAAATTCACTTTGATTTTGCAATCCAACATTCAATTCTAAAAAACTTCTACAGAAATGATTGTTGAGATATCTGCTTAGATTAAAAAAAAAGTCAGAATATGAATTCAATTTCGTTTGAATTTTTTTTAATATTCAAATATAGACATTTATTTCAATCATACAGGTATTCAAATTCAAAGCAAAGCAAAGCCAATTCAATTCAATTCAAATTCAATATGAATGATTCATTTGCCGTTTTGGATGGATTCATGCAGGGCTCTATTATGTAATAACCCTACAGCGAAAGCAACTAGTTGAAAACTACTTTATAACTAGTTGGTGCACCGGGCCCAACTAGTCAGTGTTTTGTCTTTTTTCCATATAAGCAACTGGTATTTTTTACGTGTTGATGTCCTACGAGATGTCAATTGTCAGATTTCGACCAGAATATACCAGTTATCTACTAGTCAGGAAATACCAGTTTCATACTAGTTGTAAAATACTAGTTCCATACTAGTTCAACCTGGACTAGTATAATTTCCATAAAATGAACTAATACACATACTAGTCCAAAAAGGACTAGTATAAAATATACTAGTCCCATACCAGTCCAAAAAGCATTCAACCTGGACTAATATGATTTCAACCAGAATTTTCCTGGCTTACCCTTTATTATATCCCTCGACTTTATTTTCATGTTTATTCTTAAGAAAGCAGCGGCTATTTGTATTTACCCTATCACGAAAAAGCATCTATGAATTATAAGAGAAAATGAAACGAATGAATTTTGTTTTTTTCAACTGGTATAATTTCATCCAGAAAAATCTAGTTGTATACTAGTATGAAATGGATATTTCCTGGCTATTATGAATTCAGATGGAAAATTCTAGTTGTATACTGGTATGAAGTGGATATTTCCTGACTAGTATGAGTTCTGCCAGAAAATTATAGTTGTATACTAGTATTTTTCTGACTAGTTTGAGGTTTCGCTGCAGGGAATAGGCAATAATAAAGCAAATACCCTAACACACACGGGGGCCGAGCGTACTCAAAATTCAGTTTTGAAATAATGAGTTTTTCAAAAAAATAAAAACGCGGTAGGTATTGTTTCCTATAAAATTCTACACTTCTGACCCAATTTTCAGCTTCTATCGCTTTTCAGTTGGGCGTTATACATACACAAATAATCCAAAAAATAATTTTTTCAAAGTGAGAAATTTGAATATGTATTTGAAATAGTTGGTGTAAGACAAGGATATAAAATTTTATTATTCTCCTTTTTCCATAACATTAAGTGAAGCTTATAAAATCGACTGGTGTTTTTTTTTGGAACTAGATGTTTTAAAAAATTAATTTTTAGTATAAAACTAAACGTACCTCTTTTATTTAAATATTTTTTTCAAAATGAATTTTTTTAATTTGCGCAAAAATGTATCAAATGTAAAAATGCAGCAGTAAAATATGGTCCTTTGTGACAAAGATTCCGAGTCTAAAGCCGAAAGCAAAGTGCACATTTAAAAAAAAAGTAAGTTTAAAAATTGCATTCCAATTTTAGTTAAAAAAAAACGCGTTTAGCTAGTAACAAAATATGAATAAGGTGTATTCGGGAATGGTTTCGATTCACAATTTCTTACTTCCGGGAAGTGGACCAGGGAGCCGATCAATTCGAAAATATCTTATGGGTGGGTAGAATTATGCCTAAATTAACAGGGGCCAATACGAATGGGATATAGAGAATAGGGGCGTGGTAGAAGGAAAGAGGGGAACGAAGAGAAAAAGGGAGGGAGATAGTGTGAAGGCGAAGAAGGATAGGAAGGAGAGTTGTAAAAGTGGTTGTAAATTGCGGTTAGGTGGCAACCCTAAGTCGCAACCTTGCGTGAAATTGTCATATTTGAAATACGGCCGAAAATTCCTTTCTTTTGATACCCACATTGGCATATCTTGTCCTATATTAAAAAAAAATGGGATAGGTGGCAACCCTGTAAACCACCCTAAGTGGTAACACTCATGCATATAATCTTAGAATGAAAATGCCAAATTTTATCCAAATCGGTCAAGCAGTACCCGAGATATGCGAACAAATATGTAAATGAATTGCGGTTAGATGGCAACCCTAAGTTACAACCCTTCTTGAAATTGTCATATTTGGAATACGGCCGAAAATACCTTTCATTTGATACCCATATTAGCATATCTAGCTTTATATTAAAAAAAACTGGGATAGGTGGCAACTCTGTAAAACGCCCTAAGTGGCAACACCAATAAATTCTGCTCGGCCTAACTATTACAACTAGTATCGCCTGTGATCAAAAACTCGACCAATAAAATAGGCGGGCGTACCGCCCCCTCCCCCCATCGTTAAACCGCCTATAAAAAAAAAGATCATAAAATACAAAAAACTAGTTACTACTTAGTACATTCACTCCCATTCAAACTAGCAAACAAAATTATCAATGGAATTTCAATTTAAATTAAGCGTCAACAACTAAAATTGTGTCGACTGTGAAATGTTATCGCATTGAATTAAGTAAGCAATTATCATGAAGGATTCGCATACGTTGCAAAATGCAAAAACGCAAAGGACATTCGTTAACATACCAAGAGAGGTAGGTAGTGATGTTGCATAGTTTGTGAAGGCATGACAAAGGACAACGAAGTGAACAAGCAAAGGTGGTTATGACAAGTTCAAGTGCACAAATGTAAATTAATGTAGAATTATTTTTATACATTCATATGCGTGGATTTGTAACGCTTTCCGCGTAAGTATAAATATTATACGCAGCTGCTGAAAGGAGCTTCATAAACCTAACAAGCAAGTTTGGGCTAAGCAAGTGCGAACATGGCTCATATGAAGGCTATATGCAAAAAGATACGCATTGTCAACTCATTAGGGCAATTTAAATGAGTTCACACATTTCATTGTCAGACACAAACTGCCCCATCGCAAAGTTGTTGGTCTGAAATGAGAAGTCAGGTGAGCGGTGGCTGAGTATGCAGTTGCATAAGAATATGTTGATTAGTGAATAGTATTCTGGTGCTTCGGTTTATATAAAGCAAGTAAGTTGTATAACCTTTAGTCGAATCCATTAACAAATATCTAAAGAAAGAATTCAACTCAAATTAATTTTTATTGGGATCTATCAAGTATTCCGACGGAGCTTCCTGTGGGGAATAATTCGTGAAATTCGATAGATACCAGATTTCAATAAAGTCGATATATACCAGGTTCCGATAAAGTCGATGAATTCTCTAGCGACTCTCCCGCATCATTCACAACAGAAAGCTCTATAGTCTGTTTCAAGGGTTACAAAGTGGACCCCCGCTACAGTTAGCTATTTCATAGGACATCCTTAAGCAAAATGGAACCCAGCGAAAGAGATCAAAACTGGAGTTAATCGCACTTTCCTTTACTACTCATCCTGGATTTTTATCATAGAGATGATAAATGAATCACATAAAAAATTTCCTGGAAACAAATATTTTGCTACGAAGACCCAGAATTAATTATCTGTCAAAACCATTATAGACCCATCCGAATATTTTTGACCGGTCGAACTCAGTTTTCCTCAGAAAAGTTGGTGGTGAAACTATTATTAGATAATCACTTTTATGGGTACCACCATACAGGGCATGCCATCAGACAACTGCTTGATACGGATCTGCATCTCTGCAAGGCCACATGGTGAAAGTCACTCATCTATGAAAACCGAAGTACAGGTCCGAGAAGAAGTATGACATCACAATACCGGATTAAGAATATTTGGAGAGGGGATATCCTCGTGACAACGGATCAATCCATGTGTACAAGGATGCTTTGAAACTCCATGACAAGGTGGGCGACGGCGTTAATGTGAAGTGACGGCCATAAAGGAAGCTGCAGAAGTGCTGAAGACAGTGAACATCAGACAGCCAGGCAGTTCAAGGCGTTGCAAGCAATCTTGTACTTGTACATGCACTTAAATCCAGGACTCTAAAGAGCTGTTTTATGTCTCTCAACGAGATGGCTGAGCAACTGTCGATATGGCTGCCTGGACACTGTGTAATAC
>CAXKVI010000003.1:18188515-18223515 GCA_964058755.1 Campiglossa producta
AACCTCTAAGTTTCGGATGATCCTGAGCGTAGCAGTTATTGCATGACCGTCTTGCAATATACGACCATTTATGAAGTTCTTGACTATCTTCATATGTCCGATTTTTAGATCGGAAATATTTTGAGGTCTCAATGCAGCAAGTGTGGCTTCCTTCTCTATCAGAATAGGGAAAAGAGGTATTCCCACAAGGGCACTTAAAGCATTAACAGGGCACGTTCTCATTGCACCTGTTATACCGACACAGACTAGCCGATGCCGATTACTTAACTTAGTTGAATTAAATGACCATTACTTAATTGAAGACATGCATGGATGAAGGGGGTATCTCGCATTTTGAGTGAAACGAGAAAATCGACTTTAAAGTTTTGCTTAAACATTTGAGGTTTTTTCGAATCTTTATGGAAAACTGACAAAAAAATTATGCAAAGCCATAAAAGACATTGCATAATATGCAATAAAAAGCATAAGTTTATATTTAGTGTTTTATATGAAAAAATAGAAACATACCCCCTTCTTCCACAAATAATATTGAAAAGTTGTGGACATACCCCCTTCATCCATGAATTATCTTCTACAATTTTGACGATAGGCAGATTCTGATAAGACAGAAATATAGATCTGTATAAACACTATTCACCAATGCCAAAAACAGAAATTGAGTGAGAATGCGACATACCTCCTTCATCCATGCATGTCTTCAATTATGGGAGACAGCCCCCTTGTTTTGACATAAAGTCTAGTGCAGGCGTAAAGGCCCTCGTTGCTTTATTTATGGTAGCCTCCAAATGAGCATTCCATTGTGAGGGTTTTGTCCAATGTTACTCCTGGTTATTTTGCCTCCGTTGAAAAACTTATGCGGCTGCCTCTTAGGGACGGCTCTAACAAAGACAGGTTTCTTCGCCGCGTGCAAGGCGCCAAGATTGTTTTGTTTGGGTTAATAGATAGCCCTTTGCTAGCACACCATCTCTCAATGATGCGCAGAGCTTATTGCATGCGATGGGATATTGTTTCTCATACATTCCTGTTACGCAGACAACCAAGTCATCTGCATAGCCCTGAAAGTCAAAGAAATTGCCCGCAAAAGGTGAAGAAGCTCCTCTATGATTAGGCTCTAACGTAGAGGAGAAAGTAGCATCCTCTTGAGTGAACATTCGGCATAAGTGTTTGCTAATCATGGCTTCCTCAATGGCCTCATACGGTGTGTTATCGAAAGCGCCTGATATATCGATAAAAGCATAGGGCTATGTTTTTACTCTATGGCCTTTTCAGTTTTTTTCGTAGGGCAATCGATAGCAGTCTCCGCTCCGGGTTGGTACGAAAATTGGTTTTTACACAGGGGGGTTTCTTTACGTTTTCTTCCCGAATGTGCTGATCCAAAAATTTTCTCCAATCCCCTTAGGGGAAGGGAACTAGTCGATATGACTATGGCAGATTTTCCAGTTTCCCTGGTTTCGGTATAAATACAACCTTGAAGTTGATTGCAAGGGGAGTGCCATAATCCCAATTTTTTTACCTGGGATTTTGCGACCTGGGACTATGACATGTCACCATGAAATAAAATCAAACAGAATAAAATAAAATAAAATAACAAAATGAAATGATATGAAATAAAATAAAATAAAATAAAATAAAATAAAATAAAATAAAATAAAATAAAATAAAATAAAATAAAATAAAATAAAATAAAATAAAATAAAATAAAATAAAATAAAATAAAATAAAATAAAATAAAATAAAATAAAATAAAATAAAATAAAATAAAATAAAATAAAATAAAATAAAATAAAATAAAATAAAATAAAATAAAATAAAATAAAATAAAATAAAATAAAATAAAATAAAATAAAATAAAATAAAATAAAATAAAATAAAATAAAATAAAATAAAATAAAATAAAATAAAATAAAATAAAATAAAATAAAATAAAATAAAATAAAATAAAATAAAATAAAATAAAATAAAATAAAATAAAATAAAAATAAAATAAAATAAAATAAAATAAAATAAAATAAAATAAAATAAAATAAAATAAAATAAAATAAAATAAAATAAAATAAAATAAAATAAAATAAAATAAAATAAAATAAAATAAAATAAAATAAAATAAAATAAAATTCAAAAAAATAAAATAAAATAAAATAAAAAGATATAAAAAAATAAATAAAATAGAAAAAATAAAAAAAACCAATTAAAAAAAAATAAAATGAAATAAAATTAAAAAAAATAAAAAAATTAAAAAAAAATAAATAAAATAAAATAAAATAAAATAGAGAAAATAAAATAAAAAAAACAAATTAAAACAAATTAAAATAAAATAAAATGTGATAAAATCTAATAAAATAAATCCAATAAAATAAAAAAGAATGGAAAATAATTAAATGACTTAAATTAAAGCACTTTAAAAGAAAATAATATAAGGTGTCTGTTTTTTTTTTTACTATGATAAGTACTTATAGTTTTTGGGCTTTAAAAGTCTAGTTTGTTCACTTAGGAATATTAATAGGTAAGTCAATACCTAAGTGAAATTCGTCATACATACTTTACATACAACTCAACATGACTTTTCCGGGTATTCTTGCAGTTGTAATCAATTGAAAAAATCTTGTATTCTACTAGCAGCAACATGTGTAGTTACAACTGCAGATGAATTCTCTTATAAGTAAATTATTAATCATTCACAAATTAGCATCTTGATTGCATTTGTTTGTATGCAATTCAAGAAAACGAAATGATCACATGCATACCATCACATGATCAATGATCGCTTTGTGCAGCATGTACGATTACTATGAACATCAGCAGGTCACTAACGAATGGGAATGCAATTATGTATGTACACATTGAGCACAACACGAAACAACAACAGTGTGTTGATATGATTACTACAATTAATCTTATGAAATGAGTGGAAAAATCGTTTTCCGAAAAACATGCAAACAAACAGACAATGTATTTACGTTTATACATACAAAGTCAGTCACAGTCAGAGTCAGTTCATCATCAGACTAAAGTTGCATGCATTTTTTACAGGTATGTAAACGTGATTGTATGTAGGTATGTTTGTGTGAATTTGTTGTCACACACGGTGACGACTGCGCAGTCATAACAAATGGAAAACAAATCGACGATTCAAAACGATCGCACAAAAATGTATCTCACACCAACTGTTGGAGGCACCAAAGTGTTGAGCTTCAAGTGCCTACCAGCTTGTCAGCCGCACATTCTGATGGCTGGTGGCTCTTAGCTGATGGTCTTATGACTAACTATATCTTGTGAAATTTGTACCTACATACAGTGAGCTTGACGTTCTCGGCTGTCGTTGATTGTTGCTGAGATCTGAGATCCATCGTCCACGGTACGCTGGCTGTTGGCGTGCAGGCGCCTGCGCCCCTGTCAAATTAAGTGTTTGTGTCGCTCGCCATTAATCAAAACAAATCAAAATTATACGAAAATAAATGTACACTTATACAAGAGTAAGACAAATAAAAAGTTCATAAAAAAGCAGGTTAAGGCTACCTTTATAAAAATTCAATTATAAAATTCAAGAAAAAAACATTAAAATAGAATCAAAACAAAATAAAATAAAATAAAAAATAAGATAAAATAAAATTAAATAAAATTAGATAAAATAAAAGAACATAAAGGAACAAAATAAAATAAAATAAAATTAAATAAAATAAAAAAAAAAAAAAAAAAATAAAGTAAAATAAAGTAAAATAAAGTAAAATAAAGTAAAATAAAATAAAATAAAATAAAATAAAATAAAATAAAATAAAATAAAATAAAATAAAATAAAATAAAATAAAATAAAATAAAATAAAATAAAATAAAATAAAATAAAATAAAATAAAATAAAATAAAATAAAACATAACAAAATAAACTAGAATCTAAGCAAGAAAGCGATTTAGCATAAAGGTAATAAAACATCACCTATGGTGTGTGACTACCATTCTGTTCCCAGTTCAACTGTAGCTACTTTGCTGTGCTTGACTGCTATAAGTAACAGCAAACACGCGAACAGTAGAGGAGCAACGTCAAAAGTCAAATATCAACTGAAGATGTCACCTGCTGCGCGAACACACACACAGCCTGCATATGTTATTACTATCGTGCTATCTTTGTTGTTATCTGCTATCTGTTTTGTTGTTGTTGTTATTGGTAGTTAGTATTATGGATGTTGCACATTAGGCAGATTCAACTTACAACATACATATATTCCAGTTATATGGTGCTATATATTTGATGAATGATGGACAAATGTTGTTTTTTTGTTGTTTTTTGTTGTACGTTGTTGTGACTGATCTTCACTTCGTCTGCAGAGCATGGGTCATTGTTTGCTGCATTTTGGGTGATCCGTTCAAATCTGAGAATGAGGAAGATAGTTATGCATGCTGTTTCGAAGTACAGCTTAAGAGATGTAGCAACAACAGAAGCTGCAAAATATTTATCTCCGTAGCAATAATTAATCCAAGATGTTGGCTGTGGGAAAAATTTCTACTTCTCAAACGATTAATGTTTGTTTAGACAAAAATACGTTCTTACATTCATTTATTTCACATTCTAATTCGAAATTTATACTATCATTTTGAAAGTTTTGCAGCACAACAATGAATTAACCTGAATGAAGAAAAGCGCATAGTTCCCGTTGGCCTAGTGTCACCTCAAGCAATGGTTATTCCAGAACTAATTTGTTTCTATATATAGATTTTAAAGTAAAGGTAAAGGTAAAGGTAAAGGTAAAGGTAAAGGTAAAGGTAAAGGTAAAGGTAAAGGTAAAGGTAAAGGTAAAGGTAAAGGTAAAGGTAAAGGTAAAGGTAAAGGTAAAGGTAAAGGTAAAGGTAAAGGTAAAGGTAAAGGTAAAGGTAAAGGTAAAGGTAAAGGTAAAGGTAAAGGTAAAGGTAAAGGTAAAGGTAAAGGTAAAGGTAAAGGTAAAGGTAAAGGTAAAGGTAAAGGTAAAGGTAAAGGTAAAGGTAAAGGTAAAGGTAAAGGTAAAGGTAAAGGTAAAGGTAAAGGTAAAGGTAAAGGTAAAGGTAAAGGTAAAGGTAAAGGTAAAGGTAAAGGTAAAGGTAAAGGTAAAGGTAAAGGTAAAGGTAAAGGTAAAGGTAAAGGTAAAGGTAAAGGTAAAGGTAAAGGTAAAGGTAAAGGTAAAGGTAAAGGTAAAGGTAAAGGTAAAGGTAAAGGTAAAGGTAAAGGTAAAGGTAAAGGTAAAGGTAAAGGTAAAGGTAAAGGTAAAGGTAAAGGTAAAGGTAAAGGTAAAGGTAAAGGTAAAGGTAAAGGTAAAGGTAAAGGTAAAGGTAAAGGCAAAGGTAAAAGGCAACCCTGTAAACCAACCCAATGTATAAAATCTAAAAATGAATCAAATTGCCTATATGTCAAATTTTATCCAAATCGGTCAAGCAGTTCCCGAGATATGCGAAAAAAATCCGCTTAGGTGGCAACCCTAAGTGGCAACCCTGGTTGAAATTATCTTATTTGGAATACGGTCGAAAATACCTTTCATTTGATACCCACTTTGGCGTTTCTGGCTCTATATTTAAAAAACATTGGGATAGGTGGCAACCCTGTAAGCCGTCGTAAGTGGCAACGCCCATGCATATAATCTTAGAATGAATCAACTTGTCTATGTGCCAAATTTTATCCAAAGCGGTCAAGCAGTTCCCGAGATATACGAAGAAATAAATAAATTGCGGTTAGATGGCAATCCTAAGTGGCAACCCTGCTTAAAATTATCTTATTTGGAATACGGTCGAAAATACCTTTCATTTTATACCCATATTGACATATCTAGCTCTATATAAAAAAAAAATTGGGATAGTTGGCAAACCGGTAAACCGCCATAATAGGCAACACCCATGAATTCTGCTTGGCCCAACTATTACAAGTTATGCAATGTTAGCTAGATCCTAGAATTTCACCTCCTATTTGATTTGCACAGCTAAAAATCGTGGTGAAAATCGCCTACGCCTGAAAGTCTGCAACATACGCCTGAACGTCGGCTACAATTTCTATTTCCGTTGCATAATTTCCGTTGCATCATCCATTTTCTCTAATTTTACTCTCAATCAAAACTTCATATCGCCGCCTAAGAGGTTAACTTCACAAACATCGTTTATATCAGTTGTGCGCCTATAGCCCCACTGAGCACCTGCTCGCGACATGAGAAAATCAATTACCTAAAATCAAACCTCCCAAGCTCATAGCAAAATACAGTAAAAGCAAACAAATTTATCAATTTAATTACAAAAATATTTTCCCACAAACTCTCCCAGCATTTTGTAAAACTTTCTTGATGCCGCAAATGTCTTGTTTTTTTATTTTTATTTTCTATCATTTACGAGTTGCACCCACCAAAAGCGTTCAGCAAAACAAATTGACAAAATTGTTCGCACCTGGCCGGTCATAATGTCTCGCTAATAATGTCCTATCTACTAAGCTATATCAACACTAACATTGCTTTGGTGGAATGTGCGGTGGCAAGCTTATGCTACTTTCACAGCTTCTACAGTGAGTGGTGTTTTGCTGCATAATTTCGGTGCTGCGGTCAGTTGGTAGCGCAGTAAAAAGTTCCCAGTAATTTTCGCATACGACACGGTCACAAACGCGCTACCATAACCCAGCACCTGCTTTCGGGTTTTATGCTCACAAGATCGTTAGTTGATCATTTTGTTTGATTTGTCTTGCATACCGAATGACCATTTGCCACCAACGCCACCGTATCCACCGCGTCGGCCACCAACGTACGAGTAATTGTTGGCTTTTGTGGCCACTCGCTTGCTACTTGTTGACCAACAGCGCTTTGGTTAGCAAACGGCTGGGAATCTATGCACGTGATTTTATTGGCTAACAAAATTAAATATTTTCTTCGGTTTCGGCAAAGAAATTCGCAACGCGCGCAGGCGCACACGCTTGTAGAGGCAAAAAAACAAGCTCGAGTGTTAACCACCATGTTTTGACTGAGTAAAATTTTCTTTCTTTTTTCTGCATGGAAAATGTCGGCTTACCGTTAGAAATGCATTGCGACAACTATAAGATTATGTTTTTTTCATTTCAGCGTTGCTAATGTGATAACGACTGCTGTTTTCTATGTATGTCACAACTACTGGTTTGGCCGATAAGTGCGGTGGAATGTTGATGAATCAATCAACAAAAGTGATTCAATCCAAGAAGTCCCAAGCAAAGTCAACATTTCCCAAAGAAAGAAATCCATGTCCTTATCTAAAACAAAAAACATTTTCAAGTAGGGTTCCCACCTAGGGTGGCCACCTTATCGCAGTATAATTGTATATCCATCTCGAGAACCGTTTGATGGAGTTTTTTTAAATAATGAAGCAAGATATGCCAATATGGGCATCAAATGGAAGGTATTTTCGGCGACATACCAACTAAAATATTTTCAAGTAGGGTTGACTTTTTGTGTATCCGGTACTATCTCGGGGACAGCTTCACCGATTTGGATGAAATTTGGCATAGAGAGTGTATTATTGATTCTAAGACTATCCACTTGGAGGTTGCCACTGGGGGGGTGTACAGGGTTGCCACTTATCTAATTTTTTTTTAATTATGGACTGAGATATGAGTCGTTCAGTGGATAAAGGGAATGAGTCCAAAAATTTTAAATGGTGAAAAACGACAAAACAACGTACAGAAGAACGACAGAACGCCAAAAATGGACTCATTCCCTTTATCCACTGAACGACTCATATGCCAATATGGGTATCAAATGAAAGGTACTTTAGCCGACATATGTACCAACTAAAATATTTGCAATTAGTGTTGCCGCCCAGGGTTACCATTTACCGTATTGTATTGTTTTGGGAACATTTAAGTGTATTTTTGGGTTCGTTTTGGGGTCATTTTGCGATCTTTTTGGGATAATTTTGAGTAAGTAAATTTAGCGCTATATCAATACCACCGAACAAGCTCGGTCACCCAGGTACTACATACTTTATATGAGTTGTTGCATGTCCTTTACCAATTCTTCACCTCCACTTTAAAACATCTCGCTTAATAAAAGGCGTAATAACGGGCATTTAGAACTTTCGCAGGTGTTTTATATGACTTTCAAGAGTTCTAATGACCGCTTAGAATCTAAGCCTTAGATATTGCCGAACCCATTTTCATGGCATTTCACATCCATTCACTTGAGCATTTATAAAGTACAATCATCAACAACTTTGTCGTACAAATATACCCAAAGAACTAAAAAAAAATATATATATAAGAAGACAAAGGCCACTCACAGCCTTGCATGCTACGAGTATTTCGTGGCATGCCACTAATATCGCATTTATTTTGATGATGGATTTTATGACGAGTTGAAGATGCATTGCTATTAATCTAATTTAAGTCATAATCGTCGCATTGCTAAACACCAAAACGCTTTCTTGCACCGGTTGTTGTCTGTCTGCCATGCGGCGTTTGTATGCCTTTCTAGCCTTAGGTAGTTCGCATCAAATTCTATGGTGCGTACCGCTTATTATACCCAACAGCCATTTGTGGCCACAGTTTGTCTGTCTTTTTGCTTCACAGGTTCTCACCAACAATTCGCACATGCATACAACCATACTGAGTATATACAGTCTGAACGGGATCGCGGCATTCAATTTAATTATAAAGTCCGTATCCTTGGCATTTCGCCGCCTAATGATCAACAATGATAAACACCAACTAACTGCGCAAGGAGTAAAAGTAGGTGGGAGAGTTTTGCGCATGCGCGCATTTGCAGTTTCTTTTATTGCTTGGCGATTTTAAAGTGTAGATTCGAATGTCGTTGGGATTGCGGTACAATTTATGTGGGAATGTGATTTGACTTCATTACAATTTGATTTAGTCATTTTATTATAGTGCGTTGAGTATTTTATAAATATTTAGGAAGTACCTAAATAAGTAAGAAAAATACCGCTCGTACAAATATAGAGAGTGCAAAGACGCAATGAAAATAAAGGTCGACGTCTTTAAGGCAACGTTAAAAGCGAACGCAACCAGAAGCATCTGTGTTTACTACCGTGAGATGAAGAGGGATGCGAGACGGCTTTTTCGAGTGAAAAAAGGGAAGCGGAAAAGCGTGAATTCAAAGAGCTAGAGATGCCAACAAAAAATGTTATCAAAAATTCGACGAATGACGGAAAGTTTTAAATCCGGGGCAAACTCGTGTAAAAATGACAACGGCGACCTGGTGGCAAAATGAACCCCAATTCATCCCAAAACGGTTCCAAAATTACGCCGAAACGGCCCAAAAATTACTTAGAAGGGCCCCAAAATGATCTTCAACTCATCCAAAAACGATTCCAAAATTACCCCGAAACGGCCCCAAATTACACCGAAACGGCTCAAAAATTACCTCAACATGGCCCCAAAATTACGCCAAAAATATCCCCAATTCATCCAAAATTACCCCCAAATGATCCCCAATTCATCCCAAAAACGATCCCAAAATTACTCAAAAACAGCCCCAAAATGATCCCCAATTCATCCCCAAAATATTCCAAAATTACCTCGAAACGTGGAAAAAATTACCAAAAAAGGCCCCAAAAATACTCCAAAAAGATCAAAAATTCATCCCAAAATGATTCCAAAATTACCCCGGAACGGCCCCAAAATTCCATTTGCATGGGACGTGCCCCGCGCACTTTTTCGTTATACCCAATTTTTTCCGTGGTCTAAACCGAATACTTCCAGAGATACGGACAATGAAAAATTCCATTTGTATGGGAGGTACCACGCCCCCTATATATATCAAAATATTTTTTAGCCTGTGACCATCCCTGGAAGATATCCAGTCTGTGTGTAAAAATTGGTTACGATCGGCTCATTCGTTTAGGAGCCAATTATAGAGAGTCCATAGATAGATACATAATATGGGTATAATTTGCCGGGGGAAAATTTTTCATTTGTTAATAACTGATTAAAAATTAAATTTTGTATCACCTTTACTGGTCCAAGGAGAGGAGATTAGGAATTTCTAAACCGCAGTGTGAAACCATTACACCAAACACTGCTTAGTGTACCTGCAGCCAAATTGCAGCTATATTTTCGCCTCTGGTTGTTGTTATTTTTATTTAACAATGTAAAAGTTAATTTCTAGACAACAATACAAAGCGGTTTGACAAGATCCTTCAACAAGATCGAAGTTGCAATCATCGTAGTTGGTATTGTTTGTAGTTTTTTTCAACTTGTTTTCGCCAAAACTCTAAAAAAATAGTTTGATAAAAATTAGTCCACAAAATTTTCAAAGTTCGTAAATATAATGACTAATAACAAGAATAACTAAATTTTAGATATTTTTATTCAAGAATTCCAAAAAATAAAAATAACATATTGTTCATTTTTATTCATCACTTTTATTTTTTTGATTAAAAAATAACCAGTCACTCATCACTCAAAATTTTAAAAATACTGAAATCAAAATGGCTCAACCCTGAAATGAATCCTATCACAAATTTTGTATTGTTCCGCGTCTTTTGAGATAAAAATGCCATCTCCATTGCTTTGATCTTTGCTTTTGGCCCGACCCAAAACACTTGAGAGACCTAAAAACAACGTCACACTTTAGCTCCTAGTCCAACAGATTAATAGCAAATAAAGTAAAATAAAACAAAAACAAAAACAACTGAAAAGATTAAAAGTAAATTGCTAATGAACCCCACTTAGGTACAACAATTTCTTTACATTACACCGCTTGACGCCTCGGCGCTATATGTAGGTATAATACCTAGTAAGTATTGAAAACAAATACAATCATCGACATTTTCGCATGATCGTGCTGGCGTTTGCCAAAACATAATTCCTTTGATCTTACAGCGCATTCGATCAAATCGATCAAAAGCAATTTCTGGTTGGATTCTTCTGGGCAGCACACGTAGATGACGTTCAAGTGTGCCGAATACGAATACAAGCGCACTTCAAGGAGTGCAAGTGAATGTTGGTAAATACGAGTACATTTACACCAATTGCACTGATCAATCGAATGATCGAGTACAATAACAGGAAAAAGAAAAATCGAAAACAGCAACAAATTTACCTTACACAATTCTGTGAGGCGTTGCAAAGTGGTTTCAGCATTAATGTTGCTTTTGTAGTTGTTTAATTTTCTCATTGCCGGCTGCATGGCAAATTCTTAATAGTTGCAGAATGATCTCTTCACACCCTCGGCCGCACACTTGTCTGCCACTCTAGTATTTATGAGTGCAAATACAGAGTGCTTGAGGTACTTGATTAAAAAAATCAAAATAAAATAAAATAAAATAAAATAAAATAAAATAAAATAAAATAAAATAAAATAAAATAAAATAAAATAAAATAAAATAAAATAAAATAAAATAAAATAAAATAAAATAAAATAAAATAAAATAAAATAAAATAAAATAAAATAAAATAAAATAAAATAAAATAAAATAAAATAAAATAAAATAAAATAAAATAAAATAAAATAAAATAAAATAAAATAAAATAAAATAAAATAAAATAAAATAAAATAAAATAAAATAAAATAAAATAAAATAAAATAAAATAAAATAAAATAAAATAAAATAAAATAAAATAAAATAAAATAAAATAAAATAAAATAAAATAAAATAAAATAAAATAAAATAAAATAAAATAAAATAAAATAAAATAAAATAAAATAAAATAAAATAAAATAATAAATAAATAAATAATATTTTACTTTGTTTTATTTTATTTTAATAAATAAAAATAAAATGAAATAAAATAAAATAAAATAAAGTAGAATATTATTTATTTATTTATTATTTTATTTTATTTTATTTTATTTTATTTTATTTTATTTTATTTTATTTTATTTTATTTTATTTTATTTTATTTTATTTTATTTTATTTTATTTTATTTTATTTTATTTTATTTTATTTTATTTTATTTTATTTTATTTTATTTTATTTTATTTTATTTTATTTTATTTTATTTTATTTTATTTTATTTTATTTTATTTTATTTTATTTTATTTTATTTTATTTTATTTTATTTTATTTTATTTTATTTTATTTTATTTTATTTTATTTTATTTTATTTTATTTTATTTTATTTTATTTTATTTTATTTTATTTTATTTTATTTTATTATAATTTATTTTATCTTATTTTATTTTATTTTATTTTATTTTATTTTACTTTGTACATTATTTTAAAGGCCTATATTACAAGGATCCTCTTAAACTTTAATAGCACACATTCATTAAAACCTGCTCCACCCTGTATGCTGCGCAACTTAACACCAACTCCTCAACACGTGACGTTCGTGGCCCATCGCTCAACGCGTTTACACTTTTCTCTCAACTCTCGTTTATCCACAAACCAACGTATTTTTTTTTTTTTTTTCATTAATCCACCATGCTGTAGCCACCTAACACTCCTCCTGCACTTCTACATTCCTTACCACAAATGCGCACAGCCCGAATTGCTGCTGTGTCGGCGGTTTTGCTATAATTAAGGACCTCAGTGTAATTTGTACACCTATTTAGGATCGCGTTGATTACAGGCCGGCACATTATTGCGCTTGACACCTAAAGGGTCCAGAACGCGTCGCAGCACAGCACACAGCAGTCAGCAGTGATCAACCAGTACCAATGCAACAGCTTCACGATCAACACCAATACTGGTACTTAAGTTAAGATTATGCGCCAGCCTCCTTTTGCTGCCGTGGCTGGAGCTAGTGCAGTTGGCAAGACGGCAATTGGTCTGTCATGGATCAATGGATGGATCCATTGCCTGGCGCTGCCCGACTTTAAGCTTTGGTGTGGTGCGTCTTAAAGGTTCTTATGCTTTGTGTGTGTGTGTGCAACACGATTTGGTAAGCGAATGGGGCAGATCAGAAGTTAAGATTGGGCAGCCTTCGTGATATTATGAGCCAATTTTTTGCTGCTAGCAATATATTCCTTGCTTGCTTCCTGCATATTGTTGTCTGTTTGACTGATTCACTGACTGAATGGTTGGTTGAGTGGACGCTTAGTAGTGGATGAATGAGTTAAAGGCATTTTTGAGATTGGCGCGCGATCAACCGCTCAGCCACACAGTTGAAGTGGATTTATTAGCTGACGTGAGTATTTAGTGTTGACGGCAAAGAACAAAAGGATTTTCCTTGCGCTGGCTAAAGCGAATGAGGCGATTGTTGCCGCAGTTGCCGTATCGTCAAGTTAAGCTTTGCATAGCCGCCTGCGCATATCACTCAGTGGGTGAATAGAGGGTGAGGAGGAAGTGGGGGAAGTCTCTTGAAAATGAAAGTATTAGAAGGTTCGTTTCTCTTCATTTTGCCAGCCATTTGGTGGCTCGAAGTGTTGTGTGGCTAATTAGCCTCAACTAAAAGGGTTCTTGTGTGCGTTAATGGTCTGTTTGTGTGTTTCTCGTATTTGATTGAATTAATGCCTCAATGCTATGATGATTTAATACAATTTCCGCTTCAAAATTTTTATTTTCGATACAGATTATGTCAGATTGTGATTTGCTGGCAGCAGGTTTCGAAAGATGCACCTGCTTCGTCGACAGCTGCAAATATAATTTCACGTTAGACTTATACTCGAAGTAATAATACTCCATTGGAAAGGCGTCTAGCAGTCTAAGCAGCAAATTATTTCCCTTTCTGGAAGGTTCGCCAGCGCACGCTGAAAAGTCCTCAAAAATTCAAGACGTTGTGAGGTGGGTTTTGTCGTAGGCTGGGGTAATGCTCAGCCAATCCAGGATCAAGTAGAGGTTCCACTTCCTTTACTAATAAGATCACACTGATTTAGAGGTGATATTCTAGTCGGGCACACACACACCCACACCTAACGGTATGCCTAGTCGTGTAAGGTGAGTAAGATGGCAGGGCGATGGATCGGTATTTGAGTACCGATGGATGGTAGGGAGTTGGCGAATGCCCGAAAAACGGATGGTGGATGTCGGTGGAACGGTTTGTTGATGCCAGTGGATGTCGGTGTAACGGTTGGTGAATGCCGGTGGATCGGTGCCAAGTCACCTTATGGCCGGTGGATGTCGGTGGAACGGTTGGTTGATGTCGGTAGCTATCGGTGGACCAATTGGTGAATGCCGGTACCAGGTTACCGATGACAGGCTACCGATGACCGATGGACCGACTAAAGAACGCCGGTGGATCGGTGCCAGGTTACCGATATTTGGTGGATAGATGTCGGTGGATTCCAAGGGACGAACTAGTGGCCACGAAGTTAAAGGCGGACTACAGTCTTGGAATCCTGTTATTTGCTTCTAGTGAACTCTTAATCACCTCACAAGAAGAGAAAGAAGATTTGGTTCTACATAAGGAAAATTCCAATCGAAACATGGCCATCCTAAGCAGCGATCATTATCCATTCTCTGTTCTGACCAACGGGGCTGAATGTTAGAGTTGCTGAGATAGGAACACGAAGAGCTGCCTGAATGTCCCCGACCTTTTAGTAAACTGCTCGACGCAGGATACAATCGGATCTGGAGTGAAGGCTGAAGTGAAAGACACGGTGGGTGCTGTTCTAAGAGCACCGCTCAAGCTTTCCAATTTACGAGCCTTTTAACAGTCGGTACACACGCAAGACCTTATAGACGAGTACAGGTTGGGCCCCAATCTCATAAAGCTATTGTACGATATTTGGCGAGAAACACTAGCTCTTGCTGTCTGAATGAAGGGATCTTGTATCATTTCGTGAGAAGAACGAGTCCAGGTAACCCATAGGGCTTCACCCAGAGTCTCTGTGAACTTATCTTCACCAAAATTGGCAACCGTGCAGTCACTATCTTTAAGATGCATCGAAACTTATTTTGCTCTGTCTTTTGTATTACCCCTGATCACTCTTCTCGATAGATAGAAGATTGCATGTTCTTCGCTTGCTGATTGATTTGACTCCTAAACCAGCCAGGACTCTTTCTAAAGCTTGTTGCCCTAACCTTACCGAATGAAACTGAATGAAAAAACCCAAGCAAAATTATAGTTACTTGGCAAATATATAATTTCCCCTCCCCCCCTCCCCAGCTTGCGAACCTCTCTGAGGAGCTGGGTACGCACCTGCTGGGTACGCCTCTGTTATTCAAATAAAAACGGGGGTAAAGTTATATATGCAGTTCTCAGTGGACTTTTTGAATGCTACCCAGAACAGTTTTAAATTTCCGGGTTTTGAACATTTTTGAAATTTTGAGTTTTTGGGCCCATTTTAAAAAAATCGTTTTCTTGGATCCAAATTTACAGAACTTTGTTACTTCTTTTCAAGAACTCCAGAAATTTTTAAATGCTACCCAGAACAGTTTTAAATTTCTGGGTTTTGAACATTTTTGAAGTTTTTGGGATCCAAATTTTCAGAACATTGTTTTCGCCGATATACCAACTAAAATATTTTCAAGTTGAGTTGCCGCTTAGGGTTACCATTTATTTGTATTGTATATTTTTGGCATCATATTTGGATTATTTTAGGATCATTTTGCGATCGTTTAGGGGTCACTCTGGGATAATTTTGGCGCTATTTTGTGATGATTTTGCGTTCAATTTTGGATTAATTTGGAACAGTTTTGGGGTCATTTTCGGATCATTTTCGAGTCATTTTGGGATCATTTTGAGATCATTTTTTGGTCATTTTAGGAACATTTGAGGGTCTTTTTGGGGTTGTTTTAGGATTATTTTGGGATCATTTTGAGATAATTTTTCGGTCGTTTTGGGTTCAATTTCGGATCATTTTGGGAACATTTAAAGGTTTTTTTGGATCATTTCAGGGTTAATTTGGGATTATTTTAGTGTCATTTTGGGTAAGTAAACTTAGCGCTAAATTAGGAGTACCGAACAAGGTCGGTCACCCAGATTCTGAACCATAATCCTGCATAATAACTTTTTGTTAAATTTCAAATTTTTGATATTTAAATTTTGCCTGCATCTACAATTAAGTTTTCAATTCTTTTTGTTATACTAAAAATATTAATTGTATTTTTATCGCGATTTTGTGCTATAATTTATGTTATAGCCGATCGTAAAAAAGCACTACAAATACAAAACTCATTTAAAAAATTTGTCAACAATTGTTGAAATTAACAAAATTGTTGAAAATTTCTAAATTAGGATTTGTTTAATTGTTTTAATGTTTACATCAATTGGCAGCAATTGGCAAATAAGCCAATTAGTTGAAATAGCCTAAAGAGAAAGATTCTTATCGCTGACAGTTTATTGGATATGCAATGGGTATGTTGTTAATTTTGTTGGCGAATCAGTAGTTTAGACGGTGAGATTAAAAATATTTATACTTAATTGAAATTTCTGAAGCAAAAAATTTTAATTTTAATGTAGAAAAAAATAACGATTTATTTGTTCGCTGTTTTAGTATCCTACATATTAGGGTGAGATAAAAAAAATACTTGAAAATCTTGAATCAAAATATTGAGGCGAAATATTTTTTGAGCGCACACTAAATGTATGGATGCTATTTTTTATAATTTATGTATCTCGATACAAACATAAAAGCAAAACATAAAATATAGTGCCATACATATTTTTTTAAGGTGTTTTTTTTTCAGCACACTTTTTATGCAGCAGTATGTAGTCATCTTATTGACACCACCCGCCGTTTTCCAAATGACACGCAAATTGTCTCATCCTCGCACAAAGCTTGTCAAATTAATAGCATTGACACTTTTTCCGTAGAACATGCCACACAATCACACCAACAGCTGGTCAAGTCACGCAAAATCAGCCCAGCGCCAGTGTAACTTGCTTTGCATTTGGTACGCAGCAGGCGGTCGCGTTAAGTGTGAATACCAACAAAACTTCAATTTATTAAATTTGTTCCTTTGACCACGTACCTTAAAGGTGTCACATTGAATGTTTAGCCAATGGCGTTGTCAATTGGTGGAATTCAGTGCAGGAAGTAAAGGTGTTTTCTTGCCATCTTACCAACAATATGTGGGCATGTAGTTACAGTTGCGGGCAGCGTAATATGTATGCAAATCAAGAAACTCTAAAATAAAAAGAAGGAAGGAAGTCTAAGTTCGGGTAAACCGAACATTAAATACCCAGCGGTAATTTTCATATGATTTTCGAAACATTCCATTTCGGAAGTGGGCGCCGTTGGCAAGCGATTTCGTCCAATTACATCAGGTATACTCCCTATTATGCTAATAAACCTTGTACCAATTTCATCGTTCTACCGTAATCAGTTATAGAGTTACGACCAGTCGAATTTTCAAAAATTCCTCCGCGGCGCCGCGACCACTTTAAAAAAATGTATCAAAAAATTATAATAGAATCACCACGGGGACTCACCTATAAAATTATGTCATTTTAGACATTTCAGCTACCGCGATATTTTAATTTATGAGATTTTCGATATTTTCGATATCGAAAAAATGGCGTGGTTATCATCCGATTTCTCTCATTATCAATAGCAACCTTCCTTGGCCAGAAAGGAAGCTGTATACAGAATTTCATGCAAATTCATCAATTTTTACTCAAGTTATCGTGTACACGGACGGGCGGACGGACGTACAGACGGACGGACATGCCTTAACCAACTTCTCTTTGGAAAATAAGACCTTCCATATATAGAACTTTATATCTATCTCGATTAGCTTGTGCCGTTAGGTAGTACCGTTATGTGGGCAATATTATAATACCCTTCTACAGTACGCTGGGTATAAAAAGCAACAGCTACAAAATTTCACGTTAATATCTGATTATTTACTATAGTTATAGATCGGTTTATCGGCGGCCGCCGTGGTGTAGCGGTTAAGTGTTCGGCCTTCTACACCAAGTCGTGGCGGTTCGATGCCCGACAAAAGTAACATCAAAAATTATTTAGAAAAAGAATTTTTCTAAACGGGGTCGCCCCTCGGCAGTAGTTTGGCAAACTCTGCGGGTGTATTTCTGCCATGAGAAGCTTCTCAGCAAAAACTTCATTTGCTTTGCAAGTGCCGTTCGGAGTCGGCAAAAAACTGTAGGTCCCGCCAACTTGTAGGAAAACTCAAAAGCAACACACCACAAGTTGGAAAGGGAAGCTCGGCTAAAAATCTCGTTAGAGGTTATGATAACCTGTTGGTATTTCGCCGCCATTAGTTTTTTTTTTTTTTTTTTATAGATCGGTTTATCGGAACAATCGATTGTATGAGAGCTATATATGATATTGGTCCTATCTTGCTGGTTCCGAAAAATGATTAATCTCGTATGAAATGATGGCTGCGCACTAAATTTTAGCCAGATATCTCTTAAACTGAGGGACTAGTTTGCGTTCAAAAAGACGGACCTACGGACGGACACGGCTCAATCAACTGAGTTTATCGCACTAATTATATCGACAAGTATACTTACATCTCATTAAAATCGTCTGTTCCTATTTCATTTTCTGCCACTGTATCTATCTATACTCTGCAAAAAGGTGTGTACCTTTACATGTTAAGCAAACTTTAAAGATGAGCTATATAAATTGCCTTGAGGGTGTACCAGTCAATTGGTTGGTATGAGTGATAGCGGATATGTCACGTGATTTTATTTTTATGTAGATACGAAAAGTAAAGGAATCACTTAATTCAGATATGCTCAATAGGACATATGGCTTTCACTGTAGGTGCAACAAGAAATGTTCTTCAGTCACACAGAGTATGCTACTGCTTAAGAGGTTACAAATAGTGTAAATATGTATGCGGATATATAAAAAAATGCTTTTATTTCAGGATAAACAAAAATTTCCATTGATGTAAGTAGAAAGGTTTATTAGCCAAATATTTGTTGGACCCGTGACCTTTCCTTGTTTATTTTGATGTAAGTGGTATGTATGTATCTAAGTAGGTGCATCATAAATATATTACCTTTGCATTGTTTTCCTTCATTTGTCCACTGCTTAGCGCTTGAGGCGCCCACCTCCTAGGTGGCTTTTAAGTTTCTTATATTTGCCTCGAGTTTTTTGTAAAAGGAGCATATAAAAGCATTCACTTTTTCATGTTTGACACGACAGTTTCACACCTCAGGGAGTCGTTAGCTGTCGCACTTGCAGTCGTGTAACATGGCAAACTGTCATAAATAATTTACAAAAATTTTTTGTAAAGTAAGTGTTTGCCAGATTAATAGTACATTTACACCACACCAAATTTGGCAAATTTGGCGAAAAATTGCAATTTGGCGATTTTTCTTCCAATCTCAATTTCAAAATTTGGAATTCACATTTGACCTCATTTGCCGAACAATACAATCCACAGCTCCTAAAAATAGCAACCCTGCGGCTGTTCCACATTTAGAATCGCCCAGCAAGAACCTTAATGGGAAATTGACGTGTGATAACCATTGCACTATGCACAGCTGCAAATAACAATTTCAACTACTTTTTTTTAAGATAATGGGCGAATTCTACCAGGAAAAGACAGAAGCCTTCTTGACTCTGCTTTTATTATTACTCTACAGGTTTATAAATCATCACGGTAGTGCATTTTCTTTCGGTGGTTTTTGTCCTGGTAGAAGATTCTGGCAGGGAAGTGTAAACGGTGTCGAACTGAATTCGTCAAATTTGGTGCGGTGTAAATGTACTTTAAGATATAGGTACCAAGAGGACAAACTCAAAAATTAGTAGTCGAGGTATTTTTTACTCGCAGAGTTTACTTTCTGGCCAAGGTATGTTGCTATTGAAAATGGGCCAAAACGGATGATAACCACGCTATCGAAAATCACATAAATTGACATTTCTCGGTAGCTGAAATGGCTAAAATGATATAACTTTATAGGTGAGTCCTCCTGGGTATTCTATTATTTATCTAGAATTTTTGAAAATTCGAATGGTCGTAACTTTTAAACTGATTACGGTAGAAGGATGAAATTTGGTAAAAAGCCTATTAGTATCGTTGGAAGTATACCTGATGACATTAGATGAAATCCTCCTCTAACCACACCCACTTTCGATTTCGAAAATCACATAAATTGACATATCTCGGTAACTGAAATGGCTAAAATGATATAATTTTATAGATGAGTCCCCCTGGTCCTTCTATTATGATTTTTTGATAAATTTTGAAAATCGGAGTGGCACCGCCCACTTTTAAGGGAGGCATTTTTGAAAACTCGACTGGTCATAACTTTTAAACTGATTACGGTAGAACCATGAAATTTGGCACATGGTATATTAGCATTATTGGGAGTATACCTGACGAAATTCGACGAAATCGCGTCTCGACCAGGCTTAGTTGACAAAATTCGGTAAGGTAAATAGCTAAAATAGTATAGTTTGGTAGGTAATTCCTCCTGGTTGTTCTATTGTGATTTTATGTGTTGTATAGAAAATATGCTAATGAAACTGGTAGAAATCGCTGGGTACTCAATCTTCGGTATACCCGAACTTAGACTTCCTTACTTGTTTAATTTTTTTTTGTAAAGCAAATCGCGTGCCGAGGTCGCATCATTAGCAAAGCAAGAAATGCGCATGCTCAACTCTACTTACTGTTCAAATAGAACACACATTTGTTGCTGGCTTACATACTAGATACATAGGATTCGCAATATTGTTTTTTTTTTTTTGCTTGTAAGTTAATTATATTCATGATTCTCTGATTATTTCTCCACATTCACGCCATTTTTGCATTTTAAATGCGTATAACAAGTTTCTGTCTTTTTTGTTGAAACTCAAAAAGACAAATCGATTTTGTTAACATTTTGACAACATTGCAGCATTAAACAAACAAATGCCAACGTTATCATATTAAATGCAATTGCAATCATTTGTTACAAGCAAACTACTTTGATAGTTGCAACGCTTAGCGCATCAGTGCAATGACTTTTACAACTTAACCGCTCAGCGGGTATATTTTCGCACTTATCAAAAAATACATTAGGGGTATTCACTATAAGCTATACCAAACATTACTCGTATATATGTAAATATCTTTGCATATATGTAGGAAGTAAAATTGTATGAAGCCATTGTCTATACATAAGTTATTTTTCTTATAGCATTTTCTTTTCTCCACGAAAATGTTGCCATTTCGTAGAGGAACATTTTTATAATTTTAACTTCGCCCTGTGAAATTGCTGCACACTAAAAATTTTCAGTGTCACCCTGCATGTCTTCAGAAGAAGAAAACTCTACCGCCATATGAAATGTCTGATATACGTGTGTAAGAAAGTGACAGATAGTATACTGTTTTTGTTTGTTATTGCCATTTATCAGGGCAAATAATCGCATCGTCGACGATAGCGAGGGCAAGAAATGTTGCCTTTTTGCAAATTTATAGGGGAGGGAGGTTGAAGGAGGAGAACATGGCTTTTAGCGGTCATGCGGCGAGGGCGACATTTTCGTGAAGAAAAGAAAACGCTATTAGTCAAAGAAAAATAAAAGATTTGCTACTGCATAGCTTTATTTGTTTGTAAACGCATCACTCAAAAGCTGCTACTTGGTATTGAATGCAGTTTCACTAAAATATTGCTAAATGTCAACCTTAAAGTATAGAACCCCGCTAACAGCATAGAACTTTTGGGACTCAATTCAATCAATCCACTTTCACGCAAGTGCACAATCTCGTCAGCGCTTATGCACCTCACAGTGAATACCCCTATTGCTAAATGTTCACACACTAACTGGCCACTTCACCCAGTTTTTAGCCGCCCGAGTTAGTCAGTCAAATGTTTCCTCTAATATACTGTGTATGTATATTGTTCATACTTTGTTTCCACCTCGACGGCTAAATTTATCGGTGCGTTTGCGCATGCGCTACATACGCTTTGCGCAGTTTGGAAAAAATGATTTGTGGAAAATGTGAAAATTGCATGTTGAAATTGCATTTTTACACAGATTTGACTGATAAACTGTTACGCTTACAAAGAGTAGTAGAGAAAAAAAACAACAATAATAAAAACAACAAAAACTATGTAGAAGCGCAACAACATAAAAGCATTGCCAACATTTTTTCGTATTACTGCTGTCTGGGTAATAACAATTAGCAAACACCAACAATAGCGGAACAATGTACATATCAACTAAAACGAGTGTTAATTAGTCAAATGCAATTTTTTAATAATTAAATTAAAACACGTAGCACGGCATAAATCCACGTACGTACTCACTTATTTACGAGTATTTTACGGAATTGCAATGATAAGGCGGAGTGAGTAAATTCGATATAAAAAATTGCATTGTTGTTTTAACTTCTAATCTTCTTCTGTATTTGAAGGCATGTTATCTTAAAAAAATTTTAATAATTAATTAGTTAACAATAAATAAAATTTATCTAACTTAGTGTTGGCTTTCATTCATAAATATGCTCTTTGTGCTCAAATGCAATTATTCTAAGATGATTAAAATATAACTAAGCAAAACTAAACAAAAAAATAAATAAATAAAACAAAATAAAATAAAATAAAATAAAATAAAATAAAATAAAATAAAATAAAATAAAATAAAATAAAATAAAATAAAATAAAATAAAATAAAATCAAATAAAATAAAATAAAATAAAATAAAATAAAATAAAATAAAATAAAATAAAATAAAATAAAATAATAAAATAAAATAAAATGAAAGAAAATAAAATAAAATAAAATAAAATAAAATAAAATTAAATAAAAGGTTTTAAGTCCGGGACAAGCTCCTGTAAGGACAATAATGGCGAGTCGTACTCCTTCAAACATTGTAACCGCCGTACAGGGTGTACATAAATTATGGAGGGAGCACATCTCCGCACTGCTAAATTGCGAGGGAGACGTCGAACCAGATACCCCAATCCCTGATTATGGAAAAGTCGTCCCACCACCTAACTATGATGAAGTGAGGATAGCTATATCCCGGCTCAAAAACAACAAAGCGCCTGGAAAATACGGACTACCCGCCGAGCTGTTCAAACACGGAGGCGAAGAGCTGGTAAAAAGCATGCATCAGCTGTTATGCGGAATATGGTCAGACGAGTGCATGCCTCCAGATTTGAATTTAAGTATGTTCTGCCCAATCCACAAGAAAGGCGATCCCGCTAACCGCACCACAACCGCGGAATCAGTCTTTTTTTCAGTCGCGTATAAGGTCCTTTCTAGCGTATAGTGTGAAGGACTGCAGCCCATCGTAGACAAACTGGTTGGACCTTATCAGTGTCGACCAGATTTTCACGATACGCCAAATCCTGGAGAAGACCTATGATAAAAGAATCGAAACATACCATCTCTCTGTCCATTTCAAAGCCGCTTTTGACAGCGCCAGAAGGAGTTGCCTGTATGCCGCCATGTCTGAATTTGACTTCCCTGCAAAGCTTAAACCAAACGAGGCTTCAGGCAGGGCGACTCCCTTTCGTGGGATTTCTTCAACCTGATGCTGGAGAAGATAACTTGAGCAGCAGAGCTAAACCGCAACGGTACAATCTATTACAATAGTGTGCAATTGCTGCCGTATGCTGATTATATTGATATCATTGGCCTTACAATCGCGCCGTAAGCGCTGGCTTCTCTGGTCTGGATAAAGGAGCGAAAAAATGGGTCTTGCGGTCAACGAGGACAAGACTTAGTATTTGTTGTCATCAAAGAAGGAATCGGCGCACCTGCGCCTTGGTAACCATGTCTAGTTACAAATTAATAGTTACAAATTGAAACTGTGAGGGACTTTGTCTAGTTGGAAACCAGTATTAACACCGAAAATAATATCAGTCTAGAAATCCAACGGAGATCTTGCCAACAAGTGCTACTTTGGACTGAGTAGGCAATTGAGAAGTAAAGCCCTCTCTCGAAGAACAAAGTTCACGCTCTATAAGTCTCTCATCATACCAGTCCTCATGTACGGCTCGGATTCATGGAGAATGTCAAGAGAAGATGACATGGCCCTTGGAGTATTTGAGAGAAAAGTTCTCCGGAGGATTTATGGTCCTTTCCGTGATGCCACACCCACTTTAAAATGCAAAATGCATGGAAAAGTCATAAGATAATGACCAGCGGGATTCACCTATAAAATTATATCATTTTAGACATTTCAGCTATCGAGATATGTCAATTTATGTGATTTTCGAAATTTTCGATATCGAAAAAGGGGGCGTGGTTATTATCCGATTTCGCCCATTTTCAATAGCAACCTAACTTGGCATCGACAAGGGCGTACGCAGGACTGGTCAGGGGGGCCGTTGCCCTAACCTTACCGAATGAAACTGAATAAAAAAAAACAAGAAAAATTATAGTTACTTAGCAAATGTATAACTCTCCACGTTAAAATTCTCTACGCATTCGTTTGCAATCAAAAATTCCTGCAACATGGCGCTTAAACGTTCAGTCGGCAATTTTCATGCATAATTTTTTTTTTACACTCAGAAAACATGTCTGTTCACCGGTTTGTTAGTTATCCTTTGGCCACTACGCCAAATTATAGCGCATTTAATTTAACTTTGATGTTGCATGCGGCAAACAATTCGCAGACAATGTGTTGAACTTGTGCGGCCAGCAAAGCTTTATTGGTCAATTGCTGGGAATGGCTTTATACAGTTTGCCAAAAAAAAGAGAAAAAAAAAATATTTAATACCGACTTTTATACCCATCGTACTAGTACTAGTACAAGAGTATTATAATTTTGTCCACATAATGGTACTACGTAACGTCACAAAATAATCGAGATAGATATAGAGTTCCATATATGAAAGTTGTTAGGTTGAAAAGAGGAGTTCATTAAGGCATGTCCGTCCGTCCGTTTGTCCGTGTAAACGATAAATTGAGTAGGTTAGGTTAGGTTCAAGTGGCTGCCGCAGAGGCACACTTAGGCCAGTTTTGAAAGGCCCGTTGTGATACCACCAACACAAGGAAAGTCAGTCCCGGGACCCAGCCATATGGAAAATCCCTGAGTTGTTGGGATTTTCCACATAGCAGAATCCCGGGACTGACACTCCTAAACCGACACCGTTACACCTCCTCGAACCACTTAGATGACTTTATGAAGCCCATCAAGTCCTTTATGTCCATTTCCGCGATCTGGCTTAGGCTATCCAGGAACGGAACTCCCAAAAAGCGCGTTCTCGCGCCGCTTAAAGCCGGACAGTTGCAGATGAGGTGCTCCACTGTTTCCTCCTCCTCATCATCTTTGCAACTCCTGCAGCATCGTCGGTAGGGCACACCTAGCCTTTCTGCATGCCTACCAATGAGGCAGTGACCGGTTAATACCCCTATCAATATGCAGATTTCCCTCCTAGTTAGGGCATAAATGCGTCTAGACCTTTTAAGATCCCATTTTGGCCAGGTTTGTTTCGATATGCGACACCCTGGGGATAGCAGCCATCTTTCGTTGGCTTGACGGAGTGTGTGCTCCTTCAGCATTAGTTTGCATGTGGCAAACGGCATACCTAAGCGCTCTTTATCCTGAAGAACCTGCTTGGTCGTGCCCTGCCTGGCAAGCTCGTCTGCCTTACAGTTTCCCTCAATGCCCCTAAGTCCCGGGACCCATATGAGGTTTACGCGGTTCTGTTGGGCCATCTCCTGAAGAGATCGACGACAGCTGAGCGTCAGTTCAGAGTTGAACGTGTATGAGCCAAGGGATTTGATGGCCGCTTGGCTATCGCTGAAAATAGCGATATCTTCTCCGATAACACGTTTGCTTAACCAGGCCGCGGCGTCCAGGATTGCCGAGACTTCCGCCTGGAAGACGCTACAATGATCAGGTAGTCTGAAGGAGAGCTCAAGGTCCAAATCCCTTGAATAAACTCCTCCTCCAACTCTGCCGTCCAACTTCGAGCCGTCGGTGTATATGGAAGTGCCACCATTTGTTTCGGGACACCAATCCGTCCTCTCCCAGTCTTCTCTGCTGGGAATGTTTATTTTGAAACAGCTATCCCCGACTGTAGTAGTCGCACAACACAATAAATTGAGGAAAACTTGAGATATTTGCATGAAATTTTGTATATAGGTTACTTTCTGCCAAAGGTAGGTTGCTATTGAAAATGGGCGAAATCGAATGAAAATACCCTTTTTCGATATCGAAAATTTCGAAAATCACATAAATTGACATATCTCTGTAGCTGAAATGGCTAAAATGATATAATTTTATAGGTGAATTCCCCTGGTCATTATCTTATGATTTTTCCATAAATTGTTTAAGGGAGACATTTTTGAAAATTTGACTGGTCGTAACATTTAAACTGATTAGGGTAGAACGATGAAATTGGTACAAGGTATGCTAGCATAATATGGAGTAGACCTGATGTAATTGGACGAAATCGCCTCCCAACCACGCCCACTTCCGAAATGGGATATTTCTAAAATCATATGAAAACTACCGTTGGGTATTTAATGTTCGGTTCATTATTTTTTATAACTTATTAAAAAAATACAATGCGTGGCCTTTGGTACATAATAATGAAGTTAAAAAAAATTATTATTAAAAAAAAGTTTATAAACTAAAGAAATACTAACTAAATACCTGCTGCAAAGGCAAATATGTCTGCCGGAATGTGCAAAATTGTTGGTGGAAGTGAGGTGCACAGGCTGAGGTGCAGTATTGATTGATAGTGTTGAAACGCCGCCAACAGCCAGAAAAACGCTCGCTAGCCAAGTGCTGATGTGGTCTGTAATTGCATTTAACTGCTGCCCATGTTGCTGTTGCTGTTGTTGTTGTTGTTGTTGATGTTGTTGTTATTGCCTTTTGCTTTTGCCGTAGTTGCTGTAAGTTAAACTGATTTACATGCAAATTTACGAAACAATTTGCGCGTAATTAGCATTTTTGCGCTTGACTGACGCAACCAAGTGACGGCTGATGTGAAACTTGTTTTCGAACTCTATAAAAGATAAATTGCATTTTTTTGCAGCTAAGCGGATGTTTTAAGGCGTTCAAATTTTTTAAATATAAAATCAAAGTATATAATTATGTAGATTTATAAATAATTGTGTGTATATATAAATTAGCGAATTATTATATTCTTAACGCGTTTTTCAAATGTGGATACTAGGGACGTTAAGGAAGTTATTTTACCGAAACCAGAATCGGGACAGCTGGTTACATATTTAATGTTTTGCAGTGGCTGTAGGGAAATCATGCCAATAAATTCATGGAACTTTATGGAAATCGTAAACCAAATGGGAAGTCCGAGCAGGATGTGAACGATTACTTGCATAAATGTAAGTAAATACCCCTTGAAACAACGAACAAGTTTCCTTGTTTCCTTGGTCCGTCGCTATCATGTTTAAAATAAGTAGACGACGGAATCATGGTAGACACCCTACTTGACATGTATTAAGTAAAGTATTTTTAAAACTGTTTCCTCACTATCGTCAATACAAGAAACAGCTTTCTCAAAAATCGGTCCGTCGTTATCATGTTTAAAATAAATAGGCGATGGAGTCATGGTAGACACCTTACTTTATATGTATTAAGTAAAGTTAATTTTAAAACTCTTTCCTCAACATCCTCAATACAAGTAACACCTTCTTAGTTTAGCATAAAAATATTATAATTTCGATTCTCAGTGAAGGCAAAATAGGAAAACTTAAAAATTTGTTTTCCTAATTTTCCCAAGCACAAGAAAATGAGTACTTAATAATAACCCTATTACTTAGGCTGGGACGGTTTTCCTTATGTTAAGGAAGCCATGTCTTCGGAGCCAAATAAAGGTAAATTTTTCTTGAAATGTGACAGTTTTTCCTTGCGGCCAAGAAATTCTTTTCTGAGTGTGTGGTATCTCCATAGGCGGTGATGAAGGAAACCCCCGTGTAAATAGCTAGGTGTGGCATCGGTGACTCGAGGATTGGTGTAAGGGATAATCTCACTGTCTTCTGATACTAAATCAGTTTTATTACGGAAACTCAGACCATTGAATAACTCTAAAATTGGGCTTCCAAAAGCCCACTTTTGAAAATTTATATACCTGTACAATCACCTTGAGCAAACCCTGCAAAAAATGCAATTAGTCCCGGATGCATCCGGGATCAATCGCAGAGGAACAGGAGACTACTACTTTTTCTAGTCTCTTTGTATGGAGAGTTTTGATCGCATTTGTTCGAGCATGTCCTATGGAGAGACTAATTGTACCCCTTTCATACCAGAACGGGTATGAGTAGATTCGTCGCTTGTGTAAAGTGTAAACTAAAGTTTTCCCCATTCATATTTGTTACAGCTCCTAGGAGCTTTCACGGGTAAGTGTTATTGAAATTATAGTGTCCTATTGGATTGGATAGGATATAACCTTCCAAATCCGCAAGATATCAGTCTGATTAATCCCCAACTCTATCCGTAAGGCATGTGTTGGGCAAATTGTAGACCAGTTGTACCCGAAAGGGATTAATCGAGGACAACTCTCTTTAGGGATTCATCGCACAATTTTTTGCAGGGAAGTTTAGTTATCCTGTAATTATAATTATCCCAAAACTTTCAAACAATCATTACCTAACAACAATCAATCAAATTAAATACTAAACAACCACTTCAGCACGCCCACACACCACGCTAATCATATTTCGAAAACTCCATACACTTGGGCTCTGCACGCCAACATTTCAACGAATTGGCGCCGCTATAACGGTATTTAGCAATCGCAACCATTAAATCGAGAAAGAGTTTGAGGAAAAGCTCAATTACTTGCATAATAAGTATTGAAAATGGGTAAATCACCTATTTACGCCAAAATACCAAACCAACAAGCGACAAAGTCTTTGGGACGGAAAGTTTTCCACTTTACCATTTCACACCACTACAACAACAACGTCAATAATACACCGTTCCTCGCGAAATTCTGATTGTAGCGTGTTGTCAACATTCATTATTGGGAGGCCAATATATCAGCAAGCAGCTTGCAAGTGCCAATGGGTGCCAAAAGGATCGGGCATAAGCAGTAAGACCAAAGTTTAAGCGCTTTCGGGGTGTTGGAAAGGTGTGCACTTACCGAACCAATCAAATTGCCAATGAATTGAGCCTACGCAATCGCCAAACGAACAGCCAAACAACTAAGTATTCACTGAAAACCAAAAACGCACAGTGGGTCTGCCGACTTTGTTTCGTATCCAAAAACGAATTTCGGGCATAGACAAGATGTACTTTTTACGTAAGGGGTAGTGACGTTCATAATTTCCACGTAGAAACTTCGTTTTTTTTTCATTTTAGTAGCTTTTCACTGGGTTATATTCAAATTCATGTAAGCAGATTGGAAAAGGGCCCGATAGTGTTCTGGAAGCAATGCTGCAACTGGAAGTTTCCTGAAAATTATACAGCTGATCACATTGGCAGGGTGACATCAACAAGGGTACACAGGCCTACGCACTCTGAACTGAACTGAGTGGAGAGGTCCCGAAGAGGAGCGTTTTAGTTTGGGAGCGATACTTTACTTTTTAACATCTGCAGATGATGTGATGAAATGTCTTGAGTCTTTGTCACCTGTTGGTCTAAGATGCAGGGCTTCGACTCACTCCCGGTGAGAAAATGGCTTGAAGTGAGTTATGTTCATTCGAAGAAGATCTGAGTCTGCATCAATTATGTCATGCCTCAATCCTCGACAAAAGCGTGTGGAACTCTATGTACATGAACTTGTGAGTCTGGGACATCTTTTTGAAGTAACTTTTAAAGCTCCACACTCCCACTTCCCAAATATAAATCATGTGTAGGCCTTGCGAAGTAGCCTAACCCGAGGCAGCTCTAAGCCTTTTAATATTCCAGTACCTGGGTGACTCGGTGCTTTCGATTTTGTCCAATTGTTTTACCTACCTACAATTTTTCCAATTTCTTGCTTACCAATATAAACTTTTCAAATTAGATTTCTGAAAAAATATCCAATAACTGGCAAATCCAAGTAGAAAATCTTAGAATGAAGTATACCATCCAAATCGGTCAATATACGAAAAATAAATAAAAAGCAGTAAGGTAACGACCTAGGTGCCAACTCATTTTTAGGACTTCATGGTTGGATTGCGGCTGAAAGTACTTTTGATTTGACCCATATTGGCATGACTTGGCCTATTTCTAAGAAAAAGTTACATAGGTGGCAACCCTGCGAAGCACCCCAAGTGGATAGTCTTAGAATCAAGCATCCCAACTTCATGGCTTGTTGGGATGCTTGATTCGAAGACTATCCACTTGGGTGTGTGTTGCCCCTAAATTATCCCAAAATGATCCTAAAATAATCCAAATATGATCCCAAAATTACCCCAAAATATACAAATACAATACGGTAGAATGGTAGCTCTGGGCGGCAACCGGAAAATATTTAAGTTGGTATGTCGCCGAAAATACCAAATGAAATGTATTTTCGGCGACATACCAATTTCCGGTTGCCGCCCAGGGCTACCATATGCCAATATGGGTTTCAAAAGAAAATTATTTTCGCCGACATACCGACTAAAATATTTTCAATTAGGGTTGCCGCCCAGGGTTACCATTTAACCTTATTGTATTTTGGGGTCATTATGGGATACAATTTGGATTATTTTAGGATCATTTAGGGGTCACTTTGGGATAATTTGACTATATTTTGAGATCATTTTAGATTCAATTTTGGGGTCGTTTTCGGATCATTTTGGGAACATTTTGGGATAATTTTTGGATCTTTTTGGGATCATTTTAGGGTCATTTTGAAATAAAGTTTGGGTCATTTTGGGTTCAATTTTAGATCATTTTGGGAACTCTTAAGGGTCGTTTTTTGATTATTTTTACGTCATTTTGAGATAACTTTGGGGTAATTTTGGGATCACTTTTGGGTCGTTTTGGGTTCAATTTTGGATCATTGAGGAAACATTTAAGAGGCTTTTTGGGGTCGTTTTGGGATCATTTTAGGATTATTTTGGGATTATTTTAGTGTAACTTTGGGATCATTTTGGGTAAGTAAAGTTAGTGCTTAATTGATAGCACCGAGCAAGCTCAGTCACAAAGATACTACAAGATTAACTCGTTTAAAGTTATAAGATAATGTTATGAGATTATTGAGAAGATCTCAGTCTACTTGTGTTTCAATCAAATTTGATACGCGGTTAGAGTTCCAATCGACGGGTTCAAATAGATGTCTAAAAATATCCTTAGAAATTATGAGTAGCAAATCCATTGATGGGTATTTGTTGTCATAATACATATGATGTAGGTATGTTCAAACAGGTGGTCATTTGAACCCATAGTGCATCACAACTTTAGCTTTAAACTTTTAATATAAAAGGTGAAAATCATTAGTGCAAAATTTACACAACAAAAATGGAAAATTGACGAAAATTTCAAAATTTGTGTAATAAACTTTAAACATTATTACTTTTCTACACAATTACCTAACACACACACACAAACACACACTTACAAATAACTGTTAAATAGCTTTGTTTGCATTTTGTTGGCAATGCTTTTGCCGATCACCTTGGCTCCACCAAACATCGAAAGCCTAAATTGCACTGTTGATGGGAGTAGTGGCGTTTGCATCATGCACTTGTGTTGATAATGGTGTTTTTGGCGTTGCTGTTTTCACTGCTATTGACAGCGATGACGATGACTATGACGACAATTGGTGCCTACGAGCAGTGTCTAATAATAACAGATAATTTACGAGTTTTCAACAAAGTTCCAAAATGTCGAAATAATGACAGTTCGATGTTGGGCGTAATGTTGGTTCGATAATGAGCAGCAGCAGCATGTAGACGAGAGCGCGTGATAGCGTTTGAAAGGTGTGTGTGTGTGTATAGCATTACTTTGGAGTATAGATTGTACAATGAGAAAAAACTTTTCTTGTCATGCCTTATTTCTTCTTTTCTGGACTTTTCTCGGATCACTTTGGAATTTTTTTTTTGTTTTGGGACCATTTCGGAACTATGTCGGGCCAATTTCGGAGCTTTTTAGGATCATTTCGGGACTTTTTTCGGATAATTTCAGTACTTTTTCGGGATATGGTCCAAACATTTTCGGGATCATTTCCTGACTTTTTTTTAGATCACTTATGGAATGGTTAGGGAACATATCCGTATTATTGTTTTCGTAATGGTCTCGAAAAATCCAGAAATGATCCCGAAAAGTACTGAAATTATCCCGAAAAAGTCCCGAAATGGTCCCAACAAAATCCCCAAAAATCATACCGAAATGAACCCAACAAAGTCCAGAAATGATCCAAAAATAGTCCCGAAATGGTCTCAAATAGTCTCGAAAACCATCGAAATGCTCCCAAAAAAAGTCCCAAACATATCCCGAAAAAGTACTGAAAGTATCCCAAAAAGTTCCGAAATGGTCCCAAAATAGTCCCGAAAACCATTCCGAAATGATTCCAACAAAGTCCAGAAACGATCCCGAAAGCAATCCCGAAATGATCAAAATAAAGTTCAGAAATTATCGGTAAAAGTACCGAAATGAACCCAAAAAATTCCGAATTTGTGCTATCGAGTTTTACGATAAGCTGATATTGCTACAAATGCCACTCAAAATTGGCTCGCAAACCAAATTTCATACAAAAATTGGCAGCTAAGTTGTAAAGGTCCTGCCTTGCATTTTCTAGGTTGCGCCTGCATAGTTTTTCGATCTAGATGTTTATTTTTGCCTAGCTTGAGAGCGACAGTTCCGATAGCAAGATCTTTATTGCAACACCGACGGTATATGCTGCGATCATGGGACCGCTAAGTTTGTAGAAACTCATAAACACTGGCATACATATTTGCACACTTGCTTATTCGTCCCATTATTTTTTTATCTTGACTTTGCGCTCAAGCTCGAGTCACAAAAGCGGTCAAGCCAGCTCCAGTACCAAAATAAGCTCAAAATATACAAAAACTAAAAAAAAAACACTATTGAGTGCCCTACAGTTAATTGGATACACAACGATTCCCACTCAAATCGAAGTGCCATCGCTAACATTACAGCAACAAATAAAAACAAGTAGGTATATGTAGCTAAAAATATTCAGGTTATCTACAGTCTACCCTCAACATGTTCCTATTGATGCTTCAGCTAAGGCGTGGAATATTTATGTAGTCACTGTAAGGTGCTGAAGATGTAGTTAACTGGTTACTCAAGCTCCTATCGTCCACAGTTAAACCAGTTTTCTGAAGTTGTAGAAGTTAACAACTTTGCGCATCTTTTGTCTTAAGCTTGGCGTTAAGATGTTTGTGCTGGTGTTTTTGGTTTTAGGTGTATCTTGCTGTTGTTGTAGTTTTTAAGGTGTTGGTTGTTAGTGTAAAATTAGTGTGTGGAAGACGAATCATGTTAACTTTTTGGTATCTGCTCTGTTCTTGTTGGCGGAGCAACGCGATTTATTTACGCTGGAAACGCCCACTTTTGTTAAGTGCTTTAAGCGTCTACTTGTATGTCTGTTTAGCGTAACGGATGAACTTGGAGAGCTGTTGAGGAAAATGGCTGCTGCTCTAAGAGGAATATTTGGTATTACACTTTGGTTGATAGGGTTTTTGGGAAGCTTAAAAATTGGGATAAGGTACCGCACTATTTATGTGAGGTGGACGTAAGCAAAGGATTACGCTTGCTTAGGTTGGGAACAATCACTGAAAAGGTGGTTCTCCTTCAAGACAGGTATTATTGCTCTTCCTTTTTTATTTTATTATATATTCTTATTTTATTCCATTTGATTTTTTTTTTTTTATATTATTTTATTTAATTTTATTTTATTTTATTTTATTTTATTTTATTTTATTTTATTTTATTTTATTTTATTTTATTTTATTTTATTTTATTTTATTTTATTTTATTTTATTTTATTTTATTTTATTTTATTTTATTTTATTTTATTTTATTTTATTTTATTTTATTTTATTTTATTTTATTTTATTTTATTTTATTTTATTTTATTTTATTTTATTTTATTTTATTTTATTTTATTTTATTTTATTTTATTTTATTTTATTTTATTTTATTTTATTTTATTTTATTTTTTTTTATTTTATTTCATTTCATTTTATTTTATTTTATTTTATTCTATTTATTTTATTTTATTTTATTTTATTTTATTTTATTTTATTTTATTTTATTTTATTTTATTTTATTTTATTTTATTTTATTTTATTTTATTTTATTTTATTTTATTTTATTTTATTCTATTTTATTTTATTTTATTTTATTTTATTTTATTTTATTTTTTTATTTTATTTTATTTTTTTATTTTATTTTAATTTATTTTATTTCATTTTATTTTATTTTGTTTTATTTCATTTTATTTTATTTTGCTTTATTATTATTTTTTTTTTTTTTTTTTTTTAGTTGATTTTATTTTATTTTTTGTTTTTTTTTATTTTATTTTATATTATTTTATTTTATTTTTTATTTTATTTTTTTTTTTTTATTTGATTTGATTTTATGTTATTTTACTTATTTTATTTTATTATACTTTATTTTATTTTTTTTAAATGTTTGTTTTATTATTACTATTTTTATTTTTATTATTTAGTTTTAATTTAAATTTTTTATTTTAATTTCTATTTTTTTTATGTATTTTGTTTTTTTTTTTTTTGTTTTTTATATTATTTCATTACGTTTCTTGTTGGGATTTATTTATTTCCTTTCTTGAATTCCATGCATGTCCATAAAGATAAAGTTACAAATGCTATTCAAAGACTCCGCATTGCTTGTCATATCCTAGATGCGAGTCAGCCATAAAAATTGTCTTCCTGTCATAACATTAACAATATTGCATTCTAAGTTACCCTCACACAAAGTTAAGATAATCCCGTCCAACATTGTTCTACTGAAGCAAAGCGTGAATTCTTCACACTTGCTCATTGACTTGAGTAAAAGCAACGCAAGTGTGTCTTAACATCCTGCTCCACTGACACATTTGACGCTGCCTTATTCGGCAAGCCACCTCTATAATCCTGCATATCCTTTTATCTTACAGCGCATTGTGAACTTCTCATGTTTTGCCGCTCAAAAACAAATTTAGTGCCAGCAAGGCATTCAATATTTTTTTCCTTTCTATTCAAATTATTTTGGTTTAAAACTGATTTATGTATGTTCGTAAAATTCAAAAATTCAACGATGCATTGCGGTGACGGTGATGATTTTTTATCTCTTAAACGATGCAGATTATCAGGCTCAAATATTACAAAAATCCATGTAAAACTTCACGCCTTTTATGTTGTAATTAATTTTACTACTATTTCCTGCATATGTGTTGTAGATGCACGCATACCTACATATGTACATATGTACGT
>CAXKVI010000003.1:18226015-18231015 GCA_964058755.1 Campiglossa producta
GCATAAAATACAGAAATTTATCATAATGGATACCAAAACTAGGTTCATATGTTTCTCACAATATATATGTAGGTACATTTGTATACATCCAAAAAAGATGAGGTCAAACATTTGAGTTGAATCACAAAGTACCTCGTACTTTCATGTTTTAGTTTAACGCCTGTCGTGCTAATACGGCGTGATTAACCGTGTCATTAATGTTGTTGTGTATCAAGGATTTAAATGTGTTTTTATTTCATTTTTAATGTGGTATTAAGTTAATTAATTATTAAATGTAATCAACAACTCTACAAGGTTGTGTTTGATAATGAAAAACTATTTAGGTAGAGATATTTTGAAACATATTTACGTTAAGGAGATTATTAAACTTGTTTTAACGACTAATCATAAGTAGGTATGTGGCTTGTTAGAAGCTGGGTAACAGAGCTTGCTCGGTGTTTTCGATTTTGTCCCGTAGTCTTTTCTACCTTCTTTTTTTTCCAATAGTAGCGGCTGAAAGTACTCTTGACTTGATACACATATTGGCATACCATATTTAATATTAAAAAAAATTTAGATTAGTGGCAACCCTGTAAACGCCCCAAGTGGCAACACCCAAGTGGGCAGTCTTAAAGTCAAGCATACAAATTTCATTAAAATCGATGACCCCAAAATGACCCTAAAACTATCCTAAACTAATTCCAAAATTACCCAAAAATTATTGTAAAACTTTTCCAAAACGATCTCAAAATGATCCCAAAATGACCAAAAAATTGTCCCAAAAGGATCCCAAAATGACACTTAAATGATCCCAAAGTAATCCCCAAAACTACTACGAAATGACCCCAAAATGATCATAAAATCACACTTTATTGATCCCAAAATAATCCCCAAAATAACACCAAAATAACCCCACCGGATATACAAATATACTGCGATAAGGTGGCCACCCTAGGTGGCAGATCTACTTGAAAATATTTTACTTGGCCTGTCGCAGAAGACAACTTTCATTTGATTCCTACATATGAGCCCCTCAAAACAGAAGTGGCGTAAGTTCACCTTTTCTCGAACTGAGATATCAAAGGTTTTGTGTTGTGAACTAATAGGGGGTACCCTTGATTTCACAAGTTAGTTTTGCTATTTATACGGTTGCTATGGAAAATAACCCTTTAGAGCGTTTTATAGAACCCATTTCCCTCTACATAGGGTCATGCCCAACACAAAAAAGACGAATACTGAAGGTATACCACTTGTGCTTTAAAGGGCCAGATGAGCCGCTATTGACATATTTTACTCAGTATTAAAAAAATGAGATAGGTGGCTATCCACCAATGTTTCTTTGGAAAGTGAAATTTGAATGAACAATTAGTGGCAACAGTGTTGAGGCAACGAATAGCAGCAACGGACTTGAAAACATTTAGATCAAATTTGGCCAATAGATAGTAAACTTTATTCTAGGGCGTCCTACTTTTGCGCTGTCACATCGGGCGGCTTAAAGGGTTGCCACCTATGTATCTAATTTTTTTTAAAGATAAGTCACTTGTTTTTGATGTACCTTGAAGTTTGAAATTGTACGATCATGATCAATCAATACAACATACACATCATGTTATTCGTCTTTCCACTACTTATGACTCATTTCAATTTCAAACAGCAACTCACGTTTTTAACGAGATAAATTCAGAAGCGTTGACATGCCAACTACACTTCACGCTTTCTGATCAAAATTCATGTACCTATAGCTAATCTAGCTTATAATGTTTGAAAATAAGAAAGAAAGAATGATTGTACAAGGCAGCAGGCACGCGCTCAACCGTAGGTGTCTAAAGCTTTCTAATTCTTCTAACGGTATACGCATGTTGTTTTATTTTCCGAGAAACCCAAATAGGCCTAATCACGTTTTCTTTATCGATTCTTTCAATAATGAAAACAACACCATTTGACACCAACATCACCCATACCTATGTGCGTAGTTGTGCTGCCAGCAAGTAATCGATCTTTACATCGCAGTTCAATAAAAGCGTAAAAATTCCGTTTTCGAAAACAATCAAACTGTTGTTTTCACGCCATTAGCTGATGTTTTTTTTTTGTTGCCATTACTTGACAACTCTAAGTAATGTAAGCAAACGTTGCATTATTTTAAGAATCCAAACTTTTTCTACTATTATTTTGGTAAAGCTTGCAACAGTAAAAGGGTTCAAATGACCACTTTGTCGAGGCCAAATAATGGAGTTAGTAAAATATATGTTTAGGTAATACTATTTTAAAACTGTATTGCCCCCAGACTCATAATCGGGTCGAATTTTCATTGTGGAGTAGAACTTTAATCTAGATCTGTTGCAATTTGCAAAATAATCTAAAAAAAATCTGACTGGGTGGTGATCTGAGCATCAGGTATTGGAATCTCTACTTCTAAGTTCTTCATATTTGTTGTAATGTTTGCTTTTATTATACCGCTTAAAGCTGTTTTTCGGCTTATCGACAACGATGATGCTAGATGTCATTGATTGATGGACCTTTCAAGCGGGTTAGATACAAGTAAAACTGCTTTATTGTAGTTTTGTTGTATTTTTATACCTTTCATGAACATGAAATGGTATTATAACTTTGGTCCGATGTTTGTAAATATGAGAAGAAGAAGAGATAGACCCATCAATAAGTATACCGAAATGATCAGGATGACGGGATGAGTTGATTTAGCCATGTCCGTCTGTCCGTCTGTCCGTCTGTCCGTCTGTCTGTCTGTCTGTCTGTCTGTCTGTCTGTTTGAACGCAAACTAGTCCCTCAGTTTTTGAGATATTTGGCTGAAATTTGGTATGCGGCCACCATTTTCCAATATAGGAATCATTTGTCGGAACCAGCAAGATCGGACCAATATAACATATAGCTCCCATACAACCGATTATTCCGATAAACGGATTTTGGGCTATAACTCCTGTAATTAAACACGAAGGAACGTGAAATTTTATAAGTAATGCTATTTTTATATGTGAAATATCGATGCTGAAAATCATAGAGATGGGATAAATATTTCACATAGCTCCCATACAATCGATTATTCCGATAAACGGATTTTGGGCTATAACTCCTGTAATTACACACGTAGGAACGTGAAATTTTGTAAGTATTGCTATTTTTATATGTGAAATATCGATGTTGAAACTCATAGAGATGGGATAAATATTTCACATAGCTCCCATACAATCGATTATTCCGATAAGCGGATTTTGGGCTATAAGTCCTGTAATTAAACACATAGGAACGCGAAATTTTGGAAGCTTCGCTATTTTTATATGTAAAATATCGATGCTGAAAATCATTGAAATGGGATAAATATTTCACATAGCCCCCATACAATCGATTGTTCCGATAAACGGATTTTGGTAGATAACTCCTGTAATTATATCGGTAGGAACGTGAAATTTCGTAAATGTTGCTATTTTAGAATGTGGAATGTCGATGTTAAAAATCAATTGTATTGGACCAATATAACACATCGTCCCAATATAATCGATAGCTTCGATAATTTCGGTATGAGCTAAAGTTAAATTCACACAGGCTGTACTGAGGATCAAACAGTGAAAATCGTGACGCTTATTCATGAAAGGTATTTAGCCTTCGGCACAGCCGAAGACAGCTTTCCTTACTTGTTTATATTAATTTTGCTATTTCACGAAATTATTTTGTATTTTATTATACCCAGTTGTACTTACCGCACCCTTAGATTCATGACCTCAACTAGAAAATGAATGTCAAATTTTACTTGTTTAGCTCGCTGACGACTACATATACATAAACGTCAGAAAGCTGTGCAAATATTTTATTGAAAAGCAGATTTTTCAGTTCTAGTGCGGCTAAAAAAAATCCGATGCATATTATTTTGCAAGACTTATGAAGGATTTAAGGGTTAAAACTGTTAACTTGCAGATTACCATGTCTTAAATGTTATATGGTCTCATCGTTGTTAGCTAAATACTTTCAAGAGTTTATTGAGATGATCCGAAAATGATCCTGGAAAACTACACAGAGACAAAAAAGCTGGGAATGGATAAGAATTGACCGTGATTTTGGTTGAATCAACCCACATTTTTGTTGAGTCAACAGATATTTTCTCAGATAATTTTCTCAGTGTGTTCGAACTAAAGCTCCCTCTCCCTCTCCCTCTCCCTCTCCCTCTCCCTCTCCCTCTCCCTCTCCCTCTCCCTCTCCCTCTCCCTCTCCCTCTCCCTCTCCCTCTCCCTCTCCCTCTCCCTCTCCCTCTCCCTCTCCCTCTCCCTCTCCCTCTCCCTCTCCCTCTCCCTCTCCCTCTCCCTCTCCCTCTCCCTCTCCCTCTCCCTCTCCCTCTCCCTCTCCCTCTCCCTCTCCCTCTCCCTCTCCCTCTCCCTCTCCCTCTCCCTCTCCCTCTCCCTCTCCCTCTCCCTCTCCCTCTCCCTCTCCCTCTCCCTCTCCCTCTCCCTCTCCCTCTCCCTCTCCCTCTCCCTCTCCCTCTCCCTCTCCCTCTCCCTCTCCCTTTCCCTCTCCCTCTCCCTCTCCCTCTCCCTCTCCCTCTCCCTCTCCCTCTCCCTCTCCCTTTCCCTCTCCCTCTCCCTCTCCCTCTCCCTCTCCCTCTTCCTGTTCTGTTTACTTCTTGTAAAGCTGAAATATTTTAACAGCAGACACACATTTCAAAGCACCCAATCGTGTTCAAATAAAGAAAAAAAAATATGAAAACAAATTTCTAGTTTTTACTCAGCAAATTTTAACCAGTACCTGCTTTTTTTGTGATGCTGACAAGGCATTTAGTTAACACAATTAATTGCTGAGAAAAATTGGCTGATGCTTTATGATTTAATTTAAAAAACTTGTTTAAACAAAACAATTCGACGACTTGAACTGAACTTCTGAAATACTCCTTTGTTGTTACTCTTTTTTGACGGGTATGCGGTTTCCTTTCACTATGCTTGCCAATATTGTTATTGTTTTCGTTCCAACAGCTGCCACACGCCTACGAATTTTAATTGAAATTTTGTTGTTGACTCTC
>CAXKVI010000003.1:18238515-18261015 GCA_964058755.1 Campiglossa producta
TTTTTTCAATTCTACTTTTACTTATTATTATTTTTGTTTTCTTAATCTACTTTATTCTATATTTTAATTTTATTTTATCTTGTTTTTTTTTTTTTAAATTTTCTTTTATTTTATTTTTTTAGTTTTATTTATTTTTTTTTAGTTTTTTTTTTATTTGTATGTCTGAATCTTGCACTTCTGTACTATCATATACGTTTCTGCCATTCCATTTTAACCCTTTTTCAGTCAGCATCCTTCATTAATAAATACATATCCACAAATGACACAGCACAATGCTATTCGCAGAAGTAATGGGAATCAGAGATACGCAAATATTTCTTTGTTGATACAGAAAGAAACCTCATAAAACACACAAAACGTGAATTGAAAGTCATGTTTACTAAAATACCTATACTTCACACCTGTTGTAAGAAATGCAACCACATTCCTTCATATGCCCAAACTCATTCGCCTACGCGTTGCACAGTGTTGCCAGACTTAGAAAATTCCAAATTTACTGATGCAGAAAACGAAACACAGACATCCGACTTTTGATGCAGGGGAACGGGAAGTCCATCACTGGGATGAAAAATATGTAGACCTTCATACAACAACCTATATACAACATACCTGTATGTTTTTCAATAACAATCTGACTGCAAATCCATAATCTTCAACAAAAATTTTTCTCCATATGAAAAATCGTGCCTAAATAATCTGATATACAACGAATTTGAATGGAATTAGAGCAAGTCAATTTTTCGGGATTGTACCACTGTATATTGCCACTACGTACGCCTACACAGAATGAGTTAAAAATGATAAATAATTTTTTTCTTTATTGATACGTCCCTTCTGTCATTGCATATCCGCTAACCCAGACATTTAGGCGTACAGCATACGAACGATTATTATCAACATGAGGTCCTGTATCATATGGGCCCTCCTGCCGTGCAACATAACTGTTTTAGCGAAACAACGTTCACACAAACATTGAGACGTATTTAAGGTGCATTTTATGAAAAGTAGGATTTCATTGTAGGTACAACATGAATGGTTGTTGTTGTTATACCATGCTTACATACTATGTGTCAAAGTCATCGTCGTCGCCGTTTTGTCTCTTCGACTGAGTATTATTAGTTATTGGAAATATTTACAAATATTTTTGTGTTTTACGTTTACCATACAAATTTTTAATTTATCGTTTTGTTTCTTGCATACTAATACTTAAAAGCCTGCGAAATTGTAGATATGTAAATACCTATAAAAGAATGTGTTTTAAAAACGGCGGCGAGTAGTCTGAACGATGCTATATAAGTCGCCAGTGAGTAAGTGTACCGAAAACAATTCCAATATGAACACGAAATGGCCCCAAAATTATCTTGAAAAATTTGAAAATCTAGCCCGAAATGCTCCAAAATAGTTTCAAAATGGTCCCGAAAAAAGTTCAGAAATAGTCCGGAAAACAGAAAAATTTTCCCGAATAAAAGTAAGTAATCCCGGTAGAGACCTTTTTTGTTCTACATTTCAGTCAATATCCCTGCAACTAGTTCAGGAAGTATTTTCAAGCTTAATATATGCATTCTTTTATGAATATGAACGATGAGAAACATTCATTCGCGAACGCAAAACTATTATTCGCGAACGATGTCGATTTTTTATGTTATTTTTTCGCGAACGCGAACCATATAGATTTTTTTACATTCCCGTTCCCGAGTTACGTCTGTAAAAGAACGTTCTTATATATACCTAAATTAATAGTTCTGAAGAAAGATGGCAATCTAGAAAGTAAACTAGCGCAAGGCTCTGTTCATTTATGAAGATGAACGACCAGAAACATTCATTCGCGAACGCAAAACTATTAAAATTTTTCCACGTTATTATTCGCGAACGATGTCGATTTTTTTAAATTCTTTTTCTCGAACGCGGCCGATATTCGTTCTTTTTACATTCAAGTTTTTGATTTACGAATATGAAATTAAAATTTTTTTCACCGTCTTATTCGCGAACGATGTCCATTTTGTGATGTTTGCGTTCGAGTGTAAACTCGTCAAAGCTTTGAATTTGTAAATGGTACAAGACTAGTATCATTCAATCTATTTCGTTTTCATTTAGAAATAAGTAGTCTCGAGCTGGTACGTTTACTGTGACTTTTGGTATTTGCAAGGATACAACACAATTATTTATGTATAATTTGAATAGTTGCCGCTTCATCTGCATTGTTCGCACTTAAGGGACTTGACTTCATCTTCAATTCGTTTGGCGGTATTTGTGAGCATTTTATTCATCTCCTAGCAGCTATTTGCGGCATTTTGTTTGCTAACCATTGCAGTTATTAATGTTTTTTACTGTACTCACATAGTTTCTATTTTCTTTTCTATCGGGGAATATCGACTTGACCACACTCTCATTTCTTTTCTTTCCATTTACGTGCAAATTTACCTCAAAGATTGTTTTGTATAAAATCTCAGGAGAGTGTTAGCATCTATTATCCTTTCTTATTGCAAATACTTGCAATACAAAATGTGTAGGTCTATTGTTTTGTTGTGGTTTTGATGCTGCCGCTAAATTATTGGAATTAACGGTTTCGTTTAGCGCTAACTGGCCATAGGTACTTTGGTTTAAGAAATTATGGTAAGACAGAAGCATTTTTATTGTATTTGAAATACTCCCAAGGGCATTTTTTTGTGGCTACTGCAATTTCTTGGATTTAGCTGAAGTGAAGTGTGTATTGGGAGTGAAAACAGTAGCGCAAAAGTAATGAGGATAGAGAATATTGGTTTCATTTAGGAGTATAAGTAAATAGATTTTTGTCTTTGGGGAAAATGTGTACCAAAAAAAAAAAAAAAAAAAATTAAATGAAATGAAAAGAAGTGAAACACAAAAAAATAAAATAAAATAAAATAAAATAAAATAAAATTAACTTGAATTAAATTAAAATAAAAAATAGGAATTTAATAAAATAAAAAAGAATAAAAATTAAATAAAATAAAAAAAAATCAAAAATGAAAAAATAAAAATAAAAATTAAATTAAATTAAATTAAAAATAAAAATAAAATAACGCAAAATAAAAATTTAATTAAAATAAAATGAAAAAAAATAAACATAAATTTAAATAAAAAAATGTAAAAATCAAAAAATAAAATAAAAATAAAAAAATAAAAATAAAAATTAAATAAAAAAAATAAAAAAAATAAAAATAAATAAAAATAAAAAAACATAAAATAAAAAGAAAATAAAATAAAAATAAAATAAAGTAAAATAAAAATAAAAAAATAATATAAAAATATAAAAATATAAAAATAAAATAAAAATAATATAAAAATAAAATAAAAGTAAAATAAAAATAAAAATTAAAAAAATTTTAAAAATTGAAAAAAAATAAAAAAATAAAATTAAAAGAAAATTAATAAAAAAATTAAATAAAGTAAAAATAGTAAAAAGAATAAAATAAAGATACAATAAAGATAAAATTAAAATAAAATAAAATAAAAATAAAATAAAAAAAAAAAATAAAAAAAAAATAGAAATAAAAAAAAATAATAATATAAACATTAAATAAAAAAAATAAAAAAAATTAAAAATAAAATAATAAAAAAAAATAAAAAAATTAAATAAAGTAAAAATAATAAAAAAAATAACAAAAAGTAAAATAAAAAAAAAATAAAAAAATAAAGTAAACAAGAATAAAAAAGAAAAAAATAAAAAAATGAAACAAAATAAAATAAAAATAAAATAAAATGAAATAAAATAAAATAAAAATAAAATAAAATAAAAATAAAATAAAAATAAAATAAAAAAATAATATAAAAAAAAATTTAAAAAATTAATAAAAAAATAATAAAAAATAAAAATAAAATTAAAATAAAAAATAAAGTAAATAAGAATAAAAAAAGAAAAAATAAAAAAAATGAAATACAAATAAAATAAAAATAAAAATAAAAATAAAAATAAAAATAAAATAAAATAAAATAAAATAAAAATAAAATAAAAATAAAATAAAAATAAAATAAAAATAAAATAAAAATAAAATAAAATTAAAATAAAAATAAAATAAAAATAAAACAAAAATAAAATAAAAAAAAAAAAAATAAAATAAAAAAAAAATAAAAATAAAAAAAATAAAAAAAAAAAAAATAAAAATAAAATAAAAATAAAATAAAAATAAAATAAAAATAAAATAATAATAAAATAAAAATAAAATAAAAATAAAATAAAAATTAAATAAAAATTAAACAAAAATTAAATAAAAATTAAATAAAAATAAAAAATAAAATTAAAATAAAATTAAAATAAAATAAAAATAAGATAAAAATAAAATAAAAATAATAAAAAAATAAAATTAAATTAAAATTAAAATAAACTAAAAATAAAATTAATAAAAATAAATTAATAATAATAATTAATCATGAAATCAAAATAAAATATAAATATAATAAAATAAAAATAAAATAAAAATTAAATAAAAATAAAATAAAAATAATAAAAAAATTAAATTAAAAATAAAAAAAAACATAAAATGAAAATTAAATATAAATAAAATAAAAATAAAATAAAAATAATTTAAAATAAAATAAAATTAACTTAACTTAATTCGAATAAAATAAAAAATAAAAAATAAAATAAAATGAAATATAAATAAAATAAAATGAATAATTTTGGCTGTTGTTTGTAGTTCATATTCATTTTTCGAGCGAACGAAACTAAAATAGCCTAGAATGCACAACGGGGTATAAAAGCTATCTATACGAACTGCTCACCACAACACCAATACCCCCATGACTCAATGCAGTTATGTGGCATTTCGTTGACTATCAATTGTGGGTATAAAGCAGAACACCCGCTCTAAGTGTCTTATATCGCTTTTGGATTGATGATTTTTGCTTGTTGGCTACCGCATTCCGATCTATTCAAACAGGGCTAGCGTACAACAGTAGCTTCATACACACACACGCACATACAGTAACGTTTAATAGTTGCCTGCGCACTTAGTGAATCATTAAGATATGCATTCGCTAGTCGATTTATGAACAAACCAAAGCGAACGCAGGAAGTTGGCGGTGGGTGCAACTATTAGCTGAAAAAGTCGATTGGGAGCAACCACTACAAATGCCACATGTTTTGATGTGCTTGCGGATTATGGATTTTTAACGAGTTTTCAATTTATTTTCAACTCAATGCGCACTTGAAACTGCTGCCGCCACTTGACTTGATTTTTGTCTGATCCACAGTGCACAGTGGATGTATGCGATATTTGTGGCAAATACTACATACATACATACATTTATAAGTCGAGTGTTCATATAAATAAATATTCGTACGTCAATATGGTGGCATCGTAAAAAGAGCTTGAATGCGTTGAGTGGCGTCTGCTGGTCGCAAGTCAACATTATTTTTTATAGATTTATAATTTTTTTGAAATGACTATCCATCCATCGCTTCCTGCCACAATCTCATCGCGCGAACACCAACTAAATGCTACATTTGGGTTGCGTAGAAAACGGGGTTATAGCGGAAGTTGATTTGAATATTTTTAATTTTTTGGTAGGTTGTCATGATGCAGCAAATGCAGTCTTATTATTGACCGGAAGTTTTGCGAGCTCAAGTGTTCGGTAAAGTGTACCACGCGTTGCATATGGCGCGTGATAAGGAAATACTAAACAATCAAACCAACTTATTTCGAATTTTATACATACTGTTATACTTCACTTTAAAATCGAAGAAAATCCTTTCCTCAATAAATATGTAAATACCCAGCTCATTGGAGTAACATATGAGGAGCAACTACGGAACTGAACTTTCCTTCATACAATTCGTCGCAGATAGATTTTTAGGTAACTTCTCGGTCACCTAAGAAGTTTGCACATAACACGTGGCTTGAGCCCTGAACACAGTTTAGTTTGTGGGAATGAAGTTGCGCTAGGTGGCGCGCTGATCGAGATAACTCAAAATCTCCGAAAACTCTGTAGAATCTTGCGATGGGTTTTTATGTAACTTCCCGGTAAACGGTGCCGAAGTGATCCCTAAAAGTTCCGAACAATCTGAAAATGCTCCCAAAATCGCTCCAAAATAATTCAACAATAACCCCAAAGTGACCCCAAAAATTACTCCAAATGATCCCGAAATGATCTCAAAATGACTCCAAAATGATCTCGAAATGATCCAAAAATGGTCCCAAAATAACCCCAAAATTATTGTAAGTTGATCCTAAAACGACCCCAAAATGATCGTAAAATTATACCAAATTGATCCTAAATTGACTACCCTGTGAATGGTGCCGAAGTGATCTCTAATAAATTCCGAGCAATCTGAAAATAGTCTCAAAATCGTCCCAATATAAATCAATAATAACCCCAAATTGGCCCGAAAATGTGCCAAAAATGACTCCAAAATGATCCTGAAATTATTCTAAATTGACCCCAAAATGATCGCAAAATTATACCAAATTGATCGAAAAAAAAAAATCATTAATGATCTAAAAATTATCCCAAAATGATCTAAAAATTATCCCGAAATGACCCTAAAATGATCTCAAAACGAACCCAAATTTATTCAAAAATTGCCCCAAAATGATCCCAAAATGTCCCAAAGTTCTAATCTAATCTAAACTTGGCTTGGGTAATTTATTGTCGCTTGACCACCTAGGCGGTTTTGGCCGTTTCGTATCAAAGCACGCTAGTCATTCCTTTTTAGCGATAACTGACGCTAATTGGAAACTCCAAGGGAGTTCAAGTAATCCTCCACTTGTTGTTTCCATCTCAGTCGAGGCCTCGCCTTCCTCTGCTTCTTTGTCCATTCGCATGATATCACGCAGTCAGCGGAGCCTTTGAGTTTGCATTCGCTGAACTATGTTCAGGTCTGCGTAAAGCTCGAAGGCCCATAAATCTTCCGGAGAACTTTTCTCTGAATTACTCCAAGGGCCATCTCATATTCTGTTGACACTGACCATGATTCCGAGCCGTATGATGAGAGACTTATAGAGCGTGTTCGTTGCTTGTCGAGAGAGGGACTTTACTTCTCTATTGCCTACTCAGTCCAAAGTAACAAATGTTGGCAAGAGTGATTCTCCGTTGGATTTCTAGACTGATATTATTTTCTGCCCCAAAATGAATCCAAAATGATCCCGAAGTGATCCCGAAACAGTCCCTAAATGATCCGGAAACAGTCCCGAAATGATCCCGAAACAGTCCCTAAATGATCCAGAAATGGTCCCGACGTCATGCCGAATATAATTTCGTATATGGGTATAATTTGCCGCGGTCTCGAGATACTTATTTTTAATTTTAACAACTTATTAAAAAATGAAGTTTTATCGATGCAAGAATTTCATAGGTAAAAAAATTTGAGTGATGAGGATCGGTTATATTCTATAACATTCACTAAAATTTTTTTTATTAATGAATGAAAATTAATTTTTAATTTTTTTCACCCGTCACGCTAACTTTCTAAAAATGCCCATCCCTGGATACATGAAGTTTATTTTTAAGGCAAATACAAGTATTGAAAAAAAACCACATCTGGGTATATAATTTTTAAGTCCCACCACACTGTAAACTTTCTTATTTATCAATTTAGTATTTTATGGCATTTTAAATCGTGAAAATTTGAATGAAAGTAAAATATTTGTGCAACAACGCTAAGTAACATCACTTAAGCATTGATATTACCCTCCCCTCATTTACGTAAATACTTAAGCATTTTGCTTGCGTGCTCAAGTAGAAGGCCACCTGCTAAATGAAACATGTAGCATCCACCATCACCATCGAAGTGGCATCACTGCACGCCATTGAGTGCCACCTATCTCAACGATTTATCTGGGAACTCATTTCATTCGCCTTGATGTGCGCCGAGTAGTGAGTTAAATTTTAATTAATTTTATCCGCACTTTTTATGCCACAGCACAAAGTGAAAGAAAGAGGGTGGTAGCTATGCAGCCAATCTGTGTGATCTGGTTAGTAGAGAGGTGGCAGCCAGCCTCCATGCGTTTGTTTAGCCAACAATCATGCGCCATAACTGGATTATGAAAATCTCACAAAATTGAAAAGCCACATTTTTGCTTTGATCTTTTTGCGGCTGCACCAAATGCCGCAGCAAACACCTCCTCGCCTCGCGTTTATAGCGCGCGATCAATTTGATCTTTTACTTTGTGAATGGCCTATGCTGAAGCTTTTAAACAAATCGACGCAACCATAAGCGACTCGGCGCGGAAAAACTGCGCTGATTTTACTACCAAAAAAAAAGTTTCAGATTAATTAATACATTTTTATTTTTTTTTTGCTGTTTTGGCTTTTAATTTGTTGATGATAAACGAAATTTATATGATTTATTTATTACTAAATCTACTTTCACGATTTTGCGTTGAATATAAGGAGATTTTGAGAGGGGGGGCATCAAGTGAAATTACATATTGTTCATGTGATTTGGGTTTTCCTAATGGCGCTCATAAAATTTATGAATCAATTAAATTAAAATATGTATACTTGTAAAATAGAAAGGAACTTTACTCAACGACTTAATTAATAAACGTTTTCTGAAAATTGTGTTAGCTATGTGGATCGTGGGATACTTTTCGATTGTGGAATAATCATTGCGGATTTCTAATCTTGCGAAATGCAAGTTTGATTTCTATAGTCTTTCACAAACATACATTCATGGTAGTTTTTGAAGTTACCTTCAATTCCCTCATGAAGAAAACTATTAACTCATCTCTCCCCAGATCAAGTTTACATCGGTTTTCCTGGTTTTTGGGCCATTTCGGGACTTTCTTGAAATATTTCGTTTCAAGTCTATTTCGGGATCTCCTCGGGACCATTTCGGGACTTTTTGGGATCATATCGGAGATTATTTCGGCAGTATTTGATCAATTTGACGTTGAGCAATACCAACAGCTCCGTCGGTATGTCCGACCCATTTGAAACCAAACAAGGCTTCAGATAGGGCGACTCCCTCTCGTTCGATTTCTTCCACCTGATGCTGAGAAGATAATTCGAGCAGCAGAGCTAACCGCAAGTGGTACAATCTTTTACAAGAGCGTGCAATTGCTGGCATATGCCGATGATATTGATATCATGGGCTTAACACCGCGCCGTAAGCGCTGCCTTCTCTGGACTGGATAAGGAAGCGAAAAAAGTGGGTCTTGCCGTGAACGAGGACAAAGAAAGAATCGGCGCACCTGCGCCTTGGCAGCCAAGTCACCGTTGATAGCTACAAATGTTAGACGGTGAGGGGCTTCGTCTATTTGGGAACCAGCATTAACACCGAAAATATATCAGTCTAGAAATCCAACGAAGAGTCACTCTTGCCAAGAAGTGTTACTTTGGACTAAGTAGGCAATTAAGAAGTAAAGTCCTCTCTCAACAAACAAAGATCACGCTCTATAAGCCTCTCATCATACCAGTCCTGATGTACGGCTCGGAATCACGTACAGTGTCAAGAGAAGATGAGATGGGCCCTTGGAGTATTTGAGAAAAAAGTTCTCCGGAAGATTTATGGTCCTTCCCGTGATGCCAACGGCGAGTATCGAAGGAAATTAACGATGAGCTGTACGAGCTGTACGAGCGAATTAAAGCCTTAAGACCCCACTGGCTAGGTCATGTTATGCGAATGGACAAAAAGCTCCAGCACAGAAGCTCCGACACCCGAATTCGGCAGCAGAGGAAGAGGGAGGCCTCGACTGAGATGGAAACAACACGTGGAGGCTGACTTGAGCTCCTTGGGGTTTCCAACTGGCGTCAGTTAACACTAAAAAGGGAATGACTGGCGTGCCTTGATACGAAAGCGTCAATAAATGACGCAAACCAAGATTAGAGTTTATCAATTTGTAGCATCATTTCAGCTTTGCTTTTGGGATAATTTTGAGACTTTTTCAGAAAAATTTTCGAAATCATTTAGGGATTTTTTTTTAGATCCCTTCGGGACCATTTCGGTACTTTTTTGATCATTTCATGACTTTTATAGACTACTTTCGTACTATTTCAGATTTTTTTTGTTGGATATTTTTGGAATAGATTATAATTTTGGTAGTTTTGAGGATCATTTTGAGAGTTTTTTAAAATTATTTCAGAGCTTTTTACGGCTATTAAGAGAATATTTTAGTACTTTTTCAGGACTTTCTTGGGATCACTTTAGAACTTTTTCGGTGCTTTTTGACATTCATTTCGGACTTTTATAAGCAGTTTCCTAATTTTGAGATCATTTCAACATTGTTTCTGGGATCATTTCAAGACTTTTTCGACATTTTTGCGTAATCATTTCAAGACTTTTCTGGGATGTCTTTAGAATCATTTTGGTACTTTTTTGGCATCATTTCGGGACTTTTTATAGATTAGGTACTTGGGAAATATTTCAGTACTTTTTTATATTTTTGGGATAGTTTCGATATTTTTTCGGGACCTTTTCCGGACTTTTCGGGAATATTTTAGCATTTTTTTGAGATAATTTTGACGTATTTTCAGAATTATTTCAGACCTTTTTAGCAATTTTTGGAGAATATTTCGCTCCTTTTTCAGAACCATTTCGGAGTTTTTTTTTTGGGATCACTTTCGGACTTTTCGGTGCTTTTTGGGCATCGTTTCCGAAATTTTTCGAAATTGCTTTCGGGGCCAATTTGAGATCACTTCCTGGGTGGTCAAAAAAAAAAATTCAGAACTTATCCGAAGAGATCCAAAAAACCATATTGAAATTGTCCCGAAAATAAAGTCGAAATTGACTCGAAAAGGCTCTGCAATGATCGAGATAATGAATAATTCCTAACCCTGCTTTTGATAAATAAACAATTGACTTCACTATTATGCTAGGGCGTAGAAACTTTGTAAGTTAAAGGAATACAATTGACGAGAGTCGATTCTAAGCACCGACTTCAGTGAGCTCTTGAAGGGAATTTCTTCAAAAAGTTATCAGTACGCGTTCTAAGAGTATCTATCCCAAAAAAGCTAAATTTTGGCCATAATGCCAAAGGATCTAGATTATACGACAGCCTCGAAAGATCCCGAACAAAGCTCCATCGTCCGCGTATATTTTCGCGCCTTCAAATACACACCTTATAAGCTAACTACCCAAAGCCTCTTTATGACTGGCAAAAGAAGGCTGATATCCATGTTTGTAGCTACGTAGAGCATATTCGGCTATCGTCATTCCAATTTCATGTACCTACTACAACAAACAATGGTCAATAAAACATTGTGGCAAATCATGTTTATCGCATTGATTTATGCATTTTTAATGTGTTGCTTATCTTCGAAGCGCCTAAATCAACGCTAAAGCCACGTAGTACAAAGCTCGTTTACGGCTCGATACAACGCCAACATGCAACAAACGTAACTGCTATGGCGTGGAAAATTTTTAAATCTCACCGCCTGATTAGTTTCAAAAGCTGAAATATTAATGAAAAAGAAAAAAACTGCCACGATCACGATTGGTTGGTAACACCAACAAAACGCCGACAAGCAATTGCTAGAGCTAACACAGGAATAGAATGGGTGGAGGTGGTGAGGGGTTGCCGGGTACCGAGAGGTGGTAACCATAAAATGTCGGACAGCTTCAAAGCAGCGCATCCTTTTGTCTTATTAATAATTCACATTAACGCTTTCAAATCCTGAGGGCCTGCAGCATGCAGCAAAACAACAAGCGGCAACCAACAATGGCTGGTAACAGTTGCAACAGCAGTCATAGCAGTTGTTGATCTTCGGCACTGAAGCAGCAAATACTGCAGCTTAACAGCTGAACTCTGTGCTCCACAGCGCTCTAATCAGTTGGAAAAAATCTTGTTGTTAAAGCGTTGCGGAGCGTATTGGCGAATCCTCCGTGGCTGTTGCTATATTACAAGTTTGTGTCAGTTCAAGTCAATACTGAATTTTATCGAGTTTTCATATCAAATGCCGAAAGCGCCAAAAGTACTCAATAAATAAGGTGTGAAGTTCTCATATTGGTTGCATGTTTTTAAACGGCAAACGCGATTGGCGGTTTTTCTTCAAAAGAGCGAAAAAGGAAGTAAGTGCTTAGTTATGTGTGTTACTTGCATCATGCCGGTATTTACTTAGGTACTCGCATGTAAAAAAGTGGAATAAAATAAAGACAAAATTAAATTAAATTAAATTCAATTAAATTAAATTAAATTAAATAATTTAAATAAAAAATAATAAAAAATTAAAATAAAATAAAATAAAATAAAATAAAATAAAATAAAATAAAACAAAATAAAATAAAATAAAATAAAATAAAATAAAATAAAATAAAATAAAATAAAATAAAATAAAATAAAATAAAATAAAATAAAATAAAATAAAATAAAATAAAATAAAATAAAATAAAATAAAATAAAATAAAATAAAATAAAAAAAATAAAAAAAATAAAATAAAATAAAATAAAATAAAATAAAATAAAATAAAATAAAATAAAATAAAATAAAATAAAATAAAATAAAATAAAATAAAATAAAATAAAATAAAATAAAATAAAATAAAATAAAATAAAATAAAATAAAATAAAATAAATTAAAATAAAATAAAATAAAATAAAATAAAATAAAAAAAAAAAATTAAATAAAATAAAATAAAATAAAATAAAATAAAATAAAATAAAATAAAATAAAATAAAATAAAATAAAATAAAAAAACTAAAGTGAAATAAAATAAAATAAAATAAAATAAAATAAAATAAAATAAAATAAAATAAAATAAAATAACATAAAATAAAATAAAATAAAATAAAATAAAATACAATAAAATAAAATAAAATAAAATAAAATAAAATAAAATAAAATAAAATAAAGTAAAATAAAATAAAATAAAATAAAATAAAATAAAATAAAATAAAATAAAATAAAATAAAATAAAATAAAATAAAATAAAATAAAATAAAATAAAATAAAATAAAATAAAATAAAATAAAATAAAATAAAATAAAATAAAATAAAATAAAATAAAATAAAATAAAATAAAATAAAATAAAATAAAACAAAATAAAATAAAAAAAATTAAAATAAAATAAAATAAAATAAAATAAAACAAAATAAAATAAAATAAAATAAAATAAAATAAAATAAAAAAAATTAAAATAAAATAAAATAAAATAAAACAAAATAAAATAAAATAAAATAAAATAAAATAAAATAAAATAAAATAAAATAAAATAAAATAAAATAAAATAAAATAAAATAAAATAAAATAAAATAAAATAAAATAAAAATAAAAAAAAATATAAAATAAAATAAAATAAAATAAAATAAAATAAAATAAAATAAAATATAATAAAATAAAATAAAATAAAATAAAATAAAATAAAATAAAATAAAATAAAATAAAATAAAATAAAATAAAATAAAATAAAATAAAATAAAAATATAAACAAAATAAAATAAAATAAATTAAAATCCACCAGCTGCTACAGTCTAGCCAACAAAGACAGTAAAAGGTATTAGCGATGCCTAAAATTCATATAAGATATGTAAATTCCTTGGAGTCATTCTCGAATCAAAGTTTCTAGACAAACGCACGGCATAGGCTCTAACTGGCACACAAAGTAATTATGAACAACACCATATTGACAAAACTTTATTAAATCTTAGCTGGATTAAGTCGAATTTAACAAAAAGGATAACGAACAAATATCAAATGGTAACAAAGAGGAATCAACAGAGATAAATTTCACAGCTAATTTACATAAATCAACAAAGATGTGACGGGAAGTAAAAGCACACAAGCCCATATGAATAGTTATAATAGTCGAATATGAAAAAAAGATAACTGAAAAATATTAAATTTTGAAGCTATGCATCCTATCGAGCCCTTTATTTCAATAACGTTCAATTTGTATAATCGAATCAATAAAAGCTTCATTACACACCGAGATATAGGTTTGTAAAATCTAAAACTGCTTTCAGTGTATATCAAAAATACAGTCAGTGTTTCCCAAAATAGTGCTTGTTAAATTGTATGCGATATAATTCCTTTGCCAGCCTCACAAAGAGTAGACAGACTTTTTTTTTTTAAGTAAATATTTACAATTAATTTGCATACCAAAACCAAAATTATTTTTGCGCTTACAGCCTGCGAAATAACACCCTCAGTGAAAAATACTGTTTCATATATAAATGTGTATAGTATGTAAATATGATATACAAGCAGTTAAACCAACTATTATGCAATTGTTACATTTCCGCTGACTCTACTTTGACACCGCCTGTGGTTGTTACATCGTTCTCATTGTTGTTAGCTCTGCGTGTGAATACGCCCCTTTCATCAGCATTTGGCTTTAATGTATGTATGTATACATACATACATACGCACAACAAATGTATAAATATGAAAAATAAATTAGAAACGCTTAGCCCATTTAGTCCCATTTAACGCAATATCATTTCATGTCATAATCCTTCAATTATCCTTGAGGCTCAAATCACGCACCACAAAATTTCAATTTCCGGTTTCACGTGCCAGCTAAATTTGTGTGTTTTCTATTTATTTGTATGAATGTATTTATTGTATGTGTGTTTACGAAAGTACACACAGTTTTGAAAGTTTTGTGTAACTATTTCACGGATTAATATCTAAAGCTTGATGAAGATTTATACAGATTTTCTTTACTTTATGAAAAAATGTACCATAACTCAGGTGAACGTTGAGTGGACAATATAATAGAAATTCTGGGGAAAGAATCCAACCGAATTTTTTTGGAAGAACTAAGCCTTCGATTAATAAAAAATTACCTTAAAAAGGTGAAAAAAATAATAATTTTCTTCCAAAATGGGTTAAGCTGAGAGCTGAGTTCGCGAATGGACTAAATCGATCCTCTATTTATATTTTTAGGTTCTTATGGTGTGAAGAAATGCCTTTAAACACCATTGCGTATACGTAACAATTTTGCTTGATATTCATGTTTCTGGCGAAACGAAAATTTTAAAAAATTTAAAAACTCAGTTTTTAAACATTTTTGTTGCGCCAGAAACATGAATGTAAAGCACACTCGTTTTTGTGTGCACAATTTGCAGAGATTGGACTACACATTCATGAAAATGGCATTGCAAATTTCCGGGGTTTTCTTGTACTTTTGAAACCCAGGATTTTCGTGAATCGAAGAGAAACTAGAGGTGAATCCAGTGAGCTTATTAACTCAAATCCTCAAAATTTGCACATGTATGCCTCTGGCAAACGAGCGACGATTTCTAAGCCCGCAGCCATAACTGTGAGGTAAAAATTGTTGCTGGGTTACTAGCCAATCGTTCGAAAATCGCCGGCTAAACCGACAGATTTATGTCAACCGGGCATTTTGAAAACCGGTTCTAGTCAGACCTCTTCATGAAATCGGCTATTAGAGTTTAATTTTGGCGTAAAATTGGCGTAAATAGACAACAAGTAAGGAAAGCTGTCTTCGGCTGTGCCGAAGGCTATATACCTTTCATGAATAAGCGTCACGATTTTCACTGTTCGATCCCCAGTACAGCCTGTGTTAATTTAACTTTAGCTCATACCGAAATTATCGGAACTATCGATTATATGGGGCCAATGTGTTATATTGGTCCAATCTCATTGATTTGTAACACCGACATTCCACACTCTAAAAGAGCAATAGTTACGAAATTTCACATTCCTACCTGTTTAATTACAGGAGTTATAGCCCAAAATCCGTTTATCGGAACAATCGATTGTATGGGAGCTATATGTAATATCGGCCCGATCTTGCTGTTTCCTACAAATGCTTTCTATATTAGTAAATGGTGGCCGCATACCAAATATCTCAAAAACTGAGGGACTAGTTTGCGTTCAAACAGACAGACAGACAGACGGACATGGCTAAATCAACTCATCTCGTCATCCTGATCATTTCGGTATACTTAGCGATGGGTCCATCTCTTCTTCTTCTCATACTTACAAACATCGGACCAAAGTTATAATATCATTTCATGTTCATGAAAGGTATAAAAAAAAAACAAAAAGAAAATTGGCAAAGTTATTAAAAGATGTCAGGAAGCATAACTATTTTTGATGAAAATTCATGTCAAACATATACATCTTTTAAAATATATCACATCATGTCAAACATATCACAACATGTCAAACATATCACATCTTGTTAAATATATCACATCATGTCAAACATATCACATCATGTCAAAAAAACCCCGTACTGCGTATCTGTAACTCAGTTCGATCGATCGTCTCGACTGAAATAGTCGATTGGACGTCATATTGACGTCACACTCACTTGTTTGTTTCTGTAAAAAAATTTAATTTTGTCGATTTATTTTCTCACTTGCTTTTTGAGGTAGTAACTTTTTTTTATTTTTTTCAATTTTGAATCGAGTTGAGTGTGACGACATTAAAATCGAGAATATTGACGATTTTTTACAGAAGCGGGGTACTGCTAGAGAGTGGATGACAGTCAGTCAGCTTTGGAATTTTACTTTTAAGAAGGTGATGGAAAATAGTAATGTAGATATCAGATGTTTTATTTTTACATCACGATATCCCATCACGTTCTTAAAGGCAACATTCCGAAGCTGACTGACTGTCATACACTGTCTATCAGGAAGATGATATAACTTTTAGACGAAATTGTTTCGAAACGAATCAGCTTTCCTTCACAATGCACAAATTTTTCTTTAAATCTCAAATGTCGAAATTTTAACGTGGCTATATTCAAACCCGAGGGAGCCGTGTTCTTATAATTTTTGCAGAACATATTAAGCACACGGACGAATGTATGAAGATAACATAGTCAATATGAAAGAGGCAAGCAACAATTGATATTGCGTGAGATTTTCTAAAAATAGTATTTTGATACCCAGAACTGAACATAAAAGTGGATTAGCAATCTTCAATGTAACTTTAATTAAATTAGAACTTCCCAAGAAAAATCAAATTCCCAAAATATTCACAATTACGTGGCTTTTTCCAGGTATACAAAACAAAAGAAAATGTTTCGCAAAATGGAATTTGCTACCCTTTAGCAGGAAACTCTTATAATAATCATTCACCGAAAGCGGCTAACATTAAAAGCATTTCAATTTTATTTGGTCCCCTTTTGAAGGGATTTTGCACGCTCTGATTGAGAGGCTATCAAACACACTAAGCACGCTTACAACAAACGCTATGCATTTATTGTAGCCCTAATGAATTAAGTAGTTGATTGCTTTTCCTGCCAAAACACTCAAATGGCCAATTTCAAATAGCAATAGAGATAAAAGATGAACGTTTAGCGCGAAACAGCTGAGCGCATAATAAAAACTGGCGAAAAAAAATTTAATTGGAAAGATTTTTTATTTTGATGTTTTAATTCTATAAGGATCTTAAGTATAAGAAAAATTCTAAGAAATTACACGCAAATTTCACGCGTGTAAAAAACAGTAGCATTTTTCAAACAAAATTCGTTCAAAAAAAAAAAAAATACCTACACATTTGAGGGTATTGATTTAGCTAAGGCAAGCGCTTGATACACCTACCACTTGGGGTAATAAATCCGTTGGCAATTAAAGTACTTTGTGCTCAAGCAACTTCTTGCTATTATTTATGCGCTCGCCCCTCTTGTTTTATTTTTGTTGTTATTGTACTTGCTGTTGTTTATTTAATGCACAACTCAAGCAAATTAATACACTCTCACCCATTTGTGGTCATGTTCCGGTAGTTCTTTAACAATATCCGATGGCGAGTAAATGGGAGAAGCGGGAAAGCGGCGAAGGTAACACGACCTAATGGAAACCCATACAAATATAAGGTAAGCAAAAGTTCATAGGAAAAAAAATTGAAAATGAAATGAAAGCCATAAATGGATCAACTCGCCAATGCGCACACCTGAGACAGTTTAAGTGAGGCAAATGAAAGATGTGCATACGCAGCACCCGCCACATTCCTGCCCACGCATACTCACAGAACGGAAATGCATACTCGCATAAGCTCACCCACACTATCAATATACTGTAGCCAGGGGTGTAGATGGGGATGCAAAGCGAGCTGTTCGCCCCCAAGACAAAGTAATTTTAAATAAATTAATTAAAATAAAATAAAATAAAATTAAAAAAATGAAATAAAATAAAATAAAATAAAATAACATAAAATAAAATAAAATAAAATAAAATAAAATAAAATAAAATAAAATAAAATAAAATAAAATAAAACAAAATAAAATAAAATAAAATAAAATAAAATAAAATAAAATAAAATAAAATAAAATAAAATAAAATAAAATAAAATAAAATAAAATAAAATAAAATAAAATAAAATAAAATAAAATAAAATAAAATAAAATAAAATAAAATAAAATAAAATAAAATAAAATAAAATAAAATAAAATAAAATAAAATAAAATAAAATAAAATAAAATAAAATAAAATAAAATAAAATAAAATAAAATAAAATAAAATAAAATAAAATAAAATAAAATAAAATAAAATAAAATAAAATAAAATAAAATAAAATAAAATAAAATAAAATAAAATAAAATAAAATAAAATAAAATAAAATAAAATAAAATAAAATAAAATAAAATAAAATAAAATAAAATAAAATAAAATAAAATAAAATAAAATAAAATAAAATAAAATAAAATAAAATAAAATAAAATAAAATAAAATAAAATAAAATAAAATAAAATAAAATAAAATAAAATAAAATAAAATAAAATAAAATAAAATAAAATAAAATAAAATAAAATAAAATAAAATAAAATAAAATAAAATAAAATAAAATAAAATAAAATAAAATAAAATAAAATAAAATAAAATAAAATAAAATAAAATAAAATAAAATAAAATAAAATAAAATAAAATAAAATAATATAAAATAAAATAAAATAAAATAAAATAAAATAAAATAAAATGAAATAAAATAAAATAAAATAAAATAAAATAAAATAAAATAAAATAAAATAAAATAAAATAAAATAAAATAAAATAAAATAAAATAAAATAAAATAAAATAAAATAAAATAAAATAAAATAAAATAAAATAAAATAAAATAAAATAAAATAAAATAAAATAAAATAAATAAAATAAAATAAAATAAAATAAAACAAGATAAAATATATTAAATAAAATATAATAAAATAAAATAAAATAAAATAAATTAAAATAAAATAAAATAAAATAAAATAAAATATAATAAAATAAAATAAATTAAAATAAATAAAATAAAATAAGATAAAATAAAATAAAATAAAATAAAATAGTAAAAAAATAGAATAAAAAAATCTCGTCTATTAATCAGACTTGCCTAGACCTTAGTCAAAGCATTGACAACGCCCCTGCCTACAACCGACAGCAAGTGTGGGTAAAAGTAAGTCACACTGGACAATATCTAGCAGAATTTTATGACCCAAACAAGCTGGTAGCATTTCAGCTCATCTCCTTTCTTAAATACTTTGCTATGCTTCGGTTTCATCTGCAACAAATCAGTGCAAGGATTTTTTTACGATTAACTCCACGTAATTGGTTTATTGCAGCGCATGCGAGGGAATAAGTTAGGGGTTGCCTTGAATGATGAGAATAATTGGTGGTGTGCTGTGTGTGTGTGTTTCGGCATGATGGTGTTGTGCCAGATGAGTTGTGGAAAAAAATTTAATTAAACTGTAATAAAACAAAATCCTTAAATGATGCGAATACACGCACATCTTGGAAACACTGGTGTGTGTTTGTTTTGGAAACCGTGTTGAGGTGTGTGACGAACAAATTTGGAAACAAATGTAGATATGTAGTTCTTATAGCAACCAAGAATGCAAGATAATTTTCCTGAAAGCAGTTTCCTACTTCCGATATTATTATATTTGATTTTATTTAATTTTATTCTTTTTTTATTAAATTTTCTTTTATTTAACTTTATTTTATCTAACTTTCGTTTTGTTTTATTTTATTTTATTTTATTTTATTTTATTTTATTTTATTTTATTTTATTTTAATTTATTTTATTTTATTTTATTTTATTTTATTTTATTTTATTTTATTTTATTTTATTTTATTTTATTTTATTTTATTTTATTTTATTTTATTTTATTTTATTTTATTTTAATTTATTTTGTTTTATTTTATTTTATTTTATTTTATTTTAATTTATTTTATTTTATTTTATTTTATTTTATTTTATTTTATTTTATTTTATTTTATTTTATTTTATTTTATTTTATTTTATTTTATTTTATTTTATTTTATTTTATTTTATTTTATTTTATTTTATTTTATTTTATTTTATTTTATTTTATTTTATTTTATTTTATATTATTTTATATTGTTTTATTTTATTTTATTTTATTTTATTTTATTTTATTTTATTTTTTTATTTTATTTATTTTTTTTTACCTTTTTTTATTTTGTTTGTTTATTTTATTTTATTTTATTTTATTTTATCTCATTTAATTTTTTTATTTTATAATATCTTTTTATATTATTTATTTTATTTTATTTTTTTGATTTTTTTTATATTTTAATTTAATTTAATTTTATTTTAATTTTTTATTTAATTTTTTTAATTTTTTTTTTAATATAACTTTTTATATATTTTTATTACATATTTTTTATTTTATTTTACTCTATTTGGCTTTATTGATTTTTTATTTTATTTCATTTATTTTTGTATTTGATTTTTTTATTTTATTTAATTTTTTATTTTATTTTCATTTTTTTTATTTTTTTTTATTTAATCTTATTTATTTTTTTATTATATATTATTTAAATTTATTTAACTTTCATTTTATTTTATTTCGCTTTATTTTTCTTAATTTTTTTTATTGTTTTTTAAATTTATTTAATTTTATTTTAATTTTATTATGTTTTATAATTAGTTATTTTTTTTTTATTTCATACATTTTTTTTACTTATTTTTTTTTGTTTTATTATTTTTTTTTTTCAATTTTAAGTTTTCTTTCGTATCTTCTGCCCACTGTGCAATTCCATTGTCTTGTCCACTGCCCAACCTGATGAGGTTGCTTAATGAGCAGTGCTAAAGCGTTTAAGCCACTCACAATGTGATGTCCTAGCAGCAACAGGAACTTGATGGAAAGAAAAAAAATTAAATATTCTACTCAAGATGCCAAAGCATAGAAAAGGTAGCTTAATCGAAAAGGTAAACGTACAAAAAAGGCAAATAAAAAAATAAATAGAAAAACGCTAAGATAACAACTAAATCGCTAAATAAGCGCAATAAGCCACAAAATAATTCCAATGAAGAATAAAAACAATTGCCCACGGATCCACTACACAACCACATACAAACGTCACATGAACATTAGATGAGCGTGCATAGCGCCCACGTAACGCCCACAAAACGCCCCCATGATCAACGCTTACGGCACGTGTATGCACAACAGCACGCGAATATGAAATGCAACAACAACAAGGCAAGCAAGCAACAGATAAAAACTACATCAGCAATGAGTAAACAAATTGAAGGAGATTTATCACAAGGATATGCTTCAGAGTGTCATAAAAACTTTTTATATTTCAGAAAACCAAAAAAAAAAATAATGTACGGATAAACGTTTCAAAAGCACAAAAAATGTAGCTTTTATTAGCTTAGTGCACAGTATTGCTTTTGTGAGTGGTGGATGGGGGACAGGGGACAGGTTCACAAATGTCGTTGCCAATGTGAACCGCAAAATGGCTGCTAAACTGACAAGCGAACTTTATTATTTTACACGCACACACACACCCATACAAATATCGATAGTATATATTTCGCTGGGATTACTTGCAGTTGGCTGATTGCAACAGCGATGGTGTGGCTATGACGGTGACAGTGAACTCAGGTGTTGCACGGCTTGTGGAGTTGTTAAAAAAATTGCGTTCAATTTTATCGCTTTCTTGTGTGCACTTCACATTATTTTGCGTAGAGAAATGAGTTAATGGATGGATGTATGTATAATAGGGTGAGCGTGTATAAAAGACTTACATTTTTTAATTAAAAATACATTTTTTTTGGTCAACTCAATGAAGTACCCTAGTGAGTTTATACTAGTTTATGAAGAAGCCAAGGTCTCAACAAGGGTACGTTAACTTAGAATGATCCCAAAGTTACTCCAAAATGATCCCAAAGTTACTCAAAATAACTCTTAACTGATCTTAAAATTAACCAAAATCAAGCTAAAATTACCCCAAAATTATCCTTAAATTTTCCCGAACTGATCCCAAAATGATCCCAAAATTACCTTAAAATTATCCCAAAATTACCTTGAAATGAACCCAAAAATTACCCCGAAATGATTTCAAAATTACCTTAAAATGATCTCAAAACTACCCCGAAATGATCCCAAAATTACACCAGAATAATCCCGAAGTGATTCCAAAAGTACCCTTAAATTACCCCGAAGTGATCCCAAAATTACCCCGGAATAATCTTAAAATTATCCTAAAATTACACTGAAATGATACCAAATCTACCCCAAAATTACCCTGAAATTACCCCAAAATTACCCTTTAACTAACCCAAATTGATCCCAAAATTACCCTAAAATTACCCCGAAATGATCCCAAAATTACCCTCAAATTACCCCGAAATGATCCCAAAATTACCCTAACATTACCCCGAAATGATCCCAAAA
>CAXKVI010000003.1:18266015-18271015 GCA_964058755.1 Campiglossa producta
TAAAATAAAATAAAATAAAATAAAATAAAATAAAATAAAATAAAATAAAATAAGATATAAAAAAATAAAATAAAATAAAATAAAATAAAATAAAATAAAATAAAATAAAATAAAATAAAATAAAATAAAATAAAATAAAATAAAATAAAATAAAATAAAATAAAATAAAATAAAATAAAATAAAATAAAATAAAATAAAATAAAATAAAATAAAATAAAATAAAATAAAATAAAATAAAATAAAATAAAATAAAATAAAATAAAATAAAATAAAATAAAATAAAATAAAATAAAATAAAATAAAATAAAATAAAATAAAATAAAATAAAATAAAATAAAATAAAATAAAAATAAAATAAAATAAAATAAAATAAAATAAAATAAAATAAAATAAAATAAAATAAAATAAAATAAAATAAAATAAAATAAAATAAAATAAAATAAAATAAAATAAAATAAAATAAAATAAAATAAAATAAAATAAAATAAAATAAAATAAAATAAAATAAAATAAAATAAAATAAAATAAAATAAAATAAAATAAAATAAAATAAAATAAAATAAAATAAAATAAAATAAAATAAAATAAAATAAAATAAAATAAAATAAAATAAAATAAAATAAAATAAAATAAAATAAAATAAAATAAAATAAAATAAAATAAAATAAAATAAAATAAAATAAAATAAAATAAAATAAAATAAAATAAAATAAAATAAAATAAAATAAAATAAAATAAAATAAAATAAAATAAATAAAATAAAATAAAATAAAATAAAATAAAATAAAATAAAAAATAAAATAAAATAAAATAAAATAAAATAAAATAAAATAAAATAAAATAAAATAAAATAAAATAAAATAAAATAAAATAAAATAAAATAAAATAAAATAAAATAAAATAAAATAAAATAAAATAAAATAAAATAAAATAAAATAAAATAAAATAAAATAAAATAAAATAAAATAAAAATAAAATAAAATAAAATAAAATAAAATAAAATAAAATAAAATAAAATAAAATAAAATAAAATAAAATAAAATAAAATAAAATAAAATAAAATAAAATAAAATAAAATAAAAAATAAAATAAAATAAAATAAAATAAAATAAAATAAAATAAAATAAAATAAAATAAAATAAAATAAAATAAAATAAAATAAAATAAAATAAAATAAAATAAATTAAAATAAAATAAAATAAAATGAAATAAAATAAAATAAAATAAAATAAAATAAAATAATCTAAAATAAAAGAAAATAAAATAAAATAAAATAAAATAAAATAAAAAATAAAATAAAATAAAATAAAATAAAATAAAATAAAATAAAATAAAATAAAATAAAATAAAATAAAATAAAATAAAATAAAATAAAATAAAATAAAATAAAATAAAATAAAATAAAATAAAATAAAATAAAAAAATAAAATAAAATAAAATAAAATAAAATAGAATAAGATAAAATAAAATAAAGTAAAATAAAATAAAATAAAATAAAATAAAATAATATAAAATAAAATAAAATAAAATAAATGAAGATAAAATAAATTAAAATAAAATAAAACAAAACAAAATAGAAGAAAATAAAATAAAATCAAATCAAATAAAAAAAAATAAAAGAAAATACAATAAAATAAAATAAAAATAATATAAAATAAAAAAAATAAAATAAAATGAAAGAAAAAAATAAAATAAAAGAAAACAAGTAAGGAAGTCTAAGTTCGGGTAAACCGAATATTAAATACCAAGCGGTAGTTTTTATTTATCAAAAAATCATAACAGAATGACTACCAAATTATATCATTTTAGCCATTTCCGTTACCGAATTATGTGAATTTAGGTGATTTTAAAAATTTTCGCTATCGAAAGTGGGCATGGTTGGAGAGCGATTTTATCCAATTTCATCAAGTATACTTTCAACGATATTAGTATGCTCTGTGCCAAATTTCATCGTTCTACCCTAATCAGTTTAAAAGTTACGACCAGTCGAATTTTCAAAAATGCCTCCCTTAGAAGTAGGCGCTGCCACGCCCACTATAAAAAATGTATGGAAAAATCATAAGAGAATGATCATGGGATTCACCTATAAAATAATATCATTTTAGCCATTAGGAATTAAAAGGGGAATCACCTTGAAAAAGAATGCGAAATAAGATAACAAATACTTAAACTTAATCCCCCAAAAATTCTTTCTAGCGCCGTCCATGGTATGTATGCATATGCACTCAATGGGGCCATGAGATAATCAAATTGAATATACGTATATCAAAAAAATTAATTATATATTTCTACTTGAATTGTTTGTATTTAAATGCATTGCCACCGTATTTTAGTTGGATGAACGACGAATGTGAGTGGTGGCACGTGATTATAGGTTTGGTTTGCGAAAACAAAAAAAAAATTGCAATGTGTATAAGCGTATGCAGCAAAATCGCGATTTCTTGCGATAATTTCGAAATGGACTCGATAAGGGTTTGTTTAGTTGGTTAGGCATATTTACACAGAGTTACACATACATACAAGCAAATGCTTTCGTTACACCATACACCTGATGAAAAGTTCAAATGTTGGGTGAAGACAAAGGCGTTGCGGCATCAATTATACACTATAGAATGCAATGTGGTGCAAATAGCCACATAGTTGCCACGTTGAAATAAACAATCGGCAGGCCGCTTCTACAGTAGCAATCGAGTTTGATAAATACATACACATGCAAAACCTAATTGCATGGGTTGGTTTGAATTACATACTACGTATAGGCGCTTTTTTGCTTTTAGTTAATGCCACATAAATGCATTTACAGCAATGGCCGTCAACTTAGCAGTTGAAATTGTAAAATTACGAATCTTTTATTCATTGATGTATTCAACTCATGCAATCTTGCTTGTGTTTTTGTATGTGTGTTGGTGTGTTTAGTTAGCACTAAATGATTACTTTTGTAGAAAAATACATACCTACAACATTTTGCTAAGCGTTATTTTATTTGCCTTGCTTTTTTTCATTCGAACAGTTTTAAGATTACTTCCTTTGGCCAGTTCTCAACCAGTTCTCTCAGTATAGTACTTAATCAAGCAGTACCTGGGTGACCGAGCTTGATCGGTGCTATCAATTTAGCACTAACTTTACTTACCCAAAATAATTCCAAAATTACCCTAATATAATCCTAAAATGATCACAAAACGACCCCAAAAAGACCCTCAAATGTTTCTAAAATGATCCGAAATTGAGCCCTAAAACGACCCAACAATTAACCCAAAACAATCTCAAAATGACCCCAAAAATATCCCAAAATGATCAAAAAATTATTCCAAAATTGCCCCAAAATAGCCCCATAAAGACCCTTAAATGTACCCAAAAAATGACTCCAAAATTATCCCAAAACGACCCTAAAACTGCCAAAAAATGATCCTAAAATAATCCTAAAACGACCCCAAAATTATCCCAAAGTGATCGCTAAATGATCCCATATATCGCTCCATAATTAAAAAAAAAAATTGAGATAGGTGACAACCCTGTACACCTCCCAAGTGGCAATCCCCAATTGCATAGTCTTACAATGAATCATACTATCTATGTACCAAATTTCATGCAAATCGGTCAAGCTGTACCCGAGATAGTGCCGGATATACAAATATACTCCGATAAGGTGGCAACCCTACTTGAAAATATTTTAGCTGTTATGTCGCCGAAAATACCTTTCCTCGCTCAGCTTCCAACTCAGAAAACATAAGTAAAACTCACCTTGTACGAATATCAAGCAGCTGCAATAGCGGCTCATTTCACGGCATAAGACAAGACACAAGACAAGGACTTCCCACTGCGAAAGGATGCTCTCCATTCGTTAATTTAGTCCTCTTCAATAACGAAACGAAAGAAAAAACCAAACAAACCCGAACTGCAAGACATAAATTTTCAAATGTATGCTTGATTTATTTTTCATAAAAAAAAAATTTTTTGATTTTAAAAACATAAATAATTTCCTATAGCCACATCAAATGCCCTAATTAACTTGAGAATTGCGGGCTTTATTATTTTGTGACCAGCAAAAGTGTAGCATAGCATTATAGCCCACATAATTAGGGCATCTTATTTCAAAACCTGAAAAGTCGATATACATACCTATACAGAGAGGGGTAGCAAATGAGAAGGCGCTAAAATAAACATTACTCGCATTAAATCAAAAATATATTATTTATTTGTGGCATTTTTCAAGGGCGCGCAACGTAAAAACAAACATAAAAAGTTATAATTTATGACCAAACTGGATATTACACAAGTTGATGCTGTAGCGCCTTTTGTCACTCCCCTTTATTTTTATTTTTTTGGTTTAGCGCACGATCGTAAAGTCTACTATGAGTACTTATACTTTGCGCATGCGCGCGCATCCCTTCCAATTTTAGGCTGCGTGACTGTTCTATGCGATCGGTATGAATGTTGTCTATTTGTCCGCCTTTTGAATGCTAAATGATGTATATTTTGTGGCATGTTGCATGTAATTTTTTTTTTTTGTTGTTGTTCAAAATAGATTTCATTGTTATACCCAGCTGTACTTGTACACAGGGTATTATAACTTTGTTAGGATAACGGTTGGTTGTACAGGTATAAAGGAATCGAGATAGATATAGACTTCCATATATCAATATGATCAGGATCGAAAAAAAATTTGATTGAGCCATGTCCGTCCGTCCGTCCGTCCGTCTGTCCGTTAACACGATAACTTGAGCAAATAATGAGATATCTTCACCAAATTTGGCATGCGTACTTATTTGGGTTCAGAATAGATTGCTATTGAAAATGGGTAAAATCGGACCATAACCACGCCCCTTTTTCGATATCGAAAATTTCGAAAAACGTATAAAATGGGTTAATTCAATATTAGAAGCAGCTACAATGATAAAATTTGCAATATGTATTGATTTAGATGTTCTAAGGCCGATTTTATAAAAAATTTTGAAAAGTGGGCGTGGTACCGCCCACGTATATTTGAAGAAATTTTAAA
>CAXKVI010000003.1:18281015-18291015 GCA_964058755.1 Campiglossa producta
TAAAATTAAATTAAAAAAAAATAAATTAAATAAAATAAATAAAACAAAATAAAAAAAAATTAAAAAAAGAAAAAACAAAAAAATAAAATAATTAAAAATAAAATTACTTAATAAAAAAAATAAAATAAAATAAAATAAAATAAAATAAAATAAAATAAAATAAAATAAAATAAAATAAAATAAAATAAAATAAAATAAAATAAAATGAAATAAAATAAAATAAAATAAAATAAAATAATATAAAATAAAATAAAATAAAATAAAATAAAATAAAATAAAATAAAATAAAATAAAATAAAATAAAATAAAATAAAATAAAATAAAATAAAATAAAATAAAATAAAATAAAATAAAATAAAAAAAATAAAAAAAATAAAATAAAATAAAATAAAATAAAAAAATAAAACAAAATAATAAAAAATAAACCAAAATAAAATAAAATAAGATAAAATAAAATAAAACAAAATAAAAAAAAATTAATTAAAATAAAAAGTTCTGAGGCGAAGTGTCTTCCTCCCATCGATCGCTATGTTGCAGACCTAGGCAAGTAGAAATCAGCCGCGTTTTGAATAATGGAAGTATGGAACTTCGAAATCTCAACATATTAAAAATCGCTTATCCACGTTGGATCACCTCATATCAACTCTGAAACCATTAATCATCTTAGTGGCATTGCTTTATTAAACATTTAATCCTACTTCTTGTTATTCAAAATTTCTCAACCTTGTTAGCCATATGTCAACTGTCACCGAGCTGACAGTAACACTGCGCAAAAAAATTTTAACATTTTATGATCCGCCTGCCATCAACAGCTTTTTTAACTTGGGCAATGTGGGTATCTGTATGTAGTGGCCACAGGCGCTCAGGAGAAGAAAAAAACAATTAGTAATCCCAAACTAAGTAAATAAAAACAAAACAATTGACGAGCTTTAATCAAAAAACAACAACATTAATAATAATAACTCATTAAGCAGCGTAAAGAATTAGCCAAAGGCAAAGTGACTTTAGTGCAGCCACCGTAGCGAATAAAGATCGTCGCCCCAACACTTTAAGACCGCATACCTTTAACCCTCTCTCAGTATACAGAAAAATGATAATGGCAAAGAGTGATCACTCCCGGCTATAACAGCTGTGCATTTATTTGTATATGAATAAATGTTAAGTTGCCATTAAGTCAAGTCAGTTATTTCGTCATTCATTCACTCAATCAGCTGCTCTGTATTTTCCTTATTGTTGGTTGCATTGCAACGCTTTGGGTGGCCTGTTTTGAGACTTTGGACGCTGGGCTTGGCGTCGTCAGCTGACTTGGGGTCTGGCGCGACCGAACTGCTATCTCAGTTTGACTTGGCGTGAATTTGTTAACTTTTACTTAAGCACTTTTTGACATTTGCATCACGAAAAAAAAGAGTTTTTTGTTATTTGACAATGTTAATATTCAATGAATTGATATGCCACGAAATGAATTGTACGCTCAACAGCTATAAAAAGTCAACCAGATTACAGAATGTTGAAGTGAAAGATTTGTACAAAACGAGAAAAATGTTCGAGAAAACTTTCATGTGACAGCGAGATAAATGACAGATTTGTTTGTACAAGAGAATGATCATTGTTACCGTTCAAGTGATCAATTTTGTTATTGTTATTATTATTGTCATGCCATGTAATTCTCTTGAAAGCTAATCCCAACGATTGACAGAAGTGACAACGCCAGCTAAGTCATTGAACGTTGTATGTTTATATGCGCTAAATGATATTTTTTGTTGTTGGTGTTGTTTGGGTAAAAGGTTTTTGCATTGGATTTATAAAACTCTACGGTGGTTCGGACTCAATAAGAACATGTTCCGAATACAGAAAAGAAAAATTTAGAAATAGCATTTTTCAGAAAACTTTAGTCAGAAACCATTTTTCAGAATCAAAAAATAAAAAAATAAAACTCAGAAACAGGGTTGCCACTTTGGAATTTTTTTTCCTACCAAACACCAACTGAAAACCTACCAAAATGGCATGCATCCTACCAATATTATTTCACAGCATCAACATATTTTATAAGTTTTTTTTTCCTCGTTCCCAGTTCTTATATCCGATACTGTGGCATAAGAGTGAAAGATTTCTGTTTTTATAAAATCGCCATTGCGGAAAATGTTCTACGGATCATTTTAATATACTTTTCTGAGGAAACTTTGGTCTAAATATTTGATCCCCTCTTTACGGGACAATCCTCAAGTCAAGCATACCCAGAATTTCAACCACCCTACTGGACATTCTAATCAGATTTAAAAAGTTGCAGTTTGGCACGAAAGTAGGTACATACTCGTCATTGCAAAAAAAAAACTTTGTTCACCAACCCGGGAAAATAATGAAAGAAAGAAGGAAGGTGTGTCTAGGTGATTTTGGCCCTTGTCTATCAAAACGCGCCAGTCATTCCTTTTTTTAGCGATAACTAGCGCCAATTGGAAACACCAAGGGAGGTCAAGTCAGCCTCCATCTATTTGTTCCATATCAGTCAAGGTCTCCCGCTTCCTCTGCTGCCAAATTCGGGTGACAATAGGAAAACCTTCTCGGCTGGAGCTTCTTTGTCCATTCCATAGTAAAGCTCGCACAGCTCATCGTTAAATCTCATTCGATACTCGCCGTTGGCATCAGGGGAAGTGCCATAAATCTTCAGGAGAACTTTACTTCCAAATACTCCAAGGGTCATCTCATCTTCCCCCGAGACTGTCAATGATTCCGAGCCATACATTAATCTAATGAAAAAAAAATAAAAAAATTATAAGACGTTCTGGATTAAAAGTGTCTAAACTCTTTGCTAAGAATGAGACTTTAGCTCTTAGCACAAGAATGAGACTTTACCTTAGACTCTTAGCACAAGAATGAGACTTTACCGTGAAGAATTCGAGCGCTTTATTCACAGTTGAGCGCTTTATTCGCCGAGAGAAACACACAAAAGTATTCAACAATAAATGAAATAAATTTTCCAACTAAATAACTTTGCGGAAATCGACTCAAATTTCTTTTTGAACAAATTTGTATGAGGCTGTTTAAACTACCTTTTTACCTAAAAATATTGTTCACTAAAGCTTCGTGAAATGATGTTTCAAACCAAGGTTCGGAAACATTCACTCTCGTTCAAACGCATTCACGAACATGAACATTAAAAAAATTCGCGAACAGGAACGCATCATAAAAAAATCATTATCAAATGCTTTCTTGAATCTACGTAAGAACGTTCTTCTTGTCGTTGATGTTCATAAACGTATGCATATGTTGCGTGGAATGATTCGCGAATGCATTTAAGAACGTTCTTCTTACCGTTTACCGAACGCATATGTTGTGTGGCATACTCACAGGAAGGACTTCGGGGTTTTATTCGGAGATGTTTGGGACCTTTTAAGGGGCCATTTCGATAATTTTTCGAAACTTTTCGGGAACATTTCGGGAATGTTTTCGGAATTATTTGTAGCTTTTTCGGGATTGTTTTTGAAACATTTTAGGATAATTTTGGAACTTTTTCGGGATTATTTTCGTATACTTTTGGGATCACTTTGGGACTTTTTCGGGATTGTTTTCGGATTATTTTGGGACTTTTGCGGGATTGTTTTCGCATTATTTTGAGATTGTTTTCGGTATTGTTTTAGGACTTTTTTCGGATGGTTTTCGCACTATTTCGGGAGTAATTGTCCTTTGATCCTTTCGGGATCTTTTTCGGGATCATTTGGGGACTTTTCTGGATTGTGCTTGGGACTTTTTCGTATACGGTAGGTATACCTCGCTTTACATTTTAATTAAATTTTTCAATACAATTTAAAGAGAAAGATTTTATTTTCTTTTAAAAATTAAACTTTTGGAGCTCCTAACTTTCGAAAGCTTGACTTCCTTTACCACCACTGAATATCTAATTTTTTCTCTTAACGGTATGCACGATTTACAAATGCATAAAACTTTCACAAACATAATAACCATAAACTTAAGTTCTTATCTTTTACTATATACGAATATAACTTAATGTGATTTCGTATTTATTGCAAAAGTGGCCTTTCTTTGGTCATATGAACATTACGTTATTTTGCTAAATTTCGATTATACTGGCGTGGTCAGTGTTGGGGGGAAAACGCAACTCCCACAAACACACAAACAGAACCCAAGTTAATGCAACCACATACCAAGTCCAAGCAGTGGCACACGCAACTGAAGCGAATAGCATATGACTCGGAAAAATTGGTCAAACTACAAAAACAAACCAAAAAGAAAAACAGTCAGCATTTCACTTAAGTTATGCGGGATCGGAAAATGGCGTGGGTAAAAGCTCAGAGCATAAAGCAAATTAAGGTTGAAGTGCATATGTAAATCCTTATGAGATAAGCTGCTAGAAGAGCACAGTGACAAGCCAGCAGCAATAAAAAATGAAAAAGAAAAATCACACAACTTGACCATATGCGATTGTGAAAACCGAAAATAAATAAATAAGTAATAAAACAAAAAGCTAAAGAAAGTTTTGCGCAAAACAATAAGTAAAAATGTAATTTTCTAAGTTTCACAAATCACGTGCCCTCACTTCTGTGCGCACTAGGGTGGGTCTTATGCTCAAATATACAATTTTTTCCGGTCTCATCCCCTAGACACGTTGCACCACGGTCAACTATATCGCACATAATTTTTTTTAAGCTAACTTCTTAGGCGGCGATATGAAGTTCTGATTGAGAGTAAAATTTGAGAAAATGGCTGATGATGCAACGGAAATTATGCAACGGAAAGAGAAATTGTAGCCGGCTTTCAGGGCGTAGGCGATTTTCACCACGTTGTTTAGCTGTGCAAATCAAATAGTAGATAAAATTCTAGGATCTAGCAAACATTGCACAAACTGTAATAGTTAGGCGGGGCAGAATTCTTGGGTGTTGCCACTTGGGTGGTTTACAGGGTTGCCACCTATCCCTTTTTTCAGTATAGAGGTAGATATGCCTATACGGGTATCAAATTAAAGGTATTTTCGACCGTATTCGAAATATGACAATTTCAAGCAGGATTGCTACTTAGGGTTGCCACCTAACCGAGATTTATTTATTTTTTCGTATATTTCGGGAACTGCTTGACCGATTTGGATAAATTTTGGCATATAGACAATTTGATTCATTCCACTTAGGGCGGTTTACAGGGTTGCCACATATCCCTATTTTTTAATATAGAGCTAGATATGTCAATATGGGTATAAAATTAAAGGTATTTTCGGCCGTATTCCAAATATTATAATTTGAAGCGGAGTTTCAACTTAGGGTTGCCACCTAACCGCAATTTATGTATTTGTTCGTATATCTCGGGAACTGCTTGACCGATTTGGATAAAATTTGTCACATAGACAAACTGATTCATTCTAGGATTATATACATGGGTGTTGCCATTTAGGGCGGTTTACAGGATTGCCACCTATCCCAATTTTTTTTAAATATAGAGCCAGATATGGCAAAATGGGTATCATAAGGTATTTTCGACCGTATTCCAAATATGACAATTTCAAGCAAGGTTGCTACTTAGGGTTGTCGCTTTTACAACTCTCCTTCCTATCTTTCGTACTTGCCCTGTTACTCGTAGCACTAGAGCAATCAGCCTAGAGAACCCTTCTGCAAATCGCACGGCGTAGAGCGGACAGAGGTAAAGTCACGTCATCACAAAACTACGGAAAGCTGGTAAGAACAACCCCATTCTGCCAACTACCACGGGATGACATCTGTATGCAAGTGAGGTTGTATTAGAACTTTAAAGTAGAGTTGAGAGAGAAGACAACATGTGACAACAGTGATATACGAGTAGAGGACATAGATAACTCGCGCACATTTTTGTAGTACGGATTGATGCAGGCACCCCGGACCTCGTGCAAACTTATCAATCCCTCTGGGGCGAATCCTAGTACCTTCCAGGCGGAAGCTATATGCCGGTGTGCTGAGATAAATCTACGATATTCCAATGAGACCATCGCCATACTTAGCGACAGCCAAGTCGCACTCAAAGCGATCTCATCCTACATACGAGATAAAATCAGGTCATAGAAGAATTGAGGGAACTGAGCAGGCAGATAACCTAGCAAGGGAGTCAGCGGCTACGAAGCTCATTGGACTGGAGCCTATCTTGCCAGTTGGTCCCAAAACAATCAAAGATATTCTGAGACGGGAAAAGATAATGAACGACCAGCACTGGTATAATACGCTAGGATTTAGGCAGTGAGAATTGCTCTTAGGTTACAATAATAATCGCTATAGAGCTTTCATACGTCTAACAAAAAATAATCTAAGAATTCTGGCTGGTATTCTTGCAGGCCATTGCAGGCTCATATGGTGGCGGAAACTCCGGAATACATCGTACTGGTATGCAATGCCATTTCGAGAAGTAGAGGACAAATCTTTGGCTCGCCGTGACCACAGCAGACGCACATACGATCCCTCAAGCCGAAAGAAATAATATGCGCCCTGAAGCAGGTCGGCTTGGATGAGGTGTTGTTAATCAGATGAGGGCACAACAGATCAGTGGTTACAGTGTAATTCTCCAATAAATATCTATCTATATAAGGGGTTGAGCCTGTCAAAATCTGATAATAAAATTGTCTCCCTACACATAAGGACCACCCTAGTGCACACTTATCTTCAAACATATCCGAAACCAACCTTCATGGAAAATCTTATTGGTTATTATGCAACTAATGCTGCCCGCTTTTTATTGTCTATTGCTCGTGTATACACTCCATGTCATCTCCGTCCAGCTTGTTTATAGTGGACAGTTAGTGTGTTTGTTCGTATTCGAGCTTAAGTCCTTTACAGTTTGAGCGCACATAAACCTTTTTTCCACAAATCCTTTTTATGTCCGCAAGTGTGATTTGCAATATTAGGTAACTGAATAACAACAAAAAGAACAACATGTCTAATGTCTAAGAGTTGTGGGAAATTTCATAAAAGAGTAACTGCAAGTTTCAATTTATTTGTGGTTGTTTTTTATCTATTTAGGAAAATGTTTTTCTTTGCAAATATGAGTTGCAAGTTTTGTGCGAACGTGGTCAAAATTAACCACAATGACCATGTGGGGTGATTCGAAAAGTGCTGAACAATCAGGCTCATAAATATGTATTTCTGAAAGACTAAAACGAACTCTTTCTGAGTTCGAGGAAGTACATGGGAAATTTGGCACATCTTGAACAATTTGGTGTTCTACCAAAAAAGAAATAATGGAACACACAGCACATAGGCCTTTAGTTCAACCTTTTGACTATCTGATCCTATATGATCAAAGAAAATTGCTTGAAAGTTTCTGAAAATACCGGAAAACACCGTCGGCATTGCGTAATCCTTAGGAGAACTTTCTTCCAAATACTCACAAGACCGACTCATCAGCGGCTTTCATTGTTCTGCACCATATACATATATTGCAAAACCTGCATTATGAACAATTTGTAGAGGTTGTTTGTATTTTATTTGTCGGGAGAATACTTTGCATCTCAATTGCTTACTCAGAAGGTACTTCACTTTGTTCTCGTTCGCCTCAAAACCCACTTTTGATGCTTATTTCTTCTTTATAGTTCCTGAGCTGTGAAGGTCTGCTGCTTGTGTTATTTTTTCCAGCATTAAATTAAAGAAATCGCATGATAGGGGGTCACCCTGTCTGTGGAAGGTCAATTCCATCGTCTTCGATGTGGGGTAGGTCTCAACGCCTTCTCTGGATTCTTACTCAGTTTCTCCGTTTAAAAGGGCAGGGTGGTGAGATCACTCAATACCTTAGAACTCTCTGCCACCAGGATGCCATTCTTATTTGCAGGAGTTTGCCCACGGTTCGTCCGATTTTTTAAGTTAACTTCTTAGGCGGCGATATGAAGTTTTGATTGAGAGTAAAATTTGCGATAATGGCTGATGGCACAACGGAAATAGAAGTTGTAGCCGACTTTCAGGTATATGTTGCAGACTTTCAAAATGTAATAGTTAGGCGGCGCAGAATTCATGGGTGTTGGGTGTTGCCACTTATGGCGGTTTACAGGGTTGCCATCTATACCTTTTTTATTAAATATAGAGCTAGACATACCAATATGGGTATCAAATGAAAGGTATTTTCAACCGTATTCCAAATAACATAATTTCAGGCAGAGTTGCCAGTTAGGGTTGCTACTTAACCGCAACTTATTTATATTTTTGTATATCTCGGGAACTTCTTTGACCGATTTGGATAAAATTGGACATATAGACAACTTGATTCCTTCTAAGATTACATACATGGGCGTTGCCCTTTAGAGCGGTTTATAGGGTTGCCACCTATCCCATTTTTTTTTTAAATATAGAGCTACATATGCCAATATGGGTATCAAATGAAAGGTATTTACGACCGTATTCCAAATAAGATAATTTCAAGGAGAGTTGCCACCTAACCGCAATGTATTTATATTTTCGTATATCTTGGCCCCTGTTAATTTAGGCATAATTCTACACACGTACCAAATTTGAAGGGAAACGCACTATGTATAAGATATTTTCGAATGGATCGGTTCCCTGGTTCACTTCCCGGGAGTAAGAAATTGTAAATCTAAATAATTTTCGAATACACCTTATTCATATTTCGTTATTTCTGAATATAAGAAGTTAACTTCTTTCACCTGTACTGGCTATACGCGGTTTTTTTTTTATCTGGGGAAAGTCATGTAGCTTGATGGGTCCTTCTGTGCTTGAACCTGGTGCTGGATATGACCATGTTTCGGCAAACCAAATTAAGCCATGCTAAATTGGCGGTCGTGATATGTTTTAACACGAAAATCCTTTTTTGCTATAATCTAAGGCGACTATTTATTAAGTTATTTTTCCACTCTAATAAAAATTATAAAGCTCTGAAACACAGATGTACTCAAAAAGGTAGATCCCAAAATCTCTCTTTTTGAATCACCCCATGCAATATTCTACGTCCGAAAATTCTTCAAAAACTTCTTTATTACTACCTATGTACATGCGGTAACTGCTGTCGCATTGGCCATTTTCTGAAATTGTTTCGCATAATTTGCAAAAGTAACCTTAAAATTTCATATGCACATATGAAAAGTTTTTCTACTTCCACCTACAGGTACTTTTATTTATTTTTTCGTTTCTTCATAGTTTTGTTTACAAATACTCATAATATTGTCAGATGTTAGGTGAGTTGTGCTTTCGAATGCCATTACAAAATTAGGTTTTTTTTTGTTCTTTCAAATTCATAATGCTCGCATATCCCTTTATATTTCAAAGATATAAAAAAGTATCATCTTTTTGCAAAAACATCATTGAAATAAATATAAAAGTTGTAGTAAAGAAAAAGATATTATTTTATGACAAATTTACCTGATTTGATTAAATTTTGTGCGCAAGGATAACTCGATGTGACATATGTCCGTAGATAGGGATTGCGTTGTTGCATGAGGAACATGCTACTAGGTTTTGTTAGTTTTTGGCTTATGTAAGTGATTTTTTGTGCAAATTCATACGCATTAGTGGTTCTTATATTAAGAATGTCATAGAGGTAATTGGAGTTATGAATTGGTACACAGATGGAGGTAGTTTATGAAATTGTATGACACAAATTATTATTATAAGTGAGCCTATATAAAAATGTAATAGTAATACGTTTATACATAGCTACTAGAGTTAGTTAGTTCCGGAAAATTCAACCACACGAGCGCCCGAAAAAACGTTATTTTATTTCATTTTGAAACGCTTTATTCCTTGATATTCGTTAGCTCACCTTTCTTTTTCGTGCCCCTATGAGTTCCTGTCTTTTTAGTTCCCTTTTCTTACTTTTCCAGTTGAAAGTATGGATTTACATTTACCTTTTTAATATTTTTTTTAATTTGTGTATTTCATTCAAATTTTTAACTTTATCTTATAAAATTTTGTTCATACATATAATTTTATTTTATTTTATTTTATTTTATTCTATTTATTGTTTTTTGTTATTTAATTTTTTTTTAATTAATTTTATATTTTATTTAATTTACTTTTATTTAATATTTTTT
>CAXKVI010000003.1:18293515-18303515 GCA_964058755.1 Campiglossa producta
TTATTTTATTTTATTTTATTTTATTTTATTTTATTTTATTTTATTTTATTTTATTTTATTTTATTTTATTTTATTTTATTTTATTTTATTTTATTTTATTTTATTTTATTTTATTTTATTTTATTTTATTTTATTTTATTTTATTTTATTTTATTTTATTTTATTTTATTTTATTTTATTTTATTTTATTTTATTTTATTTTATTTTATTTTATTTTATTTTATATCCGGTACTATGTCTACTATTTAACCTTTTTATTAATATTTTTTTAATTTGTGTATTTCATTCAAATTTTTAACTTAATTTTATAAAATTTTGGGCATAGACATAATTTTATTTTATTTTATTCTATTTATTATTTTTTGTTTATTCATTTTTTTTAAATTTTTTTATTTTTTGTTTTTTATTTTATTTGACTTTATTTTACATTAGTTCTTATTCATACGCAAAAAAAATATGCATGTTCTACATATCTATATGATTAAATAATTACCAGCATTTTCAGTTTCACCACCATCAACGGGGCTGGGCGCTACGTTGCATGTGCAAAGGTAACTGTCAAACAGCGACAATTACCGCCAAACCATCCATAGCTGCCACAACAACATCTCCGCCCACATAGACCTTAAGTAAACACACTTACAGCACATGCACATGCAGTACATATTAAAATTGTGCTAAAGTGGGTTGAGTTTATACTAAGTAAATACACATTCCAGCCACAATTAAGAATTCATTGTATTGTGTTTTAACGCTGATGATTGCATCTTTTGTCGCATTTTCATATATTGCCCCGGCCGACCATGTAATTTCGAAACAAGTGAGTTGGATGGGCGACGCGTCGCCAGGTAAGTGTTGGACAAGTTGTTGTCGAACACGCAGATCGGTCCCTCCATCAGCTATTGCGTGACACATGTCATATGTTTTACATAGGTCTCTTATGTACTTATTATTCATACATATCCATGTTTATAATTTATATATACCTACATACATATTTAACTGCTGTAAAGTGTTTATATACAATTTTACACATATTTTTGCTACTACATAGTACTACAAACCTCATTGTAGCGTGTGGAAAACCTCTATAAACATGAAGCTCGCCGCCATTATTTATGAGAAATTTACACGTGCATCAAACAAAAATTAATGCACCATTTCATTTACTTTTTGTGTTACCAACAAAAATGGTTTACACTCGCTTATACTCTTCTTACATCTAAAATAAAGCCTTGGGTATCAGCCTTAGTATTTAATATGCATTGCCTTATTCATATTAAAATTTAAATCTTATGCTATGTAATTTTACACATTTAATTATTATATGTATGTAGGTAGTTAATTATGATTTATTATTTGTTATACAGAGTTGCTGACATTGTGTAGCAGACAGATTTTTTTAATGCAAAATTATTTTTCAGATTTTACAGCACACGGTTATGCTTTTATGGCTTGAATAGGAGTCGCTTCCGATAAGCGGCACACTTACATATGTATTTTTAGTTTTTTAATGTTATTTTAATACTTTTTTATATTATTATTTTTTTTTTGAATGCCTTTTAATTTGTTCTGTTTTATTTATTCTATTTTTAAAAAATTTTTATTTTTAAATTTTTTCTTATTTCATTTAATTTAATATGTTTTATTTTATTTTATTTTATCTTTATTTTGTTTCAGTTTTTTATTTTATTTTTATCTTATTTTTTTTTCTTATAATTATAAACTTGTATATTTGTATATCCGGACTATCTCGGGAACCGCTAGACCGCTTTAGATAAAATTTTGAATATAGGTAGTATGATTGATTTTAAGACTCTCCACTTGGGGGTTGCCACCTGGGGCTGTTTAAAAGGTTGCCAGCTATCTCAATTTTTTTCTTAATTTTTTAGCAAGATATCCCAATATGGGCATCAAATGGAAGGTATTTTTAGCTACATGCCAATTTAGATATTTTCAAGTAGGGTTGCCACCTTACCGCAGTATATGTATTTGTATATATGTATATATCCGTTACTACCTCGAGAACCGCTTGACCGATTATAATGAAATTTGGCATAGATAGTATTATTGAAACTAAGACTACCACTTGGGAGTTGTCACTTAGAGCGGTTTACATTTCAAGTAGGGTTGCCACCTTACCGAAGTATATTTGTATATCCCGTACTATCTCGGGAACAGCTTGACCGATTTGGATGAAATTTGGCATATAGATAGTATGATTGGGGCTGCCATTTGGGGGGTGTACAGACCTGCCACCTATCTCAAATTATGGAGCGAGATATGCGAATATGGCTATCAAATGAAAGGAATTTTCGCCGACATACCAACTAAAATATTTTCAAATAGGGTTGCCGCTCAGGGTTACCATTTTACCGTATTGTATTTGTATTGTACATTTTTGATATCATATTTCGTCACGGATCATTTTGGAGTCATTTTGGGATCGTTTTCGATCATTTTGGAATAACTTTTGGGTCATTTTGGGAATATTTGAGGGTCTTTTTGGGGTCGTTTTGGGATTATTTTAGGGTCATTTTGGATCATTTTGGGTTTAATTTCGGATCATTTTGGGAACATTTAAGGGTCTTTTTGGGGTCGTTTTGGAATCAACACAGGATTATTTTGGAATCAGTTTAGGGTCATTTTGGGATTATTTTGGGTAAGTAGAGTTAGCGCTAAATTGATAGCACCGAGCAAGTTCGGTCACCGAGGTACTTTTTTAATTTTAATTTTTTATTTTGTAATTTCATATTTCATTTTATGTAATTAAATTATTATTTTTTTTTTATTTTTTACTGTTTTATTTTTTTTTTTTTTAATTTTTTATTTTTTTTTTTTTTTTTCTTTTTTGAGCTATTGACTTTTCCACTATGAAATTTCCACTGGCAACGAAAAATTTTAACTGGAACGTCACATCACTTACACGGCACACCGAAGACATCAATTAACTCATATAACGCCATGCATATCTAAAGCCAAGTGGGTTCTTGTGAAATAACAACAAACGGTGTCAAACGGTGAACTGTCAATTTGTTTATGTCGCGAAAATGTCTAGGGTGACATGTGCCAGTTTAGACGCGAAATTAGGATACTAAATGAAAATCCCAGCGTAACTTCAATACATTACAAAACTACAAATTCGAGCCTCTTCGCGGTCATTAACTGTCACATGATGCCATTGCAAAAGATTAGCGGTAAATGCCACCGAAGTACTTCAAAGTCGACACGTTGATTTAAAAAAAAAAAAATTCAGTTCATCCTCATTGCATGTAGCTGCAAATTGCTATTGGAAATGCTTGAATGCATTGCAAGTGACTAGTCATTTGATGCTTTGCGTGGCACACGCTTCAAAGGCATTGGACATTTAGTGGCAGGCAGTCGTGATTGATGTAAAATGGCAGTAGAATAAAAATCCTGAGGTGGGCATTACCGCATATATATGTAAGCACATATGGGTGTCCTAATAAAATTCCCCCCAGTTATCGCAATTCCTATATTTGCCCGCCATTATGCTAATGTCATACATATGAAACATTTTAAAAGCAGTCCCAGTTCTTGGAGACACAAAGCTGCTAAAAATTAAATAAAAATGGTACGCAAAGAAAAAATAATTCCAAGCTCATGCCTTTTAGAAAAATTCAGAAAAATCGACTCGTGCGAATATTTGATATGAATTTGCTTTGGATGTTCTAACTAATGTCACTGAAAATATCTCCTTTGATGCTTTTGCTTTACTTCATCTACCAATGGTCCATATTGGCATCTACTTCATCTTTCAATGGTCCATTCGTCGCAATATGCCTAGCAGAGTAAGGCTATCTTTTTTGAGCTGCAGTTGGACCAGAATGTCCCAGTTTGAAAATAACTTTAAACTTTTTATGGAAACCAGTTTTTTGTACGCTCTATACCCTCCATTAACTGCATTGCTGTCAAAGAAGATGCTCCCTTAAGCTAAAAATCGTATTTAGTTCATTATTTTTGTTTTCTTCGCATAGAACAATTGCTTTGATAGTTGCCACATTTCTGGAATTTTGAAAACCACCAAAAAAAATCGATAAAAGCATTTTAGCACCATACCTACATATTCTTAAAATAAAAGGATTTTGATTTATTTTTTTGAGAAAAAACTAATTAAGCTTATTACAAAATTTCACTCAACTCAAACATAACTGTTTTTGGTTTTTATTTTAAAATAAAATTTCATAGAAAATGGGTTCTTATAAATGGGATCGCGCCTCTCTCTTCTCTCTCACTCTTCTGCCTTACAAGTTCGAAGTCGTCAAAAAACTGTAGGCCACTCCAGTTTAGAGGAAAAAATGTCGAAAGAATCACACTACAAATTGGAGACGAAGCTCGGCGCGGTTTTTTTTTAAGATCCAAAGAAAAATGTTTTTCTGGAACTTTTATATATTAGCACAGAAATAATCGGTCAACACGGGGATTTATTTTGCCTGCCAACAATAAAATTTACCTTACCGAAATAATTTTTGAAAACGAAATAACAGTCCTTTCGTTTATTTCTACCACAAAAAAGGCTCAATTAAGAACAAAAATAAAAAAATCGTTGGTAACCTTAGTTAACATATCGCACACCTAGATCTAAACAGCGATAAACTCAAAAAATCAAAATGTTAAAGAAACTCGGAAACCTGGCTGTTTCTCCCATATATCCCAATGTCATTTTAAATTTTTAACAGCTTTTTTCTCGAGGAGTAGTGTAGCTATTAGTTAATCGAGTATACAGATCGGTGGGTATTGAATGGGAGAGCGCGGTAGTATGCATAGCTCAAAATTTAAGATTTTTGAATTAGCTCCCTTTAAATCTAGGTGTGCGATATTTTACAACGGAAGCTTTTCAAAATTTTTTTTCTATGATACCTTCGGAGCGAATCCACGGGGGTGGTTTTCAGGTTCAAAACTTCCTCTTCGGGATCCAAAAAGTCATACTTTTCAGAATAGAACATACTTTTCAGAACAGCAAAAAATATAGTAAGAAATACTCAAAGAATATAGTAAAAATTGGACAAAAAAATAGTAAAAAATTACATAAAAAATGCAGTGAAATTACACAAAAAAGATAGAAAATTTATAGAAAAAATATGGTAAAAAGTTATTAAAAAAATATAGTAAAAATTACACAAAAAATATAGTAAAAATTTAACAAATAATATAGAAAAAATTACTCAAAAAACGTAGTAAAAATTACACAAAAAATGTAGTAAAAAATACACAAAAAAGATTGTAAAATTTATACAAAAAAAAAGTAAATAATTACGCAGAAAATATAGTAATAAAACTACACAAAAATGTAGTAAAAATTACGTAAAAAATATGGTAAAAAATTATTAAAAAAAATATAGTAAAAAATACACAAAAAGAGTGGTAAAAATTATTAAAAAAAATATAGTAAAATATAAAAAAATAGTGTAAAATTTGAACAAATAATATAGTAAAAAATTACTCAAAAAATGTAGTAAAAATTGCAGAAAAAATTTAGTAAAAAATACACAAAAAAGAAAGTAAAATTTATACACAAAAATTATATAGTAAAAAGTTACGCAAAAATATAATCATGAAATTACACAAAAAATGTAGTAAAAATTACAAAAAAAAGATAGAAAATTTATACAAAAAATATAGTAAAAATTATAAAAAAATATATTAAAATATACACAAAAATATAAAAAAAATATAGTAAAATTAAAACAAATAATATAGTAAAAAATTACTAAAAAAAATTTAGTAAAAATTACACAAAAAATGTCGGAAAAAAATACACAAAAAAGATAGTAAAATTTATACACAAAAATTATAGTAAAAATTTACACAAAAAATATATTAAGTAACACAAAAAATACACTAAAAATTATTAAAAAAATATGGTAAAAATTACGCAAAAAATATAGTAACAAAAATACGTAAAAATATATAGTAAAAATTTCACAAAAATATAATAAATTACGCAAAAAATATAGTGAATTTGACAATGCCGTTCCAAAAAATGTAGGTCGAATTTTAAGAATCAAAAATGTCCTGGGAAAAAAATTTGAACCCCCCTCCCGTCTTCCTTGACAAATTTCTAGCCAAAAATAGCTTAACAAGACAAATGTTTTTTTTTATATTTTGATTTTCCAAATGTACCAAAGCTAGCACATGAAGTTGGCAACTATGTAATTTATGCTTCAACGATTTTCGATCAATATAGGATGCGTAAACTGTTTCAAAAGGAATGTCACTGTTAGCATGTAAATTGCATGTCTAGCAAATAAACTGTTTGATAGGCCTTTAGGACTTTGTTTCAAATATAACAAATTTTTCTTTTTTTTTTTGTGTTTTAAATTTAAAGCTAAAAAGGACTACCGTAACACTGTGAACAAATTGAAATGTTTAGAAATAAGGTAAGCAGAATATTTTTATGAGAGGGGTCTTTGTAGCTCTCGGATCTCCCACTTCTCTTGCACCCGGCAACGAGTCTGTAGGAGCCCTTATATTTTTTTTGAAATGTACCTCACTAGTTGTTATCAACTCCTCTCATGAGTCAACTACACTACATGTCATTAAAAGTTGAAAAGTCGCCGCCAGTTAATAAAACCTTATTTTTTTATTGCTTTAGTATCTATTTGTTGATATTCGTCAAAGCGACCACATCAATGAAGCGCAAAATAAATTAACGGTTTACTTTTATGATATCCCCACACACACTCCCACCCAAGTATTACTCAAAAGTACGAACAAGTCGGAATCAAGAAAAAACTGTATGACGGTGAAAAAAAATCTAAACACACTCGTTGCCAAAACCACATGAAAAGCATCAGCGATTACCACAAGCCGCAGTGTTGCATGCAGCAAAAACCGTCAAACAACCACGCCGCAGCATCTAAATACTTTAAACACAAAATTGCTTGTATCTACGCTGTTATTGCTTGAAGCGACAGCAGCTGAGGCCATGAAATAGCGCCATCAAATATCAAACGACAAGCGGCAACTATGATGAGCGGCAGACATGAAATGCGAATGATTTCAGGTGGTAAACGTCAAATGTTAACGTAATTTTTTATGATGTCAATGATGATGCCTTTGATTATTATAGTGGATATATATGATCAAGAATAATATTCATGATAGACCTCAGTTTATCTTCTAGGTTCTAATGCGCAGATTTTTAATTTTTCATAACAATTTGCAAGACTACGTGATAGCAGAAAAACACTTGGACAGTAAGTGACCACTGCCAAGGCACGGCCTGCCTTTGAAAAACCATCACATATATGATATATATAAATTTAATTCATAATAGAATTAAAAAAAAATTTCAACTAAAAAAATGTCTTCCTTTGGACCACACAAAGTGTTGTTAATTGCATGCATACAAGTTCTTGCCAGAAGCCTACCCAAAAATAATGTAACGACAAGTTTGGACACCTACAGATAAGCATCGCTATTTTTATTGAATTTCAATAAATTATGTTTTAGAATATAAAAATCATAGGTACAATAAATGAATAAATAATAGTAAACATTATAGATGAAAGCAAACTGGTTAGGTTATGATTTTAATACAAAATTATTTAGATCCTTAGTGATTTTCGCTTCCGAGTATTTTAAGACCCGAATATATCGAGTGCGATGAAACCACAACAGAATAGTTTAATTTCATATTTTGTTTTATTTTTCTCTTTTATTTTAGCTTTTTTACTTTATTTATCTTTTTTTTAGATACTTTAATTTTGTATATTCTTTTTCTTATTTTATTTAGTTTTATTTTATTTTATTTTATTTTATTTTATTTTATTTTATTTTATTTTTTTTTATTTTATTTTATTTTATTTTATTTTATTTTATTTTATTTTATTTTATTTTATTTTATTTTATTTTATTATATTTTATTTTATTTTATTTTATTTTATTTTATTTTATTTAATTTTATTTTATTTTATTTTATTTTATTTTATTTTATTTTATTTTATTTTATTTTATTTTATTTTATTTTATTTTATTTTATTTTATTTTATTTTATTTTATTTTATTTTATTTTATTTTATTTTATTTTATTTTATTTTATTATATTTTATTTTATTTTATTTTATTTTATTTTATTTTATTTTATTTTATTTTATTTTATTTTATTTTATTTTATTTTATTTTATTTTATTTTATTTTATTTTATTTTATTTTATTTTATTTTATTTTATTTTATTTTATTTTATTTTATTTTATTTTATTTTATTTTATTTTATTTTATTTTATTTTATTTTATTCTGTTTTGTTTTATTTTATTCTATTTATTTTTATATTTTTAATATTTTTTAATTTTTTTGTTATTTTCTGTTATTTATTTTATTTTGTTTTATTGTATATTTTATTTATTGTTTTTTGATTTTATTGGATTTTTTTATTTTTGTAAGAAGAGTGTCGACAAGTTTTTTATTGACACGGTTTTCCGTCGCCGGATCCTCGCATCTCTGATCGCTACGACATCCATACACCGCGTTTATTTCAGTATTAGTCCACTCCATAACAATATACATATGAATATGTTGAATCACAATGCAACAACGTTAAAAATACTCATAATTTCCAATAAAAGTCAACAAAAGCACCTTTTGTTTGCACACCTATCAACAAAACGCGCGGGTGAGCTCTTTTGTTATAATAGCACCTAAAAAATATATCAAAATCTTACAACAAAACGCTAATAAAGAAAACTCATTTTTCTCACTAAAACCACCTAGAAACAGGTTGACAATTGTCACTCTCCCTCTCAAAAACATACAACAAAAAGAATCACACCTTTCGTTTTATCAAAATAAAAAACTACCTTTGTTCTACGATCAACGCGCAAGGTGCTAAACCTTAAACTGATCCTCAATCCTTCGTAAAATGTCATATGATTAATGTGATTTGTCAGGAAATCCTTGTAATTTAACAGCAAAGAACAAAAGCGAAAAACAGGTACACACTTACAGAGGTAAAAGTCCGAAATATTCAGACAGTGTGGCTATAATTTTCCAGCTTATTGAAAATCGATGAAGATCACCACAAACGAAAACAAACAAAAAAATGAAATTAAGAAATTATTGAGTCGCTTTGTTTTCGCTTAAATCTTGTCACAACTACTCGCTGTGCAACAATAGACTGCATGGAACCGACGTAAATGTAGTTGAGTATAATACAAATGAAATGCTGGTGATCTTATCGTAGAGAACTCTTGCGATCGTTGAACGCTTGTATGATACACACAAGCGCATCATTTGATTCATCGGAAAATTGGAAACACATGAACAATTTTTGGGATGAAGTGTGAAAAATCTTCTTTGTTAACAATAGTTCGATTTCATTTTTATCAATAAAAACCATAAAAATTTTGATTGCACAGCGGGATTGCTGTAGATTCGATTTTGTTCGCCGCATTCGTTGCGCCTAATCAATGTCGTAAGAGAGTGTCTTCACTAAATAATATGTTGTTGACTTTGCAGTTTTTGTATGTTTCGTTAAGACCTTCAATGTTCAAATCTTTCGCTTGGTGCGTCATTTCGATCGATTTCTCATGGCTCTCGATATATTTCAACCATGAATATTTGTTGCGCTTGTAGATCGCACTTGATCGACGGTCATCTTAATCGCCTTGTTCGCTCATCATTTTTAGTTGTCTATGAGCCAGAATAATTTCCTAAAAATCTTTTACCTATCATAATCCGCTTTTGAGTTGGTACCAATTAAGATTCTTTCTACGTTTTCTGACAAAATGGCGCTGCTTGAGTATTGATCTTATCGCTGTTATCAATGGGAGATCTTTTCTTTGAATAGTTTTTAAGTATCTCGTTATATGGCAGTATTATTTTGTAGACTGCGTTGGTGGTCTTGCTTTTAAAATTCTAAACCAGACAAACTGTAGTCACACAATGGTGATTTTATCTGGTTTTGAGTTTATTTTCTTCTTGGCTGTCCGTAGTTTTAAGATTGTAAGAGTCTGAGGCTTAGACTAATTGGCACCAAA
>CAXKVI010000003.1:18313515-18383515 GCA_964058755.1 Campiglossa producta
CAACTTGAAAGCATTCAAAAACTGTCAATGTCACATTACAAATTTATTACTGTCGAAAACAAAAACAACAACAGAGCCATTCGAAGACATTTATAATATTAGATGTGTGGTAACAGAAGCGACACATAAATTTTTGTATTTATTTATTTTTAAGTATTTTCAAACGTTTGTTAGGCTTATTGCTTCCCAACTTTCCACCATGGCTTTTGCATTTCAAACAACTCATAAACAATTTACGAATTTATGAAGTTTGTGCGTCACACTTTTTTCAGTTCCCATGCGCTCACTTGAAGCAGGAGATGTCCCAATTAAAATTGGATGCCTGCCCTCCCCCTCCCCCCCTCTACGGGAGCCATTTTATTTGTTAGAGCAGTGCTTACCAAAAATGTTTTTATAACATTGTTCGCATAGCAGTGTTATGTCGCTAACGGTCGAAGGTTCGCATCTCATTTCGAAAGAAAGTTTAATTTAAAACAAGTAAGGAAGTCTAAGATCGGGTAAAGCGAACATAAAACCTGCTAAATTTCATAATTCAGTTTTAAAGCTATGACCAGTTAAATTTTCAAAAATTCTCGTTGTCACGCCGACTTCTAAATTTTAACAGAAAATCACAATAGAATAGCCAGCAGGATTTACCTACCAACTTATACTATTTTAGCTATTTACAATACCGAATTACATATGTCAATTTAGGTGATTTTCGAAATTTTCCATATCGAAAGTGGGCGTGGTCGAGAAGCGATTTAGTCTAAACTTCCTATAATGCTAGTATATCTTGGGCCAAATTTCATGATTCTACCGTAATTAGTTTAAAAGTTATGATCAGTAGAGTTTTCAAAAATGCCACGCCCACTTTTAAAAATAATAATAGAATGACTAGGGGGTTCATCCCACCAACTCATGTCATTTTAGCCATTTTTGGACAGGAGGTTAAACTGGAAGGAGAATATTCTTCAGCGCCAGAGGAAGGCGTGTGTTGCAAAAGGGCCATTGGCAAAAAGTGCGATCTCAGCCCCAAAATATGCAGATAGATCTACACTGCAATTATTCGACCTATCATGCTATATGCGCTAAGCAAGGCCACAAACCTTAATCTGTTATACGGCTGATACATTAGCGCAAATTCCGAATTAACTGTGCTTTTGGGAGTTAACTTGAGCATAATCTTCATTATAAACTCCCAAAAATTAAGAAGATTTGAGCAGTTTTAAAAAATTTGCACTGGCAACACTCTGTACATAAATAGACAACAACACCAAGAAACACTAGGAAATTGAGGGTAGCTGACAGATAGGCGTCGCGCTGGTTTCTAAGATCCGACTTTCGACAACTAGATGTCGCTGAGGTAGGTAAGAATATAGTGCAATAACAACCAAAGTAGTAATTCTCAATGCTGTTAATCTTCATTTTTGTGTGTATCAGGGTAAAATTTGGATCTGATTAAAGAAGATTTATTGGAGATAATCTCCGTGTGTGTATCCATAGCATTAGGTAAAGTCCACAGATCTGGCATGATCTGTATTAGTGGCGCGCCAAGAACAACAACCACGAAGCTTTTCAGGCCATTCTAGGCATTTTGTCACTCGATCTGGAAGTGTACCGGGCAGAAGCGGCTTTGCCTCTAAGGGAAACGTCTGGCTGGGGCGCAAGCACAACTGGACACTCCAGTATTCTGGGATCATACAGTTTTCTCTCTCTGAGCACAGATCGGTGAGCGGCCACAACAATCAGAGATAGCTGCTCTTGGCTCTTATTCGTTCAACTCTGAACTGGAACAGGAACATTGAGGGAAACTGTAAGGCAGACGAACTTACCAGGCAGGGTACGACCAAGCAGGTTCTTCGGGATAAAGAGCGCTTAGGTATGCCATTTGCCACATGCAAGCTAGTGCTGAAGGAGTACACACTGTACTTACTCCGTCAAGCCAACGAAAGATGGTAACAATCCCCAGGGTGCCGGATACCCAAACAAACCTGGACGGCTTTAAGCGGCGCAAGAACGCGCTTTTTGGGAGTTCCTTTCCTGGATAACCTACATCAGATCGCGGAGCTGGACATAAAATACTTGATGGCCTTCATAAAGTCATCTAAGTGGTTCGAGGAGGAGTAAAGGTGTCGGTTTAGGAGTATCAGTCCCGGGATTCTGCTATGTGGAGAATCCCAACAACTCAGGGCTTTTCCATATGGCCGGCTCCCGGGACTGACTTTCCTAGTATTGGTGGTATCACAACGGGCCTTTCAAAATTGACCTAAGTGTGCCTCTGCGGCAGCCACTTGAACCTATCCTAACCTATCAGGTATACTCAGAATGATATTAGTATGCTTTGTGCCAAATTTTATCGTTCTACCGTATTCCGCTTTAAAGTTACGAGCAGTCGAATTTTCAGAAATGCCTCCAATGGGAGGCAGTAGAATGAGTAGGGGGATAAACCTATAAAATTATATCATTTAAGCCATTTCAGAGACAGCGTAAGTGATATTTGTGACAAACACTTGTATAGCCCATGCCATTAAGACATATTTTTTTATTCTCAAGAAAACTACTTTTGCGTTGGAAAGTAATTAGAAGAATCGATCTTGATCGGAGTTTTCTTAAAAATCAATCATTTGTAGCTGAAAAGCCGGCAAACTGAAATATCACATACGCCGTTTTCAAAATGTTCATTACTTGGTTTTGCAGAATCACCGACGATATGTAGCGTTTTGCCTTTCCCGCGGCTAATTTTCAATGCTTTTCTTCGCTTGGCCACCGCAATGGTGTGTGAAAGGAATTACAAGTTAAAGAAAGAACAAGAGGAAGTCCGCCATTGACTTCCCTTTCCTTCACATACATATGTAAGTACCGCTGTACATATGTACCAATTATTATTTCATACTTATTTACATAAACATACACTCAGAAAAAAGCATTTCCTTGAAACAACGAACCAGATTCCTTATTTCGATTTACTTAGTATAAGAAAAAATATCCTTAATTAAAAGATTTCTTTCCTCAATTTAAGTTAATATTGTTCTTGACTTTAAGAACTCAATTTCCTCAATACAAGTAATAATTTCCGCAATGCAAGTAATAGTTTCCTTAATACATTCAATCCAAGAGCGAAGGTATTGTCACTACTGTCATGGAATAAGGCTGCAATTAGACGTCGACAAACATAAGTATACGATGGCGTCTTAGTAGATACCTTGGTTGAAGGTTCAACACACCTGAGTTCGATTCAATATAAGAACTGTAAAAATTATTATTTTTTCTTTGCTTTGTATAGAAATAAGTACTCAAAGTAAAAAAAAAGGGTTTACTTAAACTGGGTAAAATATTTTTCCAATGTTAAGGAAGCCATGTCTTTGGGGGCAAATAAGGCAAAGTTTTCCTTGAAATAAAACATTTTTTACTTGCGGTAAGGAAACTTTTTCTGAGTGTAGTTACGCACATATAATCACATCAACTAAATTCAAATTGGTGGTTCTTTTCGAAAATTGTCAGCTGCGTTCGCGACGCGTTCACACATTTCACCAAAAGCCCTACCTAGACGAAGAACGCGAAGAAATATTCAAAAAACGTAAAACAAAAAAGCCCATTCCCACACACGCGCAGCCAATTTTTGTGTGTCAGCTTGCATGTGTCCTCAGGCTCCTGGCTGTCAATGGCGCGTACGTTCTATGTACGTCTTCCGTTGCGGTTTCATTTGCATGCAATTTATTGTGGTGGCACTGTTGATGTGTTTGGTGACAGTGTCGATGCTGGTGGTGCCGGTGTCACTCTCGTAATGATGGCTTTGTTGGTAGGCAAACTAGGCAAATTGTTTGTGTAACGCACATGCATGCCTACTTGAACCGGTAATGGCGGCCATGTTTGTGGTTATAGCCTTCACTGTTTGGCGGCTTTCAGCCTAGGGTGTCCTGCATACACAAACACACACTCACACACAGTAAATATCTACATTCAAGTAAGCTCAAGTTTTTTTATGGCTTCATTGTTTGCTTTATTATTACGTTTCTGCATACACACCGGTGACAATTTTTCAATGATTTGTTTCCTCATTTACATATTCCACCATATTTTTTTTTCTTACTGCGTTATATTTACCTATGTGCTTGTTTTTGTTGCTACTGTTTGTGTGCATTGGCGAAGGCTGTGACTGTTTTGTCGCGTCCACTGCAGACTTTCTTTGTTTGACTTTTTCCCTTTAGGTATGTTGCATGTTGCTTATTCAGGGCTGACAGGCGTGTTTAATGAGGGTGCATTTGCATATCATTTTTTTTTCGATTGTTTCATTTTCTATATTTTTTCCAATTGCCTTTACGGTTATTTTAATTAATGTTTCAATTTAGAAAAACTTGTTTCTGAATTATGCATTTATTAAGGAAGGTACTGACGAAAAAAATGTATCGTGATTTTTTACAATATTCAAAATATCTATTGGGTTTGATTTTTTTAAGTATATCGTCGCGTCGCAGACAATGCAAAACCACCAAGGGCGTATCCAGCTCTTCTCAAAGGTTCGCAAAGCGGGCAGGGGGCATTTATATATATATATTTATATATAGTTGCTAAGTAACTATGTGCCTACGCGCCGACTGAGGAGAAGACGATGAAGAGAAGGACTCCTTTTATGATCAACTTGAAGAGACATACATATGATCGCTGTCCCCTACACGACTTTAAGGCCAAGGTGGGCAAGGTAGGAGTCTTTGGTCCTACAGTTGGAAAATTTAGTCTCCACGATATAACATCCCCCAACGGCACTAGGTTCATTGACTTCGCCGCTGCTCGCAATAAGGTCATCACTAGTACTAGCCATGTCTCCTGATCAAAGAAAAAGAAACCAGATTGATCATGTCATGATCGATGGTAGATACAGCTCCACCGTTCTGGACGTGCGTGCCCTACGTGGTCCCAATATCTACTCGGACCATTATCTTGTTGCAGCCAAGATACGCACACGCCTCTGTGCAGAGAAAAAAGTACGCACAGTAGCGGCAGGAAAGTTTGACGTCGAGAAGCTGCGCACGACACAGACAGCTTATCATTTCTTCACTCGACTCTCACACCTACTATCGGAGAGCAATCCTCGACCTAACGATGTAACCGAAGAATGGAAGCATATCTCTCAATCATTACGTACCGCCGCTGAGGCCACTATAGGAATAAGTCTGCTTAATATCGCATATAGGGTTCTTTCTAGCGTATTGTGTGGAAGGCTGAAGCCCATCATAGACGAACTGATTGGACCTTATCAGTGTAGCTTTAGACCTGGTAAGTCTACCAAGTTCACGATACGCCAAATCCTGGAGAAGACCCATGATAAAATAATCGACATACACCATCTCTTTGTCGATTTAAAGCCGGTTTTGACAGCGCATAAAGGAGTTGCCTGTATGCCGCCATTTTTGACTTCCCTGCAAAGCTAATACGGCCAAATGAGTTTGAGCGAGGCTTTCGTGCGATTTCTTCAACTTGATGCTGGAGAAGATAATTCGAGCAGCAGAGCAAAGCCGCAATGGTACAATCTTTTACAAGAGCGTGCAATTGCTGGCGTATGCCGATGATATTGATGTCATTGACCTTAAAAATCGCGCCGTAAGCGCTGCCTTCTCTGGATTGGATAAGGAAGCGAAAAATGTGGGTCTTGCGGTCAACGAGGTTCAAGACGAAGTATCTGCTGTCATCAAAGAAAGAATCGGCGCACCTGCGCCTTGGCAGCTAAGTCACCGTTGATAGCTACAAATTTGAAACGGTGAGGGACTTCGTCTATTTGGGAACCAGCATTAACAACGAAAACAGTATCAGTCTAGAATCCAGGGGAGAATCACTCTTGCCAACAAGTGTTACTTTGGACTAAGTAGGCAATTGAGAAGTAAATTCCTCTCTTGACAAACAAAGATCATGCTCTATAAGTCTCTCATCATACCAGTCCTGATGTACGGCTCGGAATCATGGACAATGTCAAGAGAAGATGAGATGGCCCTTGGCCAATAAATGACGCAAGCCAAGATTAGATTAGAATTCTTAAACTTTAATGCGGATAGTTATCAATCAAGTTTGCATTAACATCGATTCTCTTCCACGCAATAGTCAGGTTTGTTCATGCATTGTTTGGAAGATAATAGGTAGTTAACACCCATATTCTGCAAATCCTGGGAAATTTTTTAACGAGTTCTAACTTATAGATTGTTACACTAAAATTCAATGAGCTAAAAAACTGCATGCTCCAGAAAATTCTAAAACTTCTAATAGTCCGGTCAAAATAGACATGAAAATAGTGGTTAAATAACAACAATTCCCATGGAGTCAAATTTTGGTAGCGAGCTTAGACTCGCCGTCAGAAAGGAATGTTAAAAAGCCCCCATCGATCACATGTGTGCTAAAAAAGTTATTCGAAGGCCAAAGATCACAATTTTAGGTTTTTTGGACTTTTCTCGAAACGTTTTTTCGAAAAATGATTATACCCAGCATACTACTAGTACTAGGGTAGCAAGGGTATTATAATTTTGTCCACATAACGGTACTAGGTACGTAAGTACGTAGAGTTCCATATATGGAAGTTCTTAGGTTGAAAAGAGGAGTTTATTAAGGTCTGTCCGTCTGTCCGTGTACACTATAACTTGAGTAAAAATTGAGATATTTGCATGAAATTTTTTATACAGGTTACTTTCTTTCAAAGGCTATTGAAAATAGGCGATAGCCTCGCCCCCTTTTTCGATATCGAAAATTTCGAAAACCACATAAATTGACATATCTTGGTAGCTGAAATGGTAAAATGATATAATGTTATAGGTGAATCCCCCTGGCCATTCTCTTATGATTTTTCATTAAATATTTTATAGTGGGAGTGGCACCGCTCACTTTTAAGGGAGGCATTTTTGAAAATTCGACTGGTCGTAACTTTTAAACTGATTAGGGTAGAACGATGAAATTTGGCACAAAGCATACTAGTATTGTTGGGAGTATACCTGATGAAATGGGATCAAATCGCGCTCCAACCATGCCCACTTTCGCTATCGAAAGCTTCGAAAATCACCTAAATTGATATAATTCGGTAACGGAAATGGCTAAAATGATATAGTTTGGTAGGATGAACCCCCTAGTCATTATATTATGATTTAAAAGTAGGCGTGGCCCCGCCCACTTTTCAGGGAGGCATATTTGAAAATTTTACGGGTCATAACTTTTAAACTGATTACGGTAGAACGAATTTCATGATAGGGATTATACCTGATGTAATTGGACAAAATCGCTTCCCAACCACGCCCACTTCCGAAAAGGAATATTTCGAAAATCATACGAAAACTACCGCTAGATATTTAATGTTCAGTTTAGCCGAACTAAGACTTCCTTACTTGTTCATGTGACCTTTGTTTTCTTGAATGACCCCATTTAAGTGGTTTTGCTTTTGTCCGTTACGTTTTTTTTGCATAAACACCGACGATAGAATAATGAAAGTATGTTTTTCTTCCTTTTGCTGTAATTAAAAATAGTCAGTTAAGCCTTTTCTAAAATCATCCGCTTATAAGATGCATAAGTAAATGCCAAAATGTGCCATTCACTTTTTAAACAATTTTATTCTCAGCGGCATAACACTCAAACCTCAACCATTTAAACATCTCACTCAACTCAATGGAATTGCAACAGGAATGTGGTGGGAATTAAATGAAACGGCACCACTCAAACAAGTACTCACTCCATTTCAACCAGGCACATTCCACGATATACAAAGTTGAATATGTAAGAAGAACCAGTTTGACATCTCCTCACTCTCGCACATATTCCACCAATAAATAACAAATCTACAAATGTGCTCAGCTGTCAACAGCAAACAAAATTGAAAAAAGCAACAAAAACACACATGTGAAAAACAAGAAACCAATAACAAAAAACAAAATGACGAATTTATGATGGCTGTAGTGCCGTTATAGCGAGGGCAAACGAGACGACCATAGTGAAATACAAGACATACTGCTATTTTTTTGAGCATCGTACGACTTCTTTTTGTATTAACGGAGAATGCTGTTATACTTCATACGATAGAGGGAGAAAAAAGGTTTCAAGCAAGCAGTACTAAAGCTATTTCGTTCTAGCCTTAAAAATTGTAGTTATAGAGCAAAAAGGTCGTACCAACAAATTCCAATTGGAAGCTTAATGCCATTTTTCCTTAGTGTACGGGAATTTCTAGAGTAAACGGAGAGCGTATATTGGGAAGCGAGTGCGCTTTATCACTTTTTAAACTAAATTTGTTTCACTCTAACTTTAGCGGTAGTCCAACTTTAGTGGAAGCTATTTTCATTTCTTTTAGGCTTGTCAAGTGAGTCGCCACTCGCTTGTGTTCAGTTGCATCTCACCTGTGCGCTCATGAGACGTGCGCTCCCATTGATGTTGTGTTGCACTCTGCCTATTCCTTGCGGCTTTGGGCGAGCATATTGGTGTTTGTGTGGGGTTGTTCTTGAATGGGAGGTTGGGCGCATTTCTCTAGTATGTATTTACGCATTTGTTTTTGTGCCAAAACATTGCTGAGTGAGTGTGTGTTAAAAATAGTTTGGCCTCTAAGCACTCAGTTACCCAACAAGCATATCTGTAAATGTTTAAAAAAAAAATGTGTCTAGAAAAACTAAACTAAGCTTTCTGTAGTACCTAGGTAAGCGATAAATGAGCCCATTCGGTATATATATTTTTTTTTTTGAGGTCAAAGTGAACTTCCTTTTAACTCCTTGAAGTTTTTTTTTACATTTTGCTTTACACCCAGAAGCCGGTTCTACGAAAAGTTTAGGTACCTAAGGAGTATTTAATTTTGAAAAGAGGTATTTATGAGAGGGAAATAAAGGTACGCGACTTTTCGTAACCATTTTTCACCATTTATAGTAAAAGTTCTAATAACTTATTTTTGAAGTCAGCTTTTTTGTTAATAAACTGCTACAAACCACCGTTATACGAGTATATGTAATCGAAAATAAAAATTTAGAAATAAAAACGTGTACAAATTTTTAAAAGAAAGCTTTTGTAACTCCATATATTTTTTAATCAATTCTTGTCGAATCGATTGTTCAGTCGTAGCTTTGACTGCTGCTTCTTAATCATTTTCTCCCATACAAGTTTTATGAAAATCAATTGTAAGGTTATGATTTTTCGGACTTTTTTATACCTTTCATAACAACTAAATGGTATAATAACTTTGGTCTGATGTTTGCGAGTATGAGAAGAAGAAGACATAAACCTTTTAAGGACGATAAGCTCAATCCATTTAGCCATGTCCGTCTGTGTGACTGTCTTTTTTTGCGAAAACTACACTTTATTTCGCATGTGACCCCAGTTTTCATTTCAACAGCGAAGGTACTGTCACTACTGTCATAGAACAAAGCTGCAATTAGACGCCTTGGCCTACACGATGGCATAATGGTTGAAATCTACGTTCAGCAGTCAAAGCTCCATTCTCGGTGAAGGCAACAAGCCAACGTGAGAAAGTGTGGTGTCATTTAAAACAAAGCTGTAATTAGACGCTGGCAAGCATAGCCAATAGGTATAAGGATTCTGATAAATATTTTTTTTACCTTGTTATATAAAACAATTAAAAAAGTAATAATAATATTACTCCACCAAAAATCGAACTCAGAACACTTTAATTTCCTCAATAGAGGTAGAAGATTTTTTCCTACAAGTAAATTTTTCCCAAGAACGAAGAAATAGGTACTCAAATTCCTTACTTTTAAGGGGTTTCTTTAAACTGGGTAAAATATTTTACTTATATAAACGAAATCATGTCTTTGGAGTTAAATAAGGGACATTTTTCCATGAAATGAGGTATTTTTTACTTGCGGTAAGGAAACTTTTTTTCTGAGTGTGGGGTTCATGACATTTCCTAGCCAGTCTACTCGACTTATAGCTTCGTAGCCATGGACGCTTTTGTAGAGAATTGAATTCTGATGAAACTTTTCACTAACCAAAATTAGGTATATCAGCAAAATTTAGTTTAAAATTTTTTATTTTACTTTCAAGCTATTTTTATTGTTTCTTTTCTTATAATCATGACAATCACTTATTACATTGTTTTTCCTTAAGCCCGATGGCAACACACAATGACTGGTTGATGGTAATGCTAGATTTCCCGATAACCGCATTTTGGAATTTTCTCCCGCTAAATGGATTTCAAAAACGCCAGATCTGGCGGTGAAACCGCTTAATTGGCAGCACTGTTCATAACTACCATAAAAAGATTGTTTTTTTTTCTAATTTTAGAATGATATAAAAAAGGTCAATTTCTCAGGGTGGGGACTGATGCCCTATTACTCCCTTACTACAATTTCCCATGGGAGGGGATTGGTCCCTATATCCCCTCCCTATCTACGCCACTGCATCTCAGGGATATGAATCTAACCCTAATGTCTGTTAAGGTTTATTAAAACAAGATAGCTGTCCGTTAATTTTTAAAAACCCTTTCACAAAAGTTTGTTGGGTTCAACCTCTAATCGCTAAGTTAACATTTAGCTGTCGCTTCATAACATTTTTTTTCACAAACCGTCACTATTTTGCGCTCAAACAAAAACAATACACTTGCCATTCTCTTGAAGAGGTGGAAGTTGTTGGAAAATCGCAAGAGACCGGCTTTTCTCAGGAAGCGCCGCAAGCAATTGAGCATTAGTAAACTGGATAATGTTTATAAAGCTGATGATTACGTGAAATATCATTATGATGTTAATGATTAGAAGGGTGAAACGCCTTGAGCGTACTACCTATAAATATATTTGCTTGTGCGAGTTTCCTACTCTTCCTCTACGCTTGCTGCTCACTTTATTGTTTGTTTCCTTTTTTTCCACACATCTCACTATTTTTCCACTGCTTTCTAAAATCATCTTCTGCACTTTCTGCATCTTTCCTTTCGGCTATCTCTCATCCTAACTAACACAGCTGGTTGTTGGCCAGCTAACCAAATGACCATTGCCACCAACGTCCGACTGCTGCTGCTTCTGTTGTTGCCTCAAGTGTTGAAAAGATAAATTTGCGCTGCTCGTCGACTGCGATTCTCGACTTCTCGACTCGTTTGCGTTGCGCGTCTTGTAAGCTTTTTGTGCGCGCATTTGTTTTTGTTTTCGCCAATTATTTTTTGTTTTTGTTTTGCTTATCGTTTTTTTTTTGTGACTGCCTCTTTGTGAATGGCCGTTTGCTCGTCGCTCAGGCAATTGTCGCCTACATCGATCAGCTGCTTCTGCTGCCGCGTAACTTTCTGCTAGCTTTCAGCTTCAGCTTTCCTGCCATTCGAGTGCGTTTCGCATAGTCGACGACTACCAACAATATAATAGTAACACGCCGACGTTCGCTCTACTTACACTTTATTGTTGCCGACGCTTTCGTCTATTTCATCGCTTCGTTAACATCCGCTGCCACTAGCGTTGTGGTCGTTCGTCAGCATATTTTTAGCTTTTGGTATTTGGCAAATCCGTTCGAACAATTGTTTGTGGTGCCGCATTTATCGTGTGTGCGTGTTTGTTGTTTGGTGCCCTAAGCTTTGCGTTGCTCGACTTTGACTAACGCAACTAAAAAGCACGGCCGAAGGGGTGCGCGCCACCTGACATTTCGCCAACAGGCCAACGTTTGGCATCTTCATTCATTGGTCAGCGTGACAATGGAGCAGTTGTTGTCGTGTTAACGGATTTTCAATTTGTCGCCGTGTCGTCACTTTTGCGTTACGCACTTTGAATTCGTATGTGGAGCGTGTTGCACGTTGAAAGTTAGAAATAAATTTATAAAAAAAATTATAAACTTAATAAAAAATAAATAAAAAATGCAGGTGAAAAATATACCTAAGTGCGAAATTAAACGAAAAAAAAAATATTAACGTTTAAGTGAAAATACCGTCGCTAATTTTCAAATTTTGTGTAAAACTAATCTAATACAAATGCTACAATAAAAATTAAACATTTGCTAATTATGAAAAGCCGATGTATCTCGATAGTAAACAGTGATTTAAACTCTAGAAAAATTTATTCTGAAAACTTAAAATTTCATACATTTATTTATATAAAAATGATTTGGTGTTTGTTTCTCCCTATAAATGCTAAAACTTGAAAACGTCTAAACCAAATCAAATACCTACTTTGGGGGTTTTGTTTGTTTCATTTCCACGCGCAGGTTTATAAGGAAAAATCAGTAAGGAAGTTTCGTGTAAACCGAACATTAAAAACCCAGCGGTAGTTTTTAGAACGCTCGATTTAAGTGATTTTCAAAATCTTCCATATCGATAGTGGGCGTGGTCGGGAAGCGGTTTCGTCCAATTTCATCAGGTATACTACCCATAATGCTAGCATACCGTGTGTCAAATTTCATGATTCTACCGGAATCAGTTTAAAAGTTATGACCCGTCGAATTTTGAAAAATGCCTCCTATAAAGTAGGCGGTGCCACTACCAAGTGAAAAAATTTGTCAAAAAATCATAATAGAATGACTAGGTGGTTCATCTCACTAAATGATGTCATTTTCAGCCATTTTCGTTACCGAATTATGTCAATTTAGGTGATTTCGAAGTTTTCGATATCGAAAGTGGGCGTGGTTGGAGGGTGATTTTACCCAATGTTATCAGGTATACTTCCAAAGATACTATTATTAGTTAAAAAGTTAGGATCAGTCGAATTATCAAAAATGCCTTTCTAAATATGGACGTTGCCACGCCCACTTTGAAAAATTTATCGAAAAATTTAAATTTTATGACCAGAGGTATTCACCTGTAAAATTATATCATTTTAGTCATTTCAGCTTCAGAACTATGTCAATTTATGTGATTTTCGAAATTTTCGATTTCGAAAAAGGGGCCGGGTTATCATCCAATTTCGCCCATTTTCAATAGCAACCTACCTCGGCTAGAAAGTAACCTGTGCCGTTATTTGGGCGCTGGGTATAAAAAAAGACAAAAATAGTAACGAGGCGTGGCACCTCCCATACAAACATTGTTTTTCAAGCTGAATATCTCTAAAAGGATTTATGGCAGGGACCTGAAAGTTGACATGAGCTGTACGATATCAAAACCATTCTTACGCATAAAAGTGTTAGTTATCGGAAAATTGGGCGTGGCACTTTCCATAAAAACTTAATTTTCAAGCTGGATGTCTCTAATGGGTTTTATGTTAGGGACCTGATACTTGGTATGGAGTTATATGAACTAATAGCATTTTACAAGAAAAAGTGCGAGTTGTCGGACAAGAGGTCGTGGCGCCTTCCACACAAACTTCAATTTCGAGGTTGAATATCTCTTAACGGGTTAAAGTACCCTTCTTCAAAATATCTTCGTTGCTATGCGGCCGATAATTCCTTTCACATGATACCCGTATTGGCATATCCTTCTTAATATTAAAAAAAAAAAAACAAATAGGTGGCAACCTCATAAACCACCTCAAGTGGCAACACCCAGCGACCGCAAGATATTAGTCGATATACATATTAATAAATAAGATGTGGTTTGTTTCAAACCTATGTGGCAACCCTGATTGAAAATATCTTAGTTGGTAAGCTAAAAAACCGCCCAAAGTGGCTACACCCAAGTAGAAAATCTTAAAACAAAGCATGACTCTTATAGTTCAAATTGGATCCGAATCGATTCAGCCGTTCTTGAGACAGTGGTCGATATACGAAGGAAAAAAATTATGAGGTTAGGTGGCAACCCTGTTTGAAAAAAATTTCTTTGTTAGGTAGGTACCTATATAAAAACAAAGCAATCAGATGTAGGGGCGCTATATATCGACTGCAGAGGGAAAGATCACTTTATTTCAAAATGATTTTTAAAAACGCATTCGAAATTTTTCGAGAGTTCTCTATTTCACTTAATTCAAAAGAACCTTATCTCAAAACATTTTTCAAAAGTTTGATTCAAAAACGCACTATCCCAGCTAAACTTGTATTGAATTTTCCTTCCGGGCGTTTTTGAAACTTATTCGAGATAGGGCGTTCTTGAACTAGATTTTCAAATAGAGCATTTTTGAAAAATATTTTCAGCGAGGATGTTCTTCAGACAAGTTCTGAGCTCATCAGACCAAAGTTATTTCCTGCTATCCAAACGGAAGAAAAAAAGACTTCTTTCGGAGCTATTAAACACACATTTCTCGGATCCAAAAATTAGCGAAAAATCGTTTGACGCGGAGATTCTTAAAGGAGAAATAAAAAAGAATCCGAAATGACTCCGAATCCGATGTGTTTTAAGCGTTCTTTGATTCCTTTTAAATGAACTTTTGGAATCTTTTGGAGCCTTTTATTGGTGCTTTTTTGTAGCCCTTTTTGATTTGATTCTCGAACCTTTTCTTTATGATTCTCTGGACCTTTTTCTAACCTTGCCCAATGAAACTGAATGAAAAAACATATAAATGGCCCCCCTTGGGAACTTTTGCGCAGAGATGGGTACGCCCTTGGGTTATATCATTTAATATTCCTGAAAGATGTAATAAATTTCATTTAAAACAGTTTAAAAATAATTTATCTAAATAAAATCAATTTTATACATCATTCATCTTGTTTTGAAAAATAATGTTGCTTTTAATACCTATAACCTTTTAAAATTGTAGCCTGTTGAGTGCTAAATTACCTCAGAATTGTTGTCAGCTGGTTGAGAAAATGCTGCTTAGCGATAAACAGTCTGAAACACAGCAAAAGCAACAAGAACAAAAATTAACATCAACAAACTCACCACAAACACAAGTCGAACAAAATAATTGTTATTATCAAAAGCAACAACAACTTAATCAACAGGATATACAAATTTCAAACAATAACAACAACAATAACTTATATTACCATAAAGATAAACAAAATCAACATTATCCATCTGTTAACGTGGCACAGCTTGCGGCAACAACAACGCATTCAACACCCACCAACACTGCCGCCGCTCTGGCCGCAGCCACTTTACTGCTACAACAAACTGGAGCATTTGATCCCAGTAGCGTCGCAGCAGCAGCATCATCACCACCAATATCAACTGTAACAACCGTAAAAAATATCATTGGCAGTAATTTTTGTGTCGGCGCCACGGATTTCTCAATCGCTGCGATAATGGCGAGAGGCGCAAATGCCTCAAGCCGTGAACCATCCGAAAGGAGTTTGAGTGAGTAATGTGAATGTACTTATCGTTCGTAAATATGCAAGGATGTTTATGTAAATATGTATGTTTTTATTTGTGTTAGTGGGTAGGTACACTCAAAAATGTATGACTTTTTTCCTTAAATTGAGGAAAAAAGGTCTTTAAATTAAGGAAAATGTTACCTACGTTAAGGAAGCCATGTCACTTGGAGCCAAAAAAGGGAAATTTTCCCTGAAATAAGGAGACTCTTTTTTCAGTGTTTCAACCCAACAGGCAAAGAAAACGTAAAGCCAATTTTAAAAGATCTTACTGAGATACCTAACCACTAAGCACCATTTTCATAAAAAAAATAAAAACAGCTTTTAAACGTAAACTTTCCGTAATAGTTTTTAATTATAAGAGCTTGATGAAAAATATTTTTTATGAGTAAGCTTACAAATTGCTGATTTTTGTTTTTAAAAACGGGTTTACCTAATTTAAATCTAACTTTAACTGTAAACAATGAACAAGCCATAACTAACAGCGGGTATGTTGTTAACCCCTAGCCCGGTGGTTAAATAAACTCAGCTAAGGAAAGGTGAGGGAAGGAAAGGAAAGTTAAGGAAATGTAAGAAAAGAAAAACAAGTGACAGGAAAGGAAAGGAAGGGAAAGCAAAAGAAGGGAAATAAAAGGAAGGAAAGGAAATGAAAGGAAAGGAAAGGAAAGGAAAGGAAAGGAAAGGAAAGGAAAGGAAAGGAAAAGAAAGGAAAGGAAAGGAAAGGAAAGGAAAGGAAAGGAACGTAAAGGAAAGGAAAGGAAAGGAAAGGAAAGGAAAGGAAAGGAAAGGAAAGGAAAGGAAAGGAAAGGAAAGGAAAGGAAAGGAAAGGAAAGGAAAGGAAAGGAAAGGAAAGGAAAGGAAAGGAAAGGAAAGGAAAGGAAAGGAAAGGAAAGGAAAGGAAAGGAAAGGAAAGGAAAGGAATAGAAAGGAAAGGAAAGGAAAGCAAAGGAAAGGAAAGGAAAGGAAAGGAAAGGAAAGGAAAGGAAAGGAAAGGAAAGGAAAGGAAAGGAAAGGAAAGGAAAGGAAAGGAAAGGAAAGGAAAGGAAAGGAAAGGAAAGGAAAGGAAAGGAAAGGAAATGAAAGAAGGTGAAGGAAAGAAAACCTTAGAAAACATTAGTTTAAAAAATTATATGAACTAATATAAAATTTGAGACTGCCTTACTTAATGAAGTAGAAAGTAAAAGGCAGAAGAATGAAGAATGTGAAGAAGGGAAAAATATCTCAAAAGTAAAGGAAAAGTAGTTATATCAAAGGAGTGAGGCTTCAAGAAACGTTGTAAATTAGAATAAGGTTTTGTGTTTGAATTTCAATTACTGAGCACACTCTAGTTAGGTTTAAAAGTAGAACAGTTTTCAAGATATCTTGATAAGGAAACAAGTGGCATTACTGATCTTTAAATATTTCCGCTATTACCTTCTCGATTTTTATGACATTTGATTTCGTTTAGAGAAGATGAAATACCCTTTTAACTAATGCATAAATAACTAAGATCTACGTTAAGGTGAAACGGTGAGGGATTTCGTCTATATGGGAACCAGCATTAATACCGAAAATAATATCAGTCTAAAAATCCAACGGAGAATCACTCTTGCCAGCAATTGAGAAGTAAGGTCCTCTCTCGACAAGCAAAGATCACGCTCTATAAGTCTCTCATCATACCAGTCCTGATGTACGGCTCGAAATCATAGACAGTGTCAAGAGAAGATGAGATGGCCCTTGGAGTATTTGAGAGAAAAGTTCTCCGGAAGATTTATCGAAGTTAACGATGAGCTGTACGAGCTTTACGCAGACGTAACCATAGTCCAGCGAATTAATGCCCAAAGGCTCCGCTGGCTGAGTCATGTTATGGGAATGGAGAAAGAAGCTCCAGCACAGAAGGTTTTCCTATCGACACTCGAATTCGGCAGCAGAGGAAGAGGGAGGCCTCGACTGAGATGGAAACAAAACTAGAGGATGACTTAAACTCCCATGAGGTTTCCAATTGGCGTCACTTAACGCTAAAAAAAGAAATAATTGGCGAGCTTTGATACAAAACAGCCAAAATCGCCTAGGCGGTTAAGCGTAAATAAAAGACGCAAGCCAAGATTAGAAGATTAGACGTTAAGGTGATTGAGTTATTATGAAAAAAATTATTTTTGCTTCATCCAAATTTTCAATTCATTTCGACCAACTGTTATAGGTACTAAGGACTTCGCAAATAAGCTATCATAGGCGATTTTGGTTGGTTCCCTTCTCGAAACTGAAACTGAAAACCCCTCCCCGTGGATGATCCCGAAGGGAGGGGAAGGGGGTTTGAACCTGAAAACCAACACCGTGAATCCGCCCCTGGTTCTAAGTTAACTAAGCCTGTTAAGGTCTTTTAATCCGAATCACGGTATACCTATATAAAAATAAAGTTTTATGCCTAACTAAAATGTTACTTTTTTTTGATAGTCGCTCTCACACTTTTCCCTTATGACACAAAAAATTTCTTTATGCATTTTAGCTAGAAAACTGCCTCAACCAAAAAGCGCCAAGTAGCCAAGAGGCACTCAGCCGCCAAGCGTTAAGATAGACGAGACAGCTGAGACAGCCGACAGTGCGCATGCAAATAAATGTTTTTCACACTTCAACATCGCTGAAAGGAAGAGGAAACGAATTATTTTAGGCTTTTTCGTAGAAACCATTTTAATGATGACTAAATTGTGTGTGATGGTGTGTGTATCTGGATGAAGAGGCATGCTTCTCAGTTGTTCCCTATAAATAATTTAAAATGCAAATTTTTAAACAATTTTGTAGTTGTTATTATTTTTTTTTTTTTTTGTATGAATTGTGTTGAGAACTGACAAAGTTGAACAATAAATCTGCATAACATTTAAATACATACTAGCAAGGGCGTGATCATTTTTTTGTAGGGAGGGGGTACCAAGGAAGGATCTCTTGTCCCCTAACTCTCGAATATACTTTCAATACTTTTATAAAAGAGTTTAAACGAGTAAATCGCATTAAATTTGCCTTTCTGCAGTTCTCTCTCTGAATATAAAGAAAAAAATGTGCACGACTATTGATAAATATAAGTATGTATCTACATTAGACTTCGTTTTTTTTTCACAACACATGCTAATTTTGAGGCTAGAATACTAGAAAACGGCTAGTCTGAGAAAATTTTGGTCAATGCAAATTTTGTAGGGAGTTCGATTTTCTTCAAAAATATATTCAGGTAAATGGTGTTTTACAAAATGGTTTGTCGTTTTTATACCAAATATGAGTTAAAGTCTGTAAAATCTAAACTAGAGGTAATAGACCTCTAGACTTTAATTAAAAAATCTGAAAAAATGATAGTAATTTTTTTCACCTTTCTTAAAAAGAAAATCCATATAATTTTTGAAAAAAAAAAAACAATTTTTTTTTATTTTTGGCCCAGTCTAATGTACATTAATATGTACGCTTATTTGTATTTAATGTATAATTTTATGCTTTATCATATGTAGTGAGAATTAATTATAAATGTAGCGCGAATAACGTCATAATTTGCGTGGAAATGAGTTGCAACACTTAATAAATCAAAACTATATGTTAAGTTTCATAGCGGTAAATGTCTAGATATGTTGTTTTTGATATAAAACAAAATAGGCTTGAGAACTGAATGGGGGAATTTATGAAAGTTCATTAAATTGAGATATTAAAGAAAAAAACTAACAAGGGGCCAAAAACGCCTAGGAGATGACGAATAAACTTGAAAAAAAAAATAGGAGGCAGAAATGTAATGTGAAAAAATTTTTTTCCAATAGTCAATCGGTCAATTTGATACCCATAAATATTGCCATATCTTAGTCAATATTTAAAAATAAATGAGATAGGAGGCAAGCCTGTTTTCCGGTAATTAATATTTTAAACAGAGAATTTCCGTTTCTGATCTGAAGGTAGAGTTCATTTTAAATCCAATGTTAGTCACAGCCAAGAGAAATGGTATTTTGGCTTCATTAAGTACTACAGATGGCAATTCATTCATGTCATAAGAGTTGAAGGATATTGGCAGGACCTGCGTCTTTTATTTAGGCTAAGACGATTCATCTTAGCCGAATTTCATATAGATTTTAAATCCGCATTCATTCTACATACTAAATTTGTGATTGTTATATCTGCAAATCGTCGGCATACAAGTGAATGGAGGTATTTTGACAACTGCAGTACAATGTAATTTATAATAAGAGTAAATAAAATGGGCTCTAGGATAGAACCCTGAAGGGAAGGAAAGGAAGGGAAAGGAAAGGAAAGGAAAGAAAAGGAAAGGAAAGGAAAGGAAAGGAAAGGAAAGGAAAGGAAAGGAAAGGAAAGGAAAGGAAAGGAAAGGAAAGGAAAGGAAAGGAAAGGAAAGGAAAGGAAAGGAAAGGAAAGGAAAGGAAAGGAAAGGAAAGGAAAGGAAAGGAAAATAAAGTACAGGAAAGGTAAGGTAAGTTAAGGAAAGGTAAGAAAAGGAAAATAAGTGAGAGGAGAGGAATTAAAAGGAAAGGAAAGCACAAGCAGGGAAATGGTAGGAAGGATAAAAGGAAAGGGAAGGAAAGGAATGGTTAGGGAAGCAAGGAAAAGGAAAGAAGATGAAAGAAAAGGAAAAAAGGGAAAGAAGGGGAAGAAGAATAAAGGAAAGGAAAAGAAAGGAAAGAAAAAAAGGAAACTAAAGAAAAGAAAACGAAATTAAAGGAAAAAAAGAAACGAAGGTGAAAAAGGGGGAAAAAAGTTGACACTGCGTTGCTTAATGGTGTGGAAAGTAAAATGCAGAAGAAAGAAGAATGTGAAGTAAGTAAAAATATATCCAATAGTAAAGGAAAATAGTTAATTCAAAGAAAAGAGACTTCAAGAAACGTAATAAATTAGAATAAGGTTGGGTGGTTGAATTTCAACCACTGGGCAATCTCTAGTTAAAAAAATTGCGCAATTTTATATTCTAAATTTCCTTGCACATTTCGGGAGAGGTCCTGTTCCACTAGCTAAAAATTAACCAGAATAAACTAAACGAGTAAGTATCTTAATCAATTCAAATGTTTAACGTATGCCACCAAAAGTCACTATCAAAACAAATAGCAAAATACCTTTGCCATATGACAGTTTGAATGCAAAAAAATTCAAAAACAGCTTTACGTTAATACATGCACAAATGATAGAAAATAAACAAGATTTGATGACTTGATAATTATTATAACAGCAAATTTTCAGTAAAATCAGAAAATCAAAAATTGTATATAAAAAGTTTTGTATATACGCATTTACGAAATGTTGTGTAAATTACCTAAATTATTTATGAGCATAAGTGCAAAAATTAACAATATATATATATATAAAACAAATCTGCATTTATACCCCTAAAGAGAACGTTTATGCAAATTATATACCCTGCAGGGAAAATAATAACTATTGGCTGAAATTTTTGATTCAGAAAATAGAGCTACAATTTCTAATAAGAGTATGTATTTGTATTTGTTGTTCAGAAAATATAGCTACTACTGCTGCAAATGTTTGAAATGAAATTATTTTGAATACCCAAGTTTCATTTCCAAAAACGCCTTAGGTACCTACCTCTGAAATTGGTAAAAACACCCTCTATATTTTATAAAACTGAGACAGGGTGAGGATATCCAATTTAAAAACTATCGGAATACGGAGAAAGATATTATGACCGCGAAATAGCACAGATAAACGTGCCACATCTAGCTCAAAAAATTTATAAATTACTAACAACTATCAGGAAAGTAGCAATTTGCTGAAAAAATGGGTATAAAGTCGTGATTTGATTGCATGCGCCGAAGATTCAGAATAACCTAGTAGAGATTCCGAATACACTAGAAACATTCCCTACAAGGCTACATATACTGTAAATTTGTATGAATATTGAAGCAAATTGTTGGATATGCAATTGGTGGAAAGAATTTGCATAAAATAATTTCACATAACAAATACATAATTGAATTTTATATCTGAAATATGCATCTACGCGGCTAGTACGCACTGCGGCTATGTATCACGTGAATACTTGCATATATATAAACGTATCTATTTATATATGTAATTGCTATATAGTATATTATTGTTACCACCATAACGCCTGCCAACATAATTGAGCATGTGTATGCGAAATTGTGTCTCATTAGCGGCTGTGAATGCGTTAAGACTGCATTGAAATAATATATTCAGGGGCGGATTACGATATTACAGCTCCCCTATGCAATGCACTTAGCTGGGTGTTTAAAATTCTGAGATATTTACTTACTTTGTAGATCGCCTAGCTGTTAGGATATACAAATATATCTAGATATCACAAGGTTCTTAAAAATAACAACATAATACGATGCTTTTTCGATTTTCGAATTGTTTTCGAGGTTACGATTATATTTAGAAGACAAAAGAAACTTTAAATTCGAATTAGATTCGAAATAATATATTTTTCGAAATTTAAATTTTTTTAAAAGAGATATGTAGTTCGATATTCGAATTATTTTCGAAGTGAGGGTGTTCGAAATGTTTTCAAAATATTATATCTGTACAATGTACATTGATATAAAGGTTTTCCAAATTTAAGTTTTCGGCATTCGAATTATTTTCGAAGTAAGGTTGCTCGGCGGCCGCCGTGGTATAGCGGTTAAGTGTTCGGCTTTCTACACCAAGTCGTGGCGGTTCGATGCTCGGCAAAAGTAACATCAAAAATTATTTATAAAAAGAATTTTTCTTAACGGGGTCGCCCCTCGGCATTAGTTTGGCAAACTCTCCGGGTGTATTTCTGCCATGAGAAGCTTCTCAGCAAAAAATTCATTTGCTTTGCAAGTGCCGTTCGGAGTCGGCAAACTTGTAGGAAAACTCAAAACGCAACACACCACAAGTTGAAAAGAGAAGCTCGGCTAAAAATCTCGTTAGAGGTTATGATAACCTGTTGGTATATCGCCGTATTTTAGAAATACAAAAAACTTAAAATTCGAATTAGATTCGAAAAAATATTTTTCGAAACTTAAATTTTTAAAAGAGATAGTTCGAAATATTTTGATATACAAGTTTTCCAAATTTAAACTTTCGATATTCGATTATTTTCGAAGAAAGGCTGCTCGAATTAGTTTGGAAATTATATATGTATCTATACATTGGTTTATAAATTTTCGAAATTAAAATTTTTTTACCAGAGAAAGATCGGTATTCGAATTATTTAGGGTGTTCGAATTATTTTCGAAATTATATGTAGATCCTTTGATATACAAGTTTTCCAAATTTAAATTTTCGACATTCGAATTATTTTCGAAGTAAGGGTGCGCGGATTAGTTTCAAAATTATATTTCTGTACATTGGTACATAAATTTTCGAAATTAAAATTTTTTAAAAAAGATATTTCGATATGCGAATTATTTTCAAAGCTTTCCAAATGTAAAATTTCGACATTCGAATTATTTTCGAAGTAAGGGTGCTCGAATTAATTTCGAAATTAGATATCTGTACATTTTATAATCGATTACAAAGCTTCGAATTTTTAATTTTTTTACCACAGAAAGTTCGGTATTCGAATAGTTTTCGTGTTAGGCTGTTTTATAAGAAGCTAGTTTCGAAATTATGAATCTGTGATGAACCTGCTTTGAATTTAAACCTTATTATCGACCCAATATGAAAACAGTTGTGATACTCAAATTGTTTTCGATAGATATTTTTCAAATATATGAAAAATTGAATTTTCGAGTTTGTATCGAAGTTGAACTTCGGTGTGGAAATTGAAATTCAAACTATAATATCAGAAGAATTTCCATATTCGAATTATTTTCGAAGTTGTGATTTGTAATGATGTGAAAAATATGGAAAAAATTTGAAATTCTAGTATGATTTCGATATGATTTCGAATTTTTTCGAAATTATGAATATTTTTGTTTGTTTAGATTTTTAACTTTGAGATCGAAAAAATTGGGCCCCAAAATACATTCCGTGTTGCCTTATAAATAATCCGGCACTGCATTAAAATATATGTATATGAGTTTGTCTGAATAAATAATTGCGATAACAGAGGGCTGTTCTGTCTGTTGGCTTGATAGGCTTGTTGCGAGGTATGCAAAATTTGACAGCCAGTGAATTGTTTTGCTCGAAAACGGCTCAAGTGCGGCAGGAGTGGCTTGTTGTCATGACCACCATACTGACTAAAGTATAGAATAAATTTACACACACATATCTATGTATGTCTCATATATGTATGTACTCACATCTGCATCTACCAAACAGCAAAAAATCCATATTCAATAAACCTTTTTTCCAATTATACCCACAGGTCCCATTTCCGTCGAACGTTACCCTGATCCGGAAGATGATGTCGATGTTGATGTGGTCGACTGCAGTGATTCCGAATCGCCGTCGGGGCGGTCAATGCGTGCCCATCATCATCGGCAACAACTGCAGCACCAACAGCAACAGGCAGTACACCACCAAAAGTTGCAGCGACATCACCATCATCACAGTCAAACAAATCATATAAGCAACAATAACAGCCTCAATACGAATGTCATCAGCAATGGTGTCGGAAGTAGTGGCAGCAGCGGAGGCTCACATCATACACGCCGTAGCAGTAGTCATGGGCGTTCTTCGCCTCAGAGTCCGCAAAGTGCAACTGGCAACGATGAGGATCGCCTGTCGCCTGAGCCAGCGCAGGTAAAACGCAAAGTCAGCCAACCCTCATATTCGAACTAACGGAACACATACGCAACTAATTTGATTTTATTTTGTTTGACAGTCGGCTCCGAAAATTGTTGGCTCTTGTAATTGTGATGAATTGGCGCCTGTACAGTGTCATCTGGAAACTAAGGAGCTGTGGGATAAATTCCATGAATTGGGCACGGAGATGATTATAACCAAAACGGGAAGGTATGTAAAAGTTGATTTTGAAATTGTTTACAAAATATGAGGCGAAAGTATAATCGATAGCACAATGTTGTTGTTGTTTGTGATGTTATCGATAAGGGGAGTCCTTCCCCGGATATGGATCCGGTAGTAGACCTTTTGGGTGTAGCATTACCGTCGCGGCGGCAATAGTGTCGATATATTTGTTCGAAAAATCGAAAACTATCGATATTTTATGTAAACTTTAAAAATTTCGATACTTTATTTTGTAAAAATCGTTAATATCGATTGCATAAAATATCAAAATCTGATGTTCTACCTATGTATGTTATTACTCTATCGATATTTTCCTATAAACATCGAAGAATATCGTTCTAATTTTCCAGCCGATCACACGGCTACTGATATTATCGATAGTTTTATATCAACAACAAAACTATGGTTCAATTTTTCATAATACCTATACATCCAAAAATATGATCATCAAAAACTATCGTTCTAACATTCTCATTACGAGCATCGAAACTTTCGACGTATGCCTACAAGCATCGAAAACTATCGTTGTACCATTCTGTGATAAACATCGAAATCTGTGTGGGATTTTTTCATAAACATCGAAAACTATCGTTCAAGCATTTAGATCATGAAGATTAAAGACTATTCACATTTCATTATAAGCTATCGTTTAACATTCAGATTGTGGAAACTTGAATATAAACATCGAAAGCGACTGTTTTAATATACTAAGCCGATTATACTATTGATAGTATCGATAGTTTTACATACATGAAAATCGAAAACTATGGTTAGTTTTTTACAAACATCGAAAAATATCGATACTTTCTTATAATCACTGAAAGCTATCGATCAAACATTCTACGTTTAAAGATCGAAAACTATCGGTATTTGCCTTTAAATATCAAAAACTATCGTTGTAATATTCTGATTACTGTTCTAATATACTATCGATAGTTTTACATACATGAACATCGAAAACTATGGTTAGTTTTTTACAAACATCGAAAAATATCGATATATTCTTATAATCACCGAAAGCTATCGATCGAAGCAGGATCGAAAACTATCGATATTCGCCTTTAATTATCAAAACCTATCGTCGCAACATTCTGATTACGAACATCGAAAACTATCGATAATTGATTATTACTATCGAACTCAAGTTTTATAATTCTAAGCTGATCATACTAGTTCGCTTTTCATAAACATCTAAAAATATCCATATTTTCTTATATACGTCGAATACTATCGATATTGGAATATAAGAATCGTAAATTATCGAAACAATGAATATCAAAATATTGAAAACAACCGATATTTGTTTATAAATATCAAATAAATCGATATTTCTATCTCAGGACTGAAAACTGTAGACATTATTTACAAAAAAAAAATTTGAAAGTATCGACATTTGTTATCGAAAATTAAACGATATTTTGCTATAACGGATTCTGGCCAGCTGACATATTCGTAAAAGCATATCTCGAAGGTATGACTTGGGCATATATTGCGGATATGGCCTGCATATGTCATGCTGGAAAGAAGCATTTCAACTGCATTTTGGCACTGCGACACGCTTTGCATGTTAAAACTGAGTAAAGGATTTTAATAGTCGGCATCGAGAGGCTCTACTCCTTGTTGTGTGACTGTGTCATTGGCTTTATTATTTCCGTTAGCACAAAAATATCCTTTGCTCTGTAATTATGAAAAGGATACCGACAATGCGGCACACAGTAAGGACATAGCAGAGCTGCTTTGCCAGAGCGATGCTAGGCAGACACTATACACCCCCTCAAAAAGTCTTAACTAGTAGCCTTAAGCAAAGTTGAATTGTTGTCACAACGAGAACAGCGGGTATGTTCACTCATTAGCTCCCGCTCGCTGCTTCACCATTTTACCCTTTTATTTTCTGGCCAAAAATGTGGGTGCGCTTTCGTCACACATGCCAAGCGTTAACTCGCTACTTGGCTTACTTATTCGCTTACATGCCAGCACTCAGCTTGTTAGACTTTACGTCCGTCGCGTTTTCGCCTCCGCCGCTTTGAAGATATGAATCTATGTCAGCACTTCGTTCATTATTATTGTTTGTTTTGGAATCTATATTCTTTTTATTTTATACATTTTTTTGCATTACATGCATTCAATGCAATTGTTGGTGTAGGAGTTGTTTTACAATTGCACAATAAAAATTTAGCGCAATACAATTGAATGGGGAACAGTAAAAGAATAAATGTAAAAGCTTGTCATCATATTTACAACTGCTTATTAGCAGACATTTGAATGTTGTTAAGATTGGAGTTGATTGCCCCTAGAGGGGGTCGAAATTGGCAACGAAAACTTAATTTTTATTCACAAAAAAATTAGGAAAGAGTTTTTTGTTGAACATCCTGTATTTTAGTTTGCAGCCTTGCAACCCACATATTTACTTTTATATACAACCCTGTATTCTTTCTTGTCACAATCTTTTGTATTACCAAATGACACTTGAATTATAGTCTTTGAATTGAACTAACGTGTGTCGTTATTGTGTGGATTAAGAACGTAAGTACACGGGCTCTGCTACTAGGAGTGTGTATCTACAACAGGTTATGGGCCCAGAGTTCCTGAAACCATTGCGAAAAATATAAAGTCAAGAAGATGAGTTCTTCATTATACAACATCGAGAAATTAAGTGACTCCAACTACGATTCATGGAGCCTCCAAATTAAAAGCGTTCTTATCCATCAAGATTTATGGAGTGTCGTATCAGGTGAGGAAGCGAAACCAATCCAAACAACAACTAATGAGAAAGAAGTAAAAGCTTGGAAAGTGAGGGATGAAAAGGCGCTAGCTACGATTATTTTAAGCACAACACCATCACAGATTTCGTACGTCAAAGATGCCTCATCATCAAGCATTGCATGGACAACCTTGCGGGAAATTCATCGGCCGAGAGGACCAATACGAAAGGTAACTCTTTTTAAACAATTGCTTGCTTTGCGAATGGGCGACAATGAGTGTGCACAACAGTATTTATGTAATTTTTCATCTACTGTGGACAAACTGTCAGAAATAGGAGTGTGTCTCCAGGAGGAATTGTATGTCATAATGTTGCTCGCCAGTTTGCCCAAGTCATATGAAAACCTTGTAGTTGCACTCGAAAGTAGAGATGATTTGCCAAAATTAGCTGCTTTGAAAATAAAATTAGTTGAAGAGGGGGAAAGGCGAAAAATTGCGCGGGACGATGAGTCACCTGAGAATAAGGTTGAAGTATTTATGGCGCGATCGGATAACGGAAAAAGAAATATGAAAAAGTTTAGTAACAACAATAAGCCAGATAATAGCAAAAAACTTGTCAAGTGTTATAATTGCGGGCGTAGAGGTCATTATGCAGCGCAGTGTAAAGAAAAAGAAACAAAGCGAGACCAAAAGCAAACATCATTTTCTGTACTCAATACGATGACGTCGGACATGCTGCGGTCAAACGTTTGGTGCGTCGACAGCGGCGCATCCTCTCATCTATGCTGCAATAGAAATGCGTTCACAAACTTCCGTGAGTGGAATGAGACAATAACACTTGCGGGGGAGAATACAATTAGGGCAGAAGGTATAGGCGAAGTAAAAATAAAAACTCAATCGTTTGAGATTACACTCAAACAAGTACTTTATGTACCTGGTATTCAATGCAACTTTATTTCTGTCGGTAAAGCAGTGCAAAATGATTTGACAGTCACATTCTCAAGTAAATTTGCAAGAATAACAAACGCACAAAGCAAAACAATTTTAGTGGCCAATAAAGTGTGTGATTTATTTTTATACGAAGCGGTTGATAATAATTTATTTGTTGCTAAAAATTCTAATGTCGAAGCGATGAAGTGGCACCTGCGGTATGGGCATTTAAATTTTGATAGCCTTAAACAATTAATAGAAAATGATATGGCCTTTGGCATGAATGCGAAAATTCATGAACGTCTGGATTGCGATGTATGCTTAAAAAGCAAATGCTGTGCCAAAGCATTCACAAATGCAACAACAAGAGCTACAGAGGCGTTGGAAATTGTCCATACAGATTTATGCGGGCCGGTGAGTAAAACTTCTAATGGTGGTGCGCGTTACTTTTTAACATTTATTGACGACTGGTCAAGATTTGTGTTTGTATACTTTGTTAAAAGCAAATCGGAAGTCTTCGAAAAATTTAAAATGTTTCAAAGTTTTGCTGAGCGACAGACTGGCAAGAATATTAAAATTATCCGTAGTGATAATGGCACCGAATTTGTCAATAATGTTTTTGATGAATATTTGCAGAAATTGGGCATAAAAAGACAGCTTACCGTACCGTACACGCCACAACAAAACGGCGTGGCAGAGAGATTCAATCGGACACTTGTGGAAATGGGCAGATGTATGATGGTCGGTGCGGGTGTGAATGAAAATCTATGGGCAGAGGCGATAAATACAGCGGCGTATTTGCGCAACAGATCACCAACAAAGGCGTTGGATAATAAGACTCCGTACGAGTTGTGGTTTAACAAGAAACCAAATGTGGCACATTTTAAAGTATTTGGATCTGTAGCTATAGCACTCGACAAAACGCAGCGAAGTAAATTTAAACCCAGAGGCAAAGAATACACCATGGTAGGGTATTCAGAAAATTCGAAAGCGTATCGTTTATTTGACAAACGCACAGGTAAAATTATTATTAGTCGAGATGTTTACTTTATTGAAATAAAAGAAACCGAAAATATTAAATTTGAAGTACCTTTGTCTGGAGGTGGTGAATTGAGCAGTGACAAATCTGACTCTAGCGAAAACATACAATTTGTAAAAGATGAACAAAAAATCGAAAGTGCCAGTGAGACTGAGCAGGCGGAAGTTTCTTTTGACGATTCAGATGACGAAGTTGTATTGAGCGAGGGTGGTGATGTTGAAACCCAAAACAAAATAGGACCTGGTCGACCAAAGTTGGTTCGCACAGGTGGGCCGGGCAGGCCAAAGAAGCAATACAACGTTCTTAATTTTATTAATGCGGATGATGTTCAGGTACCGCAAACCGTAAATGAAGCACTATCTAGCGAGTACTCAGATGAGTGGTGGAAAGCTATGCAAAGCGAATATAGTGCGCTAATAAATAACGAAACTTGGCAATTAACTAAGTTGCCAAAAGGCCAAGAAGCAATAGGCTGCAAGTGGGTATATGCGCTAAAGCGCAACAAAGCGGGTGAAATTGAGCGTTTTAAGGCGCGACTGGTAGCAAAGGGATTTGCGCAAAAGTACGGCGTAAATTACAGCGAAACTTATTCACCGGTAGTAAGGTATGAAACAATACGCATGATGTTCGCACTAGCAGCAGAGTATAAGCTGCATTTACACCAAATGGATGTTTCCACAGCATATTTGAATAGCGAATTAGACGACGAAGTGTATATAGTGCAGCCAGATAAGTTCGTAAATAAAGATTTTCCGAATCATGTTTTAAAACTAAAGAAAGCTCTCTATGGGCTGAAACAAAGCGGTCGTCAGTGGAATATAAAGCTGAATAAAATTTTGATTGATATTGGTTTTAGTCGCTGTGAAAGCGAACCGTGCTTATACACGAAAATTCATAATGGTAATATCAATCTAATAGCGGTATACGTAGATGATTTACTCATCGCTGGCTCTGACGTCGAGGAGGTAAAATATGTAAAAAATGAAATTTCGAAAAGAATCAATGTTAAAGACAAAGGTGCAGTGAACTATTTCCTAAGTATGGAGATAGAGCGAAATGGTGACACGGGCGCAATAGCTGTTAGCCAGAGAGGTCAAATACAGCAACTACTATCAGAGTACAGATTAGAGATGTGCCGACCCGTAGTGACACCGTTAGAACCAAAATATCAAATAAAATGCGAAAACGAAAAATGTAAAAGAGTTGATGCAACAAAATACCAATCTCTTATTGGCTCGTTAATGTATATCGCCATTATGACAAGACCCGATATTATGCATTCTGTTTGCAAATTAGCACAGAAAAATGCAGATCCACACGAGGAGCATTTCGTTGCTGCCAAACGTATTTTAAAGTATTTGAACAAAACAATAAATATGAAACTAAGGTATCAGCATACTGGTAAACCAATACAATGTTTTGTTGATGCAGACTGGGGCGGCGATGCTGTTGATCGCAAATCATATACGGGATATACTTTCATGCTAGCTGGTGCAGCCATTTCTTGGGAATGTAAGAAACAACCCACAGTAGCACTCAGCAGCACCGAAGCTGAATATATGGCCCTTTCATCAGCAGCAAAAGAAGCAATTTACATACGCAAGCTTTTAAAAGAGTTGACCTTTTGTAAGAACGGCCCGGTAACAATATATGGAGATAACTTGAGCGCGATGCATTTGGTTAAAAACCCTGTATACCACAGTCGAAGCAAACACATCGACATACGTTATCATCATGTACGAGACACTTATCAGAACGGTCAAATAGAGCTCGAATACTGCAGCACTGGTGAAATGATAGCTGATATATTTACAAAAAATTTAGCTAAGTCTAATCATATTAAATTAACACAAATGTTAGGCTTAAGTTAAATATGTTTTTCTAATTATTGTAAATATGTGTTTTGAGGAGGAATGTTGAACATCCTGTATTTTAGTTTGCAGCCTTGCAACCCACATATTTACTTTTATATACAACCCTGTATTCTTTCTTGTCACAATCTTTTGTATTACCAAATGACACTTGAATTATAGTCTTTGAATTGAACTAACGTGTGTCGTTATTGTGTGGATTAAGAACGTAAGTACACGGGCTCTGCTACTAGGAGTGTGTATCTACAACATTTTTATATCTATTTATTATAAGCCTTACATTTCTTCATAAAAAGCAATATCGGACAAAGTTTGATTTCACTTTTTTTCTAAACTATATTTTTGTATTTTGTACTCTGTATTGCCCACTAACTTGAGGGGGCTGGACACCCCTGTTGAATTTATACACAGTATAAAGCAAAATCAACTTTTTTTCTGGGTATGGGATCTAAACAACTTTTTTGAAGACATACATAAAAAAACTACGTACTTCGTTTTTCGAAGTTAGCCTCCAAAATTTAGTCATGACCTTTCGAACTTCGAAATTAAACCCATTTGATCTTGTTTTTCCAATTGCTGTATTTAAAAAATTAGAATGGAAAAATGTGGGCGTGGTGTGCTAGGCTTCCTTGTTCGTCTGGTATACTTTTTGAAGTTAACTTCTTAGGCGGCGATATGAAGTTTTGATTGAAAGTAAAATTTGAGAAAATGGCTGATGATGCAACGGAAATTATGCAACGGAAATAGAAATTGTAGCCGACTTTCAGGCGTATGTTGCAGACTTTGAGGCGTAGGCGATTTTCACCACGATGTTTAGCTGAGAAAATCAAATAGTAGGTCAAATTCAAGGATCTGGATAACATTGCACAAAGTGTAATAGTTGGGTCGAGCAGAATTCATGGGTGTTGCCACTTAGGGCTGTTTACAGGGTTGCCACCTATACAATTTTTTTTCAAAGCTGGATATGCCAATATGGGTATCAAATGAAAGGTATTTTCGACCGTATTCCAAATATGACAATTTTCCTCAGGGTTGCCACCTAACCGCAATTTACTTGTTATATCGTACATCTAGGCAACTGCTTGACCGCTTTGGATAAAATTTGGCATATAGACAGTTTGATTCTTTCTAAGATTATATAAAAACATGTCGCCACTTAGAGTGGTTTACAGGGTTGCCACCTATACCAATTTTTTTTTTAAATAAAGAGGTAGTTTACAACGGCATGAAATTGTTTGATATTTAAATTTTACTATAGAAAAATTTGCGATAATCGAATTATTTTCGAAGTAGAAATTTTATATGACGCAATATGAGAAAAATTTTGTTAATCGAATTGTTTTCGAAATTTTTAAAAAGTGTAGTTTTTGAAGTTAAGGAGCTTTATAAGAGATAACATGTGAAAGTTTGCGATCTTTGAATTACTCTCGAATTATTCTCGCTGCTCAAAAGAGGCAGTAAATGAAGAACTGGAAGTTCTTTACATATTTCGAAAGTGTAAGCATTTCTCTATCCAAAACCGTTGAGATTTTTAAAATCGGTTGAAAATTGTTTTTGATGCATTTTTTTCACAAAGAAATTAAAAAACTGTTTTTTTTTCTTTAAAACCAGATTTTGGTGGTGTTACAAATTTGTTGAAGGGTGTTTCGTTTATAACTGGACCAGATGTACAATCTCTACTAGGTCGCTCTTTTTGGTGGCACTGTGTTTTAGTTAGCCCACTGTAAACAAAAATATGAATCGCGGATCACTCTCTTTAGAGAACAGTCGTACGCTTGTTTTTTGTAGGCTATCGCTTGAGGAACACCTTCTCCGGGTGCTTCATAAATTTATTGCATACTCTCTAACATTTCGTTCTGTTAAATGCTTGTTGCTGCCGCTTAAGTCTCTGCCATGGTTTTCTATGAGCGTCTGACATGCAAATACGCATGCGTAAAGAAAATTTTTCACAACTGTCAGTGCAAAAATATGACTTTGAAGATTGCAAAATTTTACAACATAAAAAAAATACTGGTAAATTGAGTTACATTTTGAGGGGAACGCAAACGACTTGTAAAAGTGAATACATACATACCTATAAATAAGTTGTTGTTTTAATATGGAAATGTCAGCAACTGCGTATATAATTCAAGAATATGCACTAAAACTGTTTACAAAATTTAAATTTATTGTTAAATTATGCTTACCTGAGCCACTTGTAAAAGGTCTATCAAATGACAAACACACACACACACACAAGCTATAAGTCCCTTTGGTTAGCAAGAATGGTTCATGGTTCATACCTACTTAAGCACTTTTATGCTGTTTTGTGTGTCATAAAACCGAAACTCTCGCTTGGTTGTGGTAAGCAGCGGCATAACACGTGGTCAGCTGGGTTTTTGTTACGCTGTAAGTGGTCGCAGCAGTGGCACCTATATCCAAGATGCACTCACATATCTACATGTAACAGTAGCAAAAGTGGTCGCAGCGGTTGCACTGTGGAGGTTTTCAAACTATTGTTGAATGAGTTAGCAACGCAGTTGCATTTTAAAATTTTATACACAACTCGCTACAGATATTACAAACTGAAGAAAATGCACTTTTGCTTAAGTATGCATGAGTATATGAACATTAAGGTGGATCGAGAAGAAAAAAAAAAAATAAAATAAAAATAAAATAAAATAAAAATAAAAATAAAATAAAAATAAAATAAAAATAAAATAAAAATAAAAATAAAAATAAAATAAAAATAAAATAAAAATAAAATAAAAATAAAATAAAAATAAAATAAAAATAAAATAAAAATAAAATAGAAATAAAATAAAAATTGAATAAAAATAAAATTAAAATAAAATAAAAATAAAATAAAAAAAATAAAATAAAAATAAAATAAAAGTAAAATAAAAATAAATAAAAATAAAAAAAAATAAAAAAAAATAAAATAAAAGTAAAATAAAAATAAAATAAAAATAAAATAAAAATAAAATAAAAATAAAATAAAAATAAAAATAAAAATAAAATAAAAATAAAATAAAAATAATAATAAAAATAATAATAAAATAAAAATAAAATAAAAATAAAAATAATAATAAAAATAATAATAAAATAAAAGAAAAAAGTCGTGAAATAAATTGATATGAGATGAAATGAAATGAAAATAAATAGAATGAAATAAAATTAAATAATCTGAAATAAAATAAACTCTTGAGCCATCCTAATGTTGTGAAGAAACTCACACATACACACAACAGCATACCTTAAACTCGCTCCTGTTATGATAGGTGCCAAAATATTTGCTAAACACTCGATTTTATACGCTCCAAGCGGGCAACCAAGACAGTTTGGGCAATAGACATTTGCAGCAAGGCTCCATGTCATTTCTGAGAAATTTAAAACAAATTGAATATAAAATTTAATTTCGTCAATTTGGCATTTTGTGTAATCGGCACGGTAGCTGTAGCGTTAAAAATTGTGATTTGCACGCCACACCTAACCAACGTATTCAATAAAAAATCTGTACATTGATTGAGGAAAAGTTGGTATATTTCGAAATAGCAAGCACTCTGACTTTGACGCTGAAATGACGTGTGAATGGTATCTATGTACATACATATCTACATCAATAGATGTATTGATGTACCTACATATATGTTTTGTTACTTGCCCCTTTGTAAATCATATCGTTATACTGTGTTATATGCGTATGTAAATTTGCTTATATTCACTACTTAGTTTTTCTCGCCATAAAATAAACCATAAATTCGACACTTGCCACTTCCCGCCCACTAAATGTGTATGAATGTATGTGACGAAGGTGGAATGGCGCCGGATTTAGACTTTCACACTCACTCAACAAATGTATGAATATAATAAAAATCGTAAATGTAAACTTCAATGGCGAGCAGCGAAACATCAAACTAGCCGGGAAGAAAGCAGTTTGGAACTAGTATATTCTAATCGATGTCGAAGTCGGTAATAAAATAAAAATAAAAATGAACCACGGAAATAAAATAAAGGATATAAAGTAAAAAACAATGAAATGAATCAAAATAATACAATATAAAAAAAATTAAGCACAATAAAATTTAAGTAAATAAAAAAAAATTTAAAAATTTAATTTAAATAAAAAAACGAAATAAAGTAAAATTAAAGAAAAAAATATTGTGAGATAAAAAAAAAAAAAATTAAAAAAATTAGAACATAATAAAAAGAAATGAAAAAAAAGAAAAAAATGTAATTAAAAATAAAATAAAAAGTAAAATAACTTAAAATAAAATTTGAAAAAATTTAGTTTTTAATATCGGTAACAATCAGGCCCATGACTTCCCCAGTTAGCGTGTGACGTTTTGAACGTGCTCCTCAGTCGCGCATCTTGAATTCGTCCATGGTTGCCCCCACAACAAAATTTTTATAAATCACAGCAGCAGTAAAAGTGGAATATGGTGGCAATTCTGTGGTAACTTATGAAGTAGCAATCGACTGATTCTGTCAAAACAGGCAAATTCATTTGACACAATCTTCTCTCTTTGGTTAACAGGTAATAATTAATCGTTCTTCAACATTTATTTCGGTTACGGTTTCATTCCGGCTTCGGTTTCGTTCTTCAACATTTATTTCGGCTTCGGTTACGGTTTAATTACGGTTCCGGTTTCGTTCTTCGGTTTCGGCTTCATTCCGGCTCCGGTTTCCAAATAAAAACACGAACACAAAAAGTTTTCTACAAACAACTCAAGTACATATGTAGCTTCAAAATAGGTCTAAAATTTCATTAATTTTTTTGGATCTCGTCATTTTTTTCCATGGCTTCATTTCCTCTTTAAGAATTTTGATACCGATCTCAAAACGTCTCTTTGGTAACTTTGCTCGAAAATCTTCAATACAAATTTTTGAAGGTACCATTTTGTAATAGAAAATATCTACAGATGTGGTTTTGAAAAATTAATTGGTTTAATTGGTTACTGCTACGGATTAGGTTCAGTCCTTGCTTTTGACCAGTCGCATAATTTGTATCAAATTATTCATTAGAGTTTTTGGCGAAACCAAGTTGAATATGCTATAAACAGAAAAATACCAACTACGATGCCTGCAATTTCAATCTTGCTGAAGGATCTTGTCAAACCACTTTACATTGTATTGTATAGACATATTTCTTCAACTTTACTGGTCATTGAACCAAGGATATTAGGAGTTTCTAAACCGCAGTGCACACACTTGATATAGTTTATTAGGTTTGATGAATCCCTCTATTATAAACTTTGAAAATTTTGTGGACTATTGACCAGTCGAATATTTTCCAGTTGACTGACTACTTTACTGGTGATTCCTACTGAATAGTTTAGAGATAGTTTCCAACTAGTTGCTCTGTTTTTAGGGTATATACACCAAGTATATACATACATACATTTGCATGCGTTTATAATACATTCGTAATAGTGGCGTAATAAAAAAAAACACTGTTAACCGTTCATAAAATGTAAATGGCGAAGACTATGTATGATTTACGATTTTCCGTTACAATTTTCCCTACGCACTTGAGTGCCTGCAGCATTGTATTGCTCTATATATTGCGTTACATATTCCATTACAAAATTTTACGCCTTTCCCTATTTCACCAATTTTTTTTTTACGACTTTTCCTTCAGATATGTGAGAGAAAGCAATCGTAAAGTGTAGTTATTCAAATTTACGGTTTTTTCTACTTCTCTGTTTCTACCCATCCCCGCATGTAGCAAGAGCAAACCGATGGCTACGAAAAAAAAACTCTAGGAAAGTATGAATTTTCTGGAGACTTAGAAGTGGGCGTTAGATCGGGGGAACCCCATACAAAAAACTGTAATAGTGCACTACATTTCAACCCTTACAAGGCCTCTCTGATACTAAAATAGTAATAGTGCCTTAGTAATGTGTGCCATATCGATTTTAAGACTAGTTAAAAATGGGCCCAGAAAATGCCTACGACTTTTTGGTAGTCCCATGAGTTTTTTTTATGGTTCCAAACATTCAGAGCTTCACTTAGTCTTCACAGTATTTCATCAGTTTTTCAGTCCGCTGCCTTTCGTGTTGATTGTTAAAAGCCTTATAACTCAACAAATGTTTTTGTGAAGTGTTTTTGACATCCCGAAAATTATGTTCAGAAATGAGTTATTGTATTGTGCACGAAATGTCGTATTGCTTGAGTTCATTAGCGGTGAATATGCTTTTTGGATTATACATATATTTCTACAATTGACCGTTCCAAAATCTTTTTATCTTCCATAACCTAATGAGCCCTTAAAATCTGTATTTACAACGGTCGTTTTTTTTAGATTTTCTTAGAAACTGAAAGTGTAGACTTTTTTTATTTTTTAAAACTTTCAAAAGGGCTATCAAAAGGAAAATTACTCCATCGAGGGGCCACCCGGAGATCGTTCCAAATCAGGGCTTGGTAGCATTGGGATTGAGGGTATGTTAGTGAAAGAGCGGTCGTCGCACCAATCAAATTATGTTATCTCTTTTTGCTCCTTCGCTCACTAGTAAGTACAGAAGCAACAGCGTATGATGTTGTGTCGTTGCTTGCAATTGAGTGATCCGGCATAACCAACGACATATTGATTGATCAGTGCGACCATAGCGTTCTCACAAGCGCAGCAACAATTTCATTGTTCGAGAGGCCAAGGTTAGGTTAGGTTAGGTTGCAAGGCAGGACAGAGTACCTGGACTCTGCCAGACACTTAGGCTATTAAATAAGCCCATTGTGATACCTCATGCGGTTTCCTCCCACCTTCTTGTCCCAGAGATGCGATAAGGTTATCCCTAACGCCGACAGCAGCCTGACCGCGTACAGCCAGCCGACCCGACAATCTAAGGAGATCAAAACAGTCGATTTCGATGACGCCCAGAAGGCTGTAGAGGACCAGTCGACTCCCACGGTTGTGCTACCGTCGACTTCAAGGTAACCCAACTCACACCCAAGGCAGGGGAGACAATGACTTCACTTCCATCTTAGATACCTCAGTGAGGTTGTCGAGAAACGGTTGACCAAGCCTAGCCAACCGTCGTCTTTAAGGGCGGGACATTGGCACAGCAGATGTTGAACACTTTCCCCCTCCTCAATATATCTTCAACTTCGATAGTAATCATTGGACATTACGACCATTCTATCACCGTGAGTGCCTATTAAACAATGCCCTGTTAGAACCCTTACAAGGGATGAAATATCCGAGGTTTGCCTGGATATCTCGCACGTTGAGAGCCCTGACCTATCTAGAATAACTCCTAAATACTTGACTTTGCCACTGAATGTCAAAGTCGTGTTCCCAATTTTTGGTTCGGTTCGGCACTTTGTACCTTCTAATGAAGAGGAGTAGTTCGGTCTTTTCGGGGTTAACCCCTAAACCTGATGACTTTGCCCAGTCGCATATTTTGGACAAGGTTCTTTCCATCAAATTTCAAAGTGTTGGAGGGCAATTTTCCGCGCATAAAAACGCAGAGGCCAAGCAAAGAGCGTAATAATCTGTGCGAATTTGGTTCTCAGATGCTAGGACAATTGCCCTACTAGGTGCCTAGGCCTACTATAAATCGAAAGTCGTCTAAGGAAGGTACTACCTCAATAATTGTTTCAAAAATAGCATTTTCAGAGCTAGAAAGATCTTAGGTTTATGATCCGACTGTGTTTTCTAAAACAAATTTATTATAGGTCTTCATTCTTTCGATTTCTGAGATAGGGTATTTTTACAATCGAGTTCTAAAATTGGAAGTTCTTCAAAAACTCTTGCAGTAGATCGCAGAACGGTCTAATTACATACAAACCAGTTCAGATCCATTGTACTTATATATTTTAATATTTTTATGAGTAATGCGCTTATTTGTTCTCGTTAGAGATGTAACTGTTGAGATAAGCGTTCTCAGCTTTTCAATGCAGCTCAACTAAGCTGTGTAGTTGTTGTTGGTTTTAATGTGTAAGCCTTCAGCATAGTTCTCTTTTCTTTTTAATTTACTTAGTAAATGTGAACTACAATGGTGCTAATTGTGGCATGCCGCATGCGGTCGCTCTAATCGCGTCATCCCACCTCGGTTTGTGCATACTAGGTAGGCGCTGAAAGCAAAACAAATTCTTATACAAATAATAATGCGAACGACAAATGTTGGCCATTGCTTGTTTTTCTGTACAAATCGGATTGTTGATAAGTTGCATGATGGTTGTTGGCTCATGGCTGAAAGCTAAAGTGGGTGTATATCATAAATTCATATTACAAGTGACAGACCAGCAAATGAATGAGAAATATTTTTAATTATTTTGTAAAGTGTATATGTAGCTTGTAGGGCACGCCTTTATTTGTTTTTTCGTTTCTGTGTTTTTTTTTACAGTAACAGTAATTATACTCTGACTGTATGACTATTTGACTGTTTGTTTTATTGTTTTATCGATTTTGTTGACAACTGCAACTGGTGAGCTATTAAAGCGTTTTTTTTTTTTGCTGTTTTCCAGGTAGTCAATGTTTTTTGCATTTCGTTGGTTTTTTCGACGAAGTGGTTTTTATCTTAACAAGTAGTTAGTAGTTTTCAAATGCTCACTTGGCTAGCAACATGTTGCTAGAAACATTTTTAACATTTAAGTCAGTTCTGAAGGACCTCTGCATATTTACGAACAAGAGCAAGGTTGGAAAATCGGTATTTAAAGAGACTCAAAAATATTTTAAACATGTAAATGAAGATCGAAATATTTTCAAATATTTCGAACATAATTTTTGGTAAAAAATACAGTTTTCAAATTCAATAATTAATTTACTGTATACTTAATACTCAACCCACCTTCGTCCACATTATCTTGTATATTTACATACTGTTGGTACTTCTTTTTAAATATACTCCTTGCCCTTACCGCACCTTGACCCCCATCACATGTTGATCGAAAATGTTCCAGCCATGAACAAAACTTTAAGAGGTACAGCTACATACATATGCATGTAAATTTTGTTATGCCTAGCTATTTCCTTATCAACACCTTGGTTCTAGCGCTCGTTAATCCATTGCCGACAAATGTAATAAAACATAAAATGCAAATTTTTCCACTTTTTATGACAACTCAACACATAAATTCATATTTCGTGCAGCTTTTCTTGAGTGAACATTAAAAGCCATTGAACGGTGGGAAAAGAGTGGTGATATTTGGTTAGTTTTATGGATAAGCGTCACGATTTTCCCTGTTCCATCCCCAGTACAACCTGTGTCAATTTAACTTTAGCTCACACTGAAATTATGGGAACTATCGATTATATGGAGGCGATGTGTTATATTGGTCCAAACTAATTGATTTTTAAAATCGACATTCCACATTCTCAAATAGCAATAATTACGAAATTTCACGGTCCTACCTATCTAATTACAGAACTTACATATATGCCAAAATCAGTTCATCGTAACAATCGATTGTATGGGGGCTAGGTGAAATATATATCCCATCTCAATGATTTTCTATATTGCAAATATGAAAATAGCAACTCTTACAAATGTTCACGTTCCTACCAAATTTCACCAAGCCCCTCGAAAACTGAGGGGCTAGTTTGCGTTCAAACAGACAGACGGACAGACGGACATGGCTAAATCAACTGATCTCGTCATCCTGATCACTTCGGTATACTTATTGATGGGTCCATCTCTTCCTCTTATTCTCATACTTAAAAATAGCGGACCAAAGTTATAATACCATTTCATCTTCATAATTAAAGGTTATTTATTATACATTTGTATGCTAGAGCGTTCCAAAAAGGTATGGAAAGAAATGTTGCTTCAAAATTTTATATAAATACCCTCTATATCTGTGCGTTTGAGCCTAAATAACATGTGCGCAAAATTTTATTGTTCGAGGATAACGGAAGCTCGTGCCGATTTTTAATAGAAATCTTCGAAAATGACATAACTTTAAGATTTTGCCCATATACATATAAGGGAGTGTGCAAAAAATCTACGCCTTTGAATCTTTATAAGGACAACAGGATCCTTTACAAGGATGTTGAAAAGATGTATTCATGAGAAAAGGATATTGCAATTTCAAAAGTATTTTAGTAGATTGCGTAACACATTGTTGTCTAGCAAAAGTAATTGTGTATAGCTTGAAAATTTGCAATTACAATGCATTTTTTATGGGTCATACACGACGGATGAGTAACATTTAGTTATTAATGTAAGAAAGGTTCAGATAAATTTTATTCATTTTTTGGTTGATGCCTCCGAAACGCATTGAGATATCGAAATGAAACTTACACTAGGTTCAGGCCTTCATCAAAATGTTTCATTTGTAAAATCAATTTCTTGGATATCCCCTGTTCATCTGCTTTGCATCCTTAAACAAATATGAAGTATGACCAAAAAGATTTAAATTAAATCATTTATTAATTTCTATATGATATATTTAGAAAACAATTTCTTTAACCATAGCCACTGTGCAGCAGTTAGTGTTCCCGAGCGTAAAAAATTTGTACTACAAATACTTTCATAGCTTTCCGGCTTGTAAAGAATGCTCATTTACAAATGCGTGCTAGCGACTTAGACAAATATCTGTAGTTGTGCAACCTGCAACTTACATATGCCATACTTAAGTAGCATTAAAGCACATAAACAAACATACTTTTGCACATACCTACATACAAAAACATAATACGCCGCTAATACGCTATATGTGCGATTGGCTTAGCATGTCTCACACGCGATCTTTATCGCTTCACTCGATAAGAGGTGTGCGCATTGCTGTTTATTACCTTGCCAACAACAATAAATTCAATTCAAACAAAAAGTTAACAATAACAACAACAAACTGCTTTTCAAACATTTTTGCCTGCATTTATTATTATTTTATTAATTTCATAATTCTTTAGTGAAAGAAAATGCAGACGGTTTAACATATGTATATGATCAACTACCAACTTATACATGGTGCAAATGTACCTTGGCTCACCTTTGCAATGCACAGTGAATGCGTTCTGTGGTCAGTTTGGGACGATTTGCATGAAATTCTTTTTTTAATAGTTATCATTCTTCATAGTGCGTACATATGTGGTTAGCAGTGGCGGATCCAGGATTTTGGGAAGGGGCTGAATTTCTTTTTTCGAGGTTAGTTTTGATTCAGAATTTCTCAAAATCACATTAAGGGTTGCTTTTCAAAAAAGTATATGCATATATACTTACATTTTTTGGCATGGGCAATGTCAAATTCAAGATGTAATGTGACATCTTAATTTTTTGTGAATTTTACTATCTTCTGTGTAATTTTTACTATATTTTGTTTACTATATTTATGAGTAATTTTTTACTATTTTTGTATTATTCTTACTATATTTTTATTCAGTTTTTACTTTTTTTTTTGTAACTTTTACTATATTTCTTTTAATGATTTTTAATATATTTTTGGTGTAATTTTGCTCTATTTTTGTGTAATTTTTTACAATATTTCTTGTGTGATTTTACTATTTTTTTTGTGTGTAATTTTTACTATATTTTTTGTGTAATTTCACCATATTTTTTGTGTACTTTTTACTTATTTATGGGCCATTTTTTACTATATTTTTGTGTAATTTTTAATATATTTTTTTACCATTTTTAACATATTTTTGTGTAATCTTTACTATATTTATGAGTAATTTTTTACTATTTTTTGTGTCATTTTTACTATATTTTTATCAAATTTTTACTATATTTTTTGAGTAATTTTTGCCATATTTTTTGCTGTATTACTGTAAAAAATATGTTTGTTTTGGATTACGAAGGGGAGGGTTTGAACCTGAAAACCACTTCCGTGGATCCGCCCCTGGTAGATAGTTCTTTTGCACCTCTTCGCGCTACAAACATTTTATTGCGTGTTTCTTGTCGGCTGTCCGTTACACTTGGCCTTTGTCTTACATTTTACTGTCTGTTCTACTTTTTTTATATAACTAGGATTAATTTGTTCGCTGCTTCTCTTCCGTGTTTGCTTGGGTGTGTGCATTTGCTGCAATGATAAATGTCCTTTGAATTAGTTCAGCTGCCGTTTGACGCAATCCAATGAATTTTTCACAATGAAATATTAATTAAGTCATGAAAATTAATAACTTTTTTTCTTCACATGAATTTTAGTTGTCTTGTGAAATGGTCGCTGCTTTGGCGGTACTGTTTTAAAGGTCTGATATTCTGTTTTTTATGAGCCTTTTTGCGATCGATGGGTTGATATGCTAATTAGTGACAAATTATTAAAACCAAATACATATTTTCTTGTTGAGTAGAAGAAATTTTTAAAATTTATTTTGCTCTGGAGGGTACGAAAACGTCGAGCAGTGGTTAAGGACCTCCATACAGGCTTCGTGGTTATTTAATTAGGTTTAATTAGCTGATATGCACATTAGCCGTAGTATGGAGTTTTGGCTTATATATTTTCAGATTCTTAACATAGGTACTCAAAGAAAAGGGCTGTATACTCCATGGGAGGGCCCGGCAGAATTGGAAGTGAGGTTGTATTAGTGAAAGGGCGGTCAGCACACCAATCAAGTTATGATATTTTTTTTTGGTCCTTCGCTAACTAAAGCAACTACCGATCCAACAGGGTATGCTGTTGAGTCGTTGCTTGTAAGTGAGTTCCTGAGCATAACCAACAATATCCATGGATTGGTCAGTACCATTATAAAGCTCTCGCAAGCGCAGCAACAATTTCATTGCTCGAGAAACTCAGCAAAGAACGTAATAATAAGTACGAGTTTGATTCTCAGATTTTCTGACAATTGTCCCCCTAGGTGCCGTAGCCCCCTCTAAGACGACCGGGTAAGAGAAAAGAAAAAATTGTGTACGGGTTTGGTAAAAGGCTCTCTCTACTTATTTCCATGAAAAACTTTAGAACCAGCTTCCTTTCAGGTTGGCTATAGGCACGGGTGCATCGTTGATCCAACCCGAAAGAACAAAAAAGAAACTGGAGTGGAATGGGCTTTTGACCGGAGCCGGCAGACCCTTCCTCAAAACACAGATCTTATTACCATAATGTTCTATTTCAAAATTTTGTTACAGATCGCTTTATATCAGAATTTTTTGAAAACGACCTAAAAATGTATTGAATTGGGGGCTTGAGATAGGGCGTTCTTCAACCAAATTCTGAAAAGGAATCTGTAATAGGGTGTTTTTTATAAGTTGAATGTTGTTGTTGTTGTTGTTGTAACGAGGTGTAGCCCTGCCTAAATGTCAGACACGCGGTCTCCTAGTATCCAAATATTTTTCTTTCTTATCGAACTTCCTCCTAATTTAATCTTTCTACTATCAAACTTTGTTCTTTCAGACGCATGTTTCCCACCGTACGTGTTAGCTTCTCAGGTCCATTGCGACAGATACAACCCCCTGATCGTTACGCTGTCGTGATGGATGTTGTGCCGATGGATTCAAGACGTTATCGATATGCTTATCATCGTTCATCGTGGCTGGTAGCTGGAAAAGCTGATCCACCACCACCAGCGCGTCTCTATTCGCATCCAGATTGTCCAATAAGTGTGGATGCGCTGCGTAAACAAGTCGTCTCCTTCGAGAAGGTGAAATTAACGAATAATGAAATGGATAAAAATGGACAGGTGAGTGAGAGATAAAATGGAAAAACCTAAAAAGTATTAAACAAAATTTAAATTTGTAATTAAATAAAATTGGAAAACAAGACGATAATAGTTCCTTTAATTTTTTTTTTTACTAATTTCTCACAGATCGTTCTCAACTCGATGCATCGATATCAACCCCGCATACATTTGGTGCGACTTGCTCATGGTCAGACTATACCAACAAATCCGAAGGAGCTGCAGGAATTGGATCATAAAACTTACGTTTTTCCTGAAACTGTTTTCACTGCGGTGACAGCGTATCAAAATCAATTGATAACAAAGCTGAAAATTGATTCGAATCCATTCGCAAAAGGTTTTCGTGACTCATCACGTTTGACTGATTTTGATAGGTTAGTAAAAATTGATTATTAACACATATGACGGTCTGAGTAGAAGATCATGATGACGAAAAAATGTTTGTCCATAGAAACGATCTTCGACTTAGGAACACTCCAGACTCAGAAAGAAGTTTCTTATTTTGGCTCCAAGGACATGGCTTTCCTAAACTAAGTAAAATAATTTAAAGACTTTTTCCCCAATTTAAAGACTTTTTTCTGTAAATTGAGGAAAAAGTCTTTAAATTAAGGAAGCTACTATGTCTTAAAAATGGAGGTTACAATTTTGCCTCGTGATCACCAGAAACCCCATTTCATTAAAACATAAAAATCTAGCACAAAGCTCTAGCAACATGTTGCTCAGAAACTTTGCTCGTTTTACTTTTTTCTACCGACTTGGTACAACATTTTCCAATGCACAATTGCTTATTTGACTGTTATTAGCAATGTAAAAGCATTGTTATCGTCTCATTGACTTCACATTTGATACTGTAATTAACAGTTGACTAACAACTTAAACAAGAAAAACAGCAACAACAATTACAATTGCAACACTAAGGTAGCAATCACAAAACTAAAAAAACCCACCAACATCGGAAACTTAGAACATGGAAAAAAGTAATAACATCAATAAAAAAAAAATTATAAAATGCATAACAACAACAAAAACTTCCTACTAATAAAGTTGATGTTAAAAGTAACTCTTTGGTTGTTATTGTTATTGTAAGACTAACATTGTATGTCAGCGATATTCACTCATTACTCGCGTTTCGTTAGTTGGCCATGTTCGTGTTGCATGTACGAATGAGCTTCAAAGTTAAATGCGCCGACCTATAATTTTCTCGGCCAACTTAAAATGCTGCCGGCCGCTGCGAGTAATTGTGTTATTGTATGAAAATACATATCTTACACATACAAATATGAAGAGTGCAATTTTTAGACTATTGGTGATGGTTGCAGGGGCGTATTTAATGTGTCAGGGCCCTAGATGAAAAAATATAGAAATAAAAAAAAAATTAAGAAAAATAAAAAAACCAATAAAATTTAACTAAATAAAATAATAATCCAAAATTAAACTATTTAAATAAAATTAAATTAAATTAAAAATAAAAAAAAAAATAAAAAAAAAAATAAAAAAAATAAAAAAAATAAAAAATAGAATAAAATAAAAAAACTAAAATAAGATAAAATGCTTTAAAAGAAAATGAAGAAATAAATAAAATAAGATGTAATAGAATAGAATAAAATAAAATAAAATAAATTAAAATTAAATTAAGTAAAAAATAAAATAACAAAATAAACAAAAAAAATAAAAAATATAATAAAATCAAATAAAACAAAATAAAATAAAAAAATAAAATAAAATGAATTACAATTAAATGAAATAACGTAAAATGAAATAAAATTATATAAAACAAAATAAAATAAAATTCAAAAATAGCATAAAATAAAATAAAATGAAAAAAAAAAAAATGAAAAAAATAAAATTTAGTAAAATGAAAGAAAAATACTTATTAAAATAAAATAAAATATGACCAAATAAAAAATTAAATAAAGTAAAATAAATTTAAACAAAATAAAAGAAAACATTTGAGTAAAAAAACTAAAAAAAGAACAACTAAAATAAAAAAAAATTAAATTAAATAAAATAAGTTTAAAAAAATCAAAATAAAAAAAATTTATTTCAGCAAAATAGATGAAGAAAAAAAAATGTAGATAATACGCTTCTCGGGGCCCCATCACTGTTGCCCACATTACCTTATAGACAATCCGGCACTGCTTGTTCAACAGTGGTAGGTGTTGTTGATTTGGTATAGTTAAAACGAAAGTGTCGAATAAAAAAGTAAAAAAAAAACGATCTCAAAATGATCAACGAAAAACGCTAAGAAAAAAAAACACAAATTTTTTGCAACACTTTCGAAATTTGCTTGTTCTTATTTTTTATTAGGTGCGTGCAAACGTGTCTGCTACATTTTTAATTTGCTTTTTTTTAAGTTTTGTTTAATGCCAGTTTTTTTTTTTTTTTTTTTTTTAATTTATAGCAAGCCGGCTTGCATTCCAAATTTTATTATCTTAAAATTTTTTATTATATACGTTATGCGAAATTTAGCAAATTTTCAACCAAAAAATATTTGCGTCTTTTATGACATGCGATATAATTTTTTAACACTTCATTCACTAGCGCACGCACTGCAGCTACAGTGTGAAGGGAGTACCTACAAAATTAGGTTGCATGGACTTGCACGAGCGTTTGAGGTTTGCTAGTAAGACACGCAACATGCGATCCAAGTGAAATGCGTAATTGTTGCTGAAAATTTATTTATTGCTAAATTGGCTTTTGTTGCCTTGCCAAACTTTGGTTTTTGCTTTTATGAAGGTACATACATACATACGTATCTATATGAAGGTGCTTGCGGTGAGACAAGAATGTGAACGTATTTTGACAAGCGTCGAATGCAATTAATCATTTTCACCTACCGAATATTGGCGAACGCATGAGAAGGAAGCAAAGTGTGATGAAAAATGTTTATAGTCAATTTTGAAACACTTTGGGTTATTTTTCGTTTTTTGTTCTGTAAATTTTGTGGGATAGGGAGAATTTTATGATTTCTCTGTTGAAAGCAGACGTATTTCAAGATACTGTTGAAAATGTTTGAACCATGTTTTGAGCGCACTAGAAATCAATTTTATATAATCGAATTGTAGTCACTTTATAATTGTAAAAAAAAAACTAAAATATCTCTCTTCTTCCACAGGGATCCCATGGACTCATTTCTGCTCGAGCAACATCTTCGTTCACCGTTGCGTTTCTTTCCCGACCCCCTAATGGCACAGCTGTCACCACAAGACGCCGATGCCGCTTCGATGGCCTTCCTGGAGAAAGCGCGCCAACATCTGCAAATATTCGGACGTTCACCATATACGGAAATGTTACTGCCGCAAATCTATCAGAGGCCACCCGTACTAAATGCCTTCAATTTAGGCATGTGGCAACAACAATGGCCCCAATTGACCGCCGGTTTCATAGCGAGCGCCAATCAACAAGCCGCCGCAGCACAAGCTGCTGCCGCTGCGGCTGCTGCTGCAAATGCGTGTCGCACACCGCCACCACCACCGCCACAATCGTCAATGATGATTGGAGTGCCACCGCCACCACCAGCTACTACGCCTTCATCATCAGGTTCGGCTTCACCAGATATGCGTATACGACACTTTCAGCGTTATAGTCCATATCAAGTGCCGTCGCAGCAGCAACACCAGCAGCCACCATTAACGCGTACTCCACCGCTGTGAGGTGTTTTTTTGCTTAATAGATAAAATGTAAAAACGTGCAATTTAATATCTAATTAAATATTTATTATGTGTGTATGTAATGCTCCTGAAATATTTTTTGTTATTTTCCTATCAAATGATTTCATGTTGCTAAGGTGTGAAAGCATGTTGCGGCAACATGTTGCACAAAGTGAAAATTTTATTTTGTTTTTTTTTTTTTAATTAAGCTTTAAAAATATTTTTATTCTGAGTATAAGTGCTGTAAGCGAATGTTGTAATAAAACTGTAAAATTACAAAAAAATATTATATGTAATTGTAAGTGTTTTTTGCGTAGCATGATTTGTAGATAATGTACGACTACAGTATTAAAAACATTTGACGTTTAAGGTAGGAATTGATTCAGTCCTTGTAATGTATCTAATAAAGTAAATTTTATTTATTTGCATTGAAGATATTTGTATAATATTCTTTTATTATTAATTATGTATATGTTCCTAATCAAGTTTGTGTATGTTAGTAAATACATGTATGTACATTGTACATATATGAATATAAATATTTATATTTGTATTAATACGATAAGCAATGTATAAATAAAAACTAAAATAAATCGATCCAATAAAGAGCTTTCAAAAATTCGAAAAAAATATACACAATACGTATGGCGTTCAGGATATTGGAGAACTTAACAACATAAACTTTTCAAAATAGATTTCCGAAAAAATATCAAAAAGGTGGTAACTTTTTAAACCGCTCAAGTGGCAAATCCAAGTAGGATATCTTTTAGTATATTTACACCGCACCAAATTTGGCGAATTCAAATGAGCCAGTTCGACACCGTTTACACTGGCAAATTTGCATTTGGCTTCACCTTCCCAGCAAGAATCTTCTACTAGCATTACCGTGATGATTTAAACACCTGTAGAGCAAGCATCGGTGCCCCATAGATCTTAAGATCAGTCAAACAAGTTGGATTCATCACAGAGACACGTTGTGCTCTTTGTTTACCAAATGATTTAGTCGTCGCTGGGCAAGGGGCGAAACCACATCGTGTGGGGGTGTCGCTTGTTTGGTCAGCGATAGTTAAAAATATAGTTCGGACGATCACAGCGCGTGTATAAGCGTTCTCACTTATACACCTGCATTTACAAATCTGCCGACCCATGCTGTAGAGTAATAATAAAAGAAGAGTCAATAAGGCTTTTGTCTTGTTCTGGTAGAATTAGATCCTTTTCTCAATTACTCATTAAGGTTCTTGTTGGGCAATCCTAATGTGGAACAACCGCAGGGTTGCTATTTTGAGGAACTGTGGTTTGTATTGTTTGGCAAAAGTGGTCAAATGTGATGGAATTCCAAATTTGGAAAATGAGATTTGTATGAAAAAAAGCGCCAAATTTGGTGCGGTGTAAATGTACTATTAGAATCAAGCAAGCTATCCACATACTAAATTTTATTCAAATCGATCAATAAACGAAGAAATAAATAAAATACAGTAAGGTGGCAACCCTAGGTGCCAACTCATTCTCAAGACATCATACACAGTTTGTATGCGGCTGAAAGTACCTGTGATTTGATACCGCAATTGGCATACCTGAACAGTCTTAGGATCAAGCATACTCTCTCTATGTCAAATTTCATTAAAACTTACACCGAAATGATCCCAAAATGGCAACCCTGGGCGGCAGCCCTCTTCAAACTATTTTCGTTGGTATGTCGGCGAAAATAGCTTATTAAAAAATTTAAGTACCCTGCAAACCAGAGGTGGGCCCGGATTCTCTAACAGTGAGTTTTGAAATTTAAATTTTTCACCATTTAAAATATATGGGAAAAAAGTGTACATTTCATAACTCACAGTTAGAGAATCCAGGGAATAGCCCTGGTGACAAAAAAAACAGGAATTAGAGGTGTGCAATACCAAACATGACTGTGGGAAAAGGTATGTATGCAACGAAATACCAAAGCATAATTCGATAAAAATCTTTAACTTGAAAACTTCCAACACTGTTGTTGTTGTTAACAGCTAAAACTCTCCCCGAAGGTGTTGGGGAGCGATGTCGAAATTGATAGTTCTTGACCGGATATGAACCCGGTACACTCCGGTACCTCCTTGCGGTACTGCCCGACTGTCGTGGTAGCGATTTGGTATAACCAGTGGAACCTCCATCCGTGAGGAAGATGAAGATGGGTAATGAGAGGTGAAAGGCATCATATCCGTATATCAACCATCGAGTAGTACGTCATTACCTATTTGCATATTAGCCGCCTCTTACGACCGGTATGCCTACCGCAGCCATCTTCTAAACTCCTAACCCGCAGGGGCAAACCAGTGCCCATAGTCTTGCTGTGCATAGGTTGATGATTACCTGGATAAACACACTTCTTGATTTTTCCTTGTTTTTTTATGTGGTATGCTGGATCCATGTTTCGCCTACGCCTACAAAATGAAAATAAAAAATTGTTTCGGATTGAGACTGAACATCGTGAAACATTTCTTATTACATTGTATGAGCTGGCAAGTATAAAAACTGGATACATTCCAAATGTCGACAATCAAAATACCGACATTTCAAAATACAGACAAAATTCCAAATTACAACAAAATTAAAATGCAGACAGATCCAAATACAGACAATTCAAAATACAGACAAGTTAAAGTTCAGACAAATCAAATTGCAGACAATTCAAAATGCAGAAGTTGCAAGTCTCACCTCTACTAAAATAAATGTGTTTCCCGAATACACCGAAGAAAGGTATATGAAATAAAACTCCGGATCCCGAGGGCAGTATTGAACCAGCTAAGGTTTATTTTATATTAGCGCTGCCGGAGGCCGCCTACGCAGAAGGGTGTAGTACGCAGAAGGACTTCACCTTGGCGGTAGCCACGGTTATGCTATACACCCGGACTTGAGATGGCGTAGCCCAGGGTTATTTTTTATAAGCACGCCTGAAGGCCGCCTACGCAGAAGGACTTCGCCGTAGTCACGTTTATTCCACACACTCGAACTTGGCATGGCGTAGCTCAGGGTTATTTTTTATAAGCGCGGCCGAAGGCCGCCTACGCAGAAGTTGATTTTGATTTGTCTGTATTTTGATTTGGTGGGTGTACTATGCAGAAGATATTGGCATGGGGTAGCCCAGGGTTATTTTTTTCCTGTCTAACCTGTCTGTTAAACTTGTCTAAATACTAATTTGTCTGCATTTTGATTTGTCTGTATTTTGTTTTGCTGGGTGTACTATGCAGAAGGTCTTGGCATGGTGTAGCCTAGGGTTATTTTTTTCCTGTATAACCTGTCTATTAAACTTGTACAAATTTTGATTTGTCTGTATTTTTATTTGTCTGTATTTTGATTTGTCAGTTTTTTAATTTTGTCTGTATTTTGATTAGGTCGGTGTACTACGCAGAAGATCTTGACATGGCGTAGCCCAGGGTTATCTTTTTCCTGTTAATCTGTCTGTTAAACTTGTCTAAATTTTGGTTTGTCTAAATTTTGATTTGTCTGTATTTTAATTTTATTGTAATTTTGAAATTTGTCGGTATTTTGATATGTCGGTATTTCGATTTTCGACATTTTGAATGTATCCCCCATTTTATATGAACGATTCGAATTTGAAAGAAATTTCTTCTTATTTGAAGTGATGTTTTCCATCAAAACTACATATGTAACTGATCAATTGAAGCACACGCATATGTAATTATACAACTTGTAACGCTTATCACTGCATTTAATAAGCACTCTTGAAGGAATATAGTAAGCACTTTATAAAAATTCGATAGCAATCCACACACACACACAACTTAGGAACTTACGATATTAAAATTATAATCTTTAATTACATAGCAAACTACCAATAAATTACTTCAACAAAATCTATGCAACCAATATCTGATATAATACAAGTGTGTCAACAAACCGCATATTAACTCAGTACCCGCCTTCGTTAGTGTAACTACATACGTTACGTAGAAATATGTCATTTTAATTACTTAATTTTCACATTGGGTCATCGACGTTGTCATAATAGATAGCAACGAATACTTAGTTAACCTAACGCTTTTCTAAATATTTTCTCCACCTTTTTCCAATAATTCAGTAGGCAATTAAAAAACGTTTATAAAGTGCCCAAATGACTTAATTTAAAGTTTGTGTTATTTAATATTTGAATTTTTAATTAAGTCGTTGAGAAAGTGACACATTTCTAAATAAATTTTGAAATGTTTTTTTAATAGTTGGTTGCGTGAGATTTTTAATAGAATGCGACAAGCAACATTCGTTGTTATTGTTGTTTTAAGAGAAGTATCTACATATGCCTTTCTGTGGCCACGATATGTTTATATACCTACCTACAAGCTATAAGTATAGGACTGTAGCATGAAAGGGTTGTCGGATTGGAATCTCAGCCCTGAGACTCACGAGTTTGTGATCTATTTGTTGTTGCTGTAGCAGTACTTCGCGCTGCCTAGTCGGAGGGGGTTGTACTGATGTTGACAGTCCTTTGCCGCATATGAATCCGGTAGGTTACGGTAATAGCACCTTGTGGTACCAGCCCAACTGTCTTCGGAACGATTTCGTTGACTCCGTAGCCGGGGTCGAAGTGTAATTTAGTCGCCTCTTACGACAGGCATACCTACCTCGGGTATATTCTAAACCTCTAACCCGCAGTTGTCAGGTAGTTAAATCTGGGGATGGGAAACTATTTTATGATCTCATCTTTTTTCATTATCTACACATTTTTACTGAGGCTCTTCCTTAATATTGAGTGGTCTGTGTTCACACAGATTCTTTATTGAAGCGTTCAAGCCCTGAATTTGAATCGAGCTTTAGGGATTTTGTTGTGAAAAATGATTGTACTTTTTCCACTTTTACTAAAAAAAAAAAATTTTCAAGCCCTTTTTATTTATTTAAAAAAAAAATTGAACACAAAATAATATTCACAATAATATATATATTCACAATAATATCAATAATATCAGTTAATCAAGCGAGTGCACCATATACGGTTAATTTAGCCACTTTCTGGTTATTGAAATAATAATAAATCACAAGCGCATATTCTCCATGTGGAACGGGTAAGACGTCGGTGATGAGAGTATTAATATAACTAGCTGGAAGTTTCTCTACCCATTCATCATGCTGAAATTATATAATTTCGTAAAATAACTTGAAATACTTAAAAAAAAAAATAATTGTAACCCACCTCGCCATATGGACATGTTCTATTTAAAGTTGAATATTTTTCAAAAAGCGAGTGTGCAAATTGAATAATTTTATTGGATTTACGATTTTTTAGATATTTGCATGCGTCAATTGATATGTTGTATAGGAAAGGTCTATATCCATTACCTTTGCGTAGTAGTGCTATATTTAACTGGTGTAGAGTTATAATAGTCAATTAAATAATTATAGATGTACATATAAAACATATAAAATAAGGCAAAACAAAATGAAAGAAAACCAAATGAAATAAAATAAAATACAATCAAATGAAAAAATAAGATAAAATAGCATAAAAAACAAATAACAAAAAAATAAAAAATAAAATAAAAGAAAAAAAAAAATAAAAGAAAAAATAAAATAAAATAATATAAAATAAAATAAAATAAAGTAAAATAAAATAAAATAATATATAAAAATATAATAAATAAATAAGAAAATAAAGTAGAAAAAAATAAAAAATAAAATAAATTAAAATAAAAAAAATTGAATAAAAAAATAATAAAAATTAAATAAAATGAAAAAAAAAAATTAAATGAAATGCAATAAAACACAAGAAAACGAAAAAATAAGATAAATAGCAAAAAATAAAACAAAGAAAAATTAAACAAAAAAAAAAAATAAAAAAAAAAATAAAATATAATCATACAAAAATAAAAAAAAATAAAAAAAAATAAAAAAAAAAAAAAAATAAAAATAAAAAAATAAAATGAAATGAAATAAAAAAAAAAATTAAAAAAAAAATTAAATAAAACAAGTAAGGAAGCCTAAGTTCGGGTAAACCGAACATTATTATTATTATTATAAAGCCTTATTACACCGTGAACATTAGTACGATCTATTGTATGCTTATTGCTGTATGCGGAGGCTCTTTTTAAATTTGAGCACCTTCTCAGGTTTTTTAGTCCATATCGCGAACGAATTGAGAGTGACACCACCTAGGTAGTAAAAATATCTATCTTGCTAACGCAATGCATTCGCAGAGTATGCGAACCGTCGTTTCATCGTCCAGTTCGCAAAACCTACAACGTAGACTAAAATGTCCCGCATAATACCCAGTGAGGGTTCTTAGATCCACCCTTCTTAGATTTATGAGCCTGGCCGATGCTCTTTGCGATGATTCTATAAAGAGTTTGGCCTGCCTCTGCCCTAGGCTACACAAACTGTTTGTCTTCTCAGTTGCTTATGGTATCCCTTACGTGGGCCTAAAACGCTGTTAGAGCACAGTGTTTTGCAAGGTGGTCCGCTTTTTCGTTGCCGTCATGTCCTTCATGCCCTGGGACCCAACCTAACAAAACTTTGTTTTTGGCCCCCAGATCATTAGGGATTGTGAAGCATTCATCAACAAGCTTCGAAGTTATTGTGTACGACTGCAAGGCACAGAGGGCGGCCTGACTGTCTGACATAATGTAGATTCGTTTAGAGGATAGTCCTCTTCGGAGGCATTCTCATTTCCGCTTGGAAAATAGTGGGGTAGCTACCCATTGGTACCGATTTTTTGTAGTTTGGTCCATAGATAGCAGCTCCCGTTTTACCATCTTCCAGCTTCGCGCCATCCGTATACCAAATATCCGAGTCGGATTCAGCATATGGGTTCCCTGTTTCCCAGAGCACTCGATCTACTATTGAAACCTCAAATTTTCGCGTGATCCGGAGCGTTGGAGTTATTGTATCACTTACTTGCAATATAGGATCGTTTATAAAGTTCTTGACTATCTTCAATAAAGCAAAACAAAGTTAAGCAATAAAAAAAAAAAAATAAAATAAAAAAGTAAAATAAAATAAATTAAAATACAATTAATTTTAAACAAATTCACTTAAATAAAACATAATATCAAAAAATAAATTGGAACAGCCGATCATTGCTGTTAATACGCTGAAGTGGTACTTACCTTGATATTATTTATTGGTCGTCGTTTTGGAAAGCTCACATGTATTGTTAAATATTTGTACGTGCGATTTACTGCCTTCAATAGACAAGTATCAAAAGACATTTCAGACTCTAAATGTACTTCGCACTTTACATTAGTCAAATCAAATTTTGTATGCACCGTTGCCTATTGAGAAAAGTAAAATATAATAAATATGGGTATCTGGTGCCTACACATATAGTCGACGGGATAAAAGTATTGTCGAATATCAAAATTATTATAAAATATGAATTATAAAACTTATAACTATATTTTTAATATAAATTTCCTGAAATTCGTAAAATGTTGTAAAGGACATTAATTTTTCCCGGCAACGGTATGCTTGGATACTATACTATCTTAAACTCCAATACTCACAAAACAAATGCAGCCAACAATTATTACAAAAATTATGAGTTTCGCCATGTTAGAACAGAAGCGTCCAGATTCGCAGACATTAAAAGTTAAAATCAATAAATATTTGTTGGTCAAAACTTAAAAACTTTAGCCTTAAATAGAAATGATTAAATTGCTTAATTATTAAAAATAATTAGCTCTAGTGACTGGAAAATTTATGTGATATTGAAATTGATTGCTTGTTAATTTTAATTTTCATATTTTTATACATTTGAAAGTGTTCCAATTATGTACACTAAAAAAAAGTATCACTAATAATTTTAACTTAAATCTTCTCATTATCAATTTACGTATTCTCAATATCAACTTACAATTCTAATTATCAACTTCTGTTTTCTCAATATGAACTAACATTTCTCATTTACAACTTGGGTTTTCTCGCCATGCGACAGGCGCATAAATACAAGAACGACACGTCGTTTGGTCATCACTGCCTCTGAGGTCAAGAAAGCTATCAGACAGTCTAGGCCTTCAAAATCCATCGGCCCCGACGGCTTCACCATGAAGATGCTCAAACATCTTGGCCATGGGAGACACAAATATCTAGCCCCTCTAGTTAGTCTTTCCCTGCAATTTCGCTAGGGCTTCTGTTTAGTCTTTAGCTGCAATATGGAGACAAGCAATAGTGGTTCCGATTTATGGCGATTTATGTCGACCCATATTACTGTTTTCGCCGGCAGCGAAGACGTTAGAGTCCATCGTGCTCCCATATAACGGGCTTAATCAACACCAACCAAATCACAGGACTGTGCTCGTGGCAGTGGACTCATCAAAGGCTTTTGATACAGTCAATGATACCACACTCATACAAGATCTTTTTGAGACACAGCTCCCTGATGGTAAAGGAAGGTGGACGGCTAATTATCTGAATGGTCGACAAGCGTGGGTAAAGTTTAGGAACGCAAAATCGAAATCTAGGGGTATTAAACCGGAGGTTCCACAGGATGGTGTCCTATCCCCGACACTGTTTAACTTCTATTTATTGAAGATGGTCCTCCCACCGTAGGCGGTCACCATCGTTTCTTATCCGACGACTGTACGATAATGACTACGGGGAAGCCCCCATGCTAACGACCTTTGTACAAAAATTAACGGTTACCTCTTCGACCTTTCCAGGTTTTTCACTGAGCGAAATCTGACAATATTACCGCCTAATCTACGGCGACACTCTTCACAATATGGACGCACCAAATGAGAAACGAGTTAGACATTTACATTGGTGGCGTTAAGCTACCATTTGTCAGCCACCCAAAGTTATTGGGGGTGACATTGGATAACACTTTCTCATTTGCTGGTCATGTGTCTGCAATGGTCTCAAAGGTACGAGCTCGCAACAAAATTCTCAAGTCACTTGCCGGCAGTACTTAGGGAAAATATAAAGAAAAGCCTTTGACTATGCTGCACACCTTCCGTCGCTGAGTAGGCAGTTCTCTCTGAACTGTCACAAGCCAGAACATCCCAACCGTCTGCTTTTGGACGCAGACCCCTAGAAACATAAGACTATGATGAGATCCGGCATCACATTACGTTACCGGTTCTAAACAGTCATCCACCCGAAATAGCTGAAGAAGAAAGCACTTTACCAAGCGAGACTAGAGTCACTCTAGCCCAACTTCGGTCTGGATACTGTTATAGGTTAAACTCTTACTTATCCAGTCTTAACAGCATAATTTCAAATACCTGCCCTGCATGTGGAATGTCCCTCCATGATACTTTACACCTCTTTATGTGTTCATTTGAACCTACTCTTCTAACACCCCTTTCGCGCAGGTCCAACCCTTTTCAAACTGCTCGTTTCCTAGGACTTCCATTATCAGAGCTTCATGAAGCACTACTAACAACAACAACATGATTTCGGAAAATATTTAGTTGTTCTCCGACCACTCTAGTGTTTATATTTAAATGTACTTAAGCGCATTTTAAGGATACTCGACCGCATTTCACTTTCATCACGAAAAAATTTGCACATCGTTTGCGAACACTTAAAGCGTAAACATTTATGTACAGATAGTTTATGTACTGCTGAGCTTTGACGTACATCTGTGATTTAGAGATGTTGCGAATATTCGCATTCGAACTCGAGAATAAGGAATTTCTATAAATCGTCCAAGTTTGTCATAGTAAGGAGCCTATACCAAATGAATCCTAAAAAATACCGCAACATCCCTAGTGCGAATGAAAAATAGTTTTTTTCCGCTTTTGCTCATTTATTCGCTCGTTCTGCATCCGACATGCTCTGCTGTCCGATTTTAATTTATACTTTGGCAGCATGTTGTGAAAGGATATGCAGGATATAGTTACCAACATAACAACATATACAGACATGCTTTCATAACTGAATTTGCAAATTTACTCTTACATCGGTGACTACTTACATATGTAGTAAGCGAATAAAGCTCGTTGTAGAATAAACATTTTGAGGGCAAAAACATGTTTGTTTATATACTTGTAGTGCTATGTGTGAGTATTTGCCCGTTAATTTTCAATATTCACCAAACAAATGCAATGGCGTGTCTGATTTCAATATAACCAAGCACAAGGATTACTGTAAACAATAGAAACTTACATACATATACCTATACGAAAGCTCCAAGCCGGTACATATGGAGATAAAACCAGTCCGTGCAAAAAATTTAAATTTGATATTCTAACATAAATCTGAACTTAGGTATCTTTAACTTTGTTTGAGTATATCGACGTCTAAGTGAAAGATCGCCCTGATTCGAAATATTTTTCAGAAACAATCTATGTATCTTAGAATTTGTTTGAAGAACTGTGGGAACTTTTGAGCTTACAATTTTAAATCCACAACAGGACCAGTGCCGTCTACAGTAACTCCAGACTTGCATGTCGGTACTTTTTATGTGGGGTTAAAATTTATTTAAAGGGTCAATAAACTACAGCACCAACAGAACATAGAGGTGATGGTATTGTATATCGGTTGGAAATGCATCGCTGCCACTCAAATTGGTCGATGAAAACGTCTTGATTGTGTTGAAGTGTAATGTAGGCTTCGCTTGTAAGCAGCGGTAAATGGAGAAATTGCAGTACGAAATTAAATAGGTGAGCAAAGGAGCATGTATTTAATGCAGTTGTGCCCAAAAATAGATGTCTGAAAGTGAATAGCTAGTAGTGGGTGAGAAATTTTGTATGCTGATAAAATGGTTGTAATTTCCTTGTGTAAGGTTATAGGGCCAAACTAAGATCATATTTTTTTTACTAAAATTTGGTAAGGGGTTATATGATATCGATCCCTACCATCTGAAAAAACTGGGGATAACGAAAAAGGGTCGTGGCACCTCCCATACGAATGAAATACTTCATAGTCCATATCTCGGGAAGTATTTAGGTTAGAACACTGAAATTTGGTGAGGAGTTAAATGAGATTAATTCCTATCACCTCCAAAAAAAACGGGGATAAAGAAAAAAGGGTGTGTGGCACCTCCCATACGAAGGAAATATTTCATAGTCCATATCTCTGCAAGTATTTACATTATTCGCGTGTTACTTCCCATATGTCCGGCCACAATAGGACAAAAGGCACTTCTTTTTAGGGATAGGGATGGAAATAGAGGTAGGGATAGGGATTAAAATAGATCAAGGGATCGCATTAGAGAAACATGCAGGGAAATAAATTTTTGGCAGGACAACGTCTGCCGAGTCAGCTAGTTAAAAAATAAGATGGATAGTATTCAAAACAATATAGGTATTCAGTCAAAGAGCTTACTTTAGAAGCTACATCAACTTTTTTCTTCTCCATTCAGGTGGTTTACATTTGAGAGGCGAAAATATTTCGTTTCACAGGAAAGTGTTGGGCGAACATTGATTAATGTAATGGTTAACTTGCAAACAATCCGTTGAGTATGTGGTAAAACGCCCTTCAAGTTACTTCAACTGGAAATTAGTATTATAGTACCATGTAGAATATTAGACCAGAAGTTATTCTTTGATCGCTAACACGAGGACCTTTATTGGCTTTACCCTTTCAAGAATAAGTTCCGCCCTAAAAAATGATTGTTATTTCATATCCGAAAACCTGATAGGCATTATTTGAATGATACCTACGGTCGTTCACGCTTTCTTTCAAAGGTTACGGTTCATTGAAAAAACCCTATGCACTTGCCGGTTTTTTGACATCTTTCAAAAAAAATTATAGAAAATTTAAGTATAAATATTGCAGTACGGGGCGTATTAGTAACATTAGCAGCAGTTTGAATTGTAGTTTTTAGGCATATGCCAGACGCTCAGTTTATTGATGTGATCCACGGATCGTGATGTTTATTAACCGGTAAAGCATGCTGATGGATTGCAAAATATTTAGAAGACCCGAATCCCTATATCGCGGACAGCAATATCTTCAATACTTATTTAAAGTGTAGGATATTTTAACACTTTACTATATTGTTTAGTGGAAAAGCTAGCAATATAAATATACATTTTGAACCACAAAGCTTAAAATACTTAAGTACTGATGCGATAAATATTAATTATCTGATCTAGATGAAATTATACCTCACTACTAACCCCAAAGCAGTAGTTATGAGCACAAACGTCGCTTATTTTGTTTCTGTAAATGCGGTGTATTTAAGCACTTGCTTGAGGTCATTGATAACAAGTCCGTGAGAATTATAGATACTCGGTTTGCGTTTTTCTAGCTTTTTTATGTAAATATAGCCTTCGAATGTAAATTAAGATGTGAGAAGTATTTGTAGTAAATTCCTAATAAAGACCTAACATTTAAGACTTGTGAGTAGATCATAAATCTTCATTAGTTTCTTGCGACAGCAGCTAACTAAAACAACTTAATGTTTTGCATGTGTGAAAAGCAAATATTGGGAAATCGTATTTGAAAGTTTATTGCTCTCGCAAAATTTGACATTTCAGTTTTTGACATAAATATATTTTTGCAAGTTATATACTCATCATACTCTTTCCCTAATAAGCTTTTAAAAATTTTCGTTGTGCCAGAAGCACGAATCTGTAGCACATTCATGTTTTCGGCGCAACGAAAATGTTTAAAAACTTAATTTTTATATTTTTTAAAATTTTCTTTAAGCCAGAAACACGAATAGCACAATTTTTACGTATACGCCATGGTGTCTGTTGTCGAGTGCAACACATTCATGCTTCTGGCACAATGAAAATTTTTAAGAATTTGGACATTCAATTTTTAGACATTTTTGTTGTGCTAGAGACATGAATGTGTAGCACACTCGTTTTTCTGGCACAATTTTCAGAAATTGAAATTCATGAAAATGGCTTTACAAACTTCTTAGGAAATACAGGATTTTCGTCAATCGTAGAGAAACGAGAGGCTAATCACGTGAGCCTATTAACTCAAATCTTAAAAGATCTGGCAAGCGAGCGACGATATAACATTAGGGTGCTCCATATTTTCCAAACTTTTATGGCTACAAACCCCGAAAATACGGTATCGGCACCATAACCCCATGTAAATTTAGGACTTTTATTTCGGCTTAAACCAAAAATTACACTTACAAATAATTCTTAGGACCTTTACAAAAAGATTAATACTTCTTGAGAGAGTCTTGCCCAAGGCCTGTAAAAACTGTCTTCCTAAAGTGAAACCTACAAAAGTTACTAATTTCCATCATGATTATTTATAAATTGTTTGATCTATTTGGAAAATTGTCTTCGCGCCTGCCATTAAGACATCATTAAATTTCAACACCAAGCAATCTTGATCTTCCTTGTTTAAAATACGTACATTAAAAGATATGCAAATAGATTGTAAATATATAAATTTACATATATTTATTTGCATTCTAGTTTGCATTATAGTTAACTTGAATTTTATTCTTACACTCGGAGAAAAAAAGTATAAAAACTAGCGGTTCGGTGAAATTATTCTTGCAAAACGAGTAGCTTGATTTCGGAATTTCTAACTGGCTTTAAGTTAAAGTTTGTTAGGAAGATCGCTCTATTTCAAAGAATTATCAACAAAGAAAGTATGTGGAATTTGCCTTAAAATAGTGGGGTTTTAAAACTCATTATAAAATAGGGCCTTAATCAGAAAAATTGTGGGAATTTTCGTAATACTTTTTAGATTTGACGTTTTCCAAAAGTAAATGAAATATGCAGGGTGATCCTTCATTCAGCCGCCGGAACATGAAAATGCTCACAAAACAAATTCTACTATCACTAGTCCATAGCAAAGGTATTGAGAACACTTCCGTATTAGTTTACTTTTAGTGTAGCTATAAACTACCATATTTTGTTGCTTACTGTACTTTTTCATATGCTTCTCATTGTACATATATCGTCGGAAAAAGTGCAAAACCGAACATCGCAATTCTGCAAAACCGCACATACGTAGCCGCACAAATTTTACAGGAGACACTGAAAACTGATTAACTTTTATACGAGCCACTATGTGGTGGGTCAAATTGAAATGTAATTTTTTTGACATTCTATTTCACAAACCCCGATTTTTTTGTTACTAATGAATGGATCCGGGTACCCAGAAGCCCTGGTCGGCAAATCTCATTTCTGACAGAAATGTCGAATGTGCGGTTTTGCTCTTTTTCCGCCGATATGCAAATAACGAAAATAGCAATATCTAACAATATGGCATTTTATGACGGTCTAAATGATACAACGAATTTGTCGACAGGAAATGAGATTGATAAAATAGTTGCAGTGAGTTGAAGTTATATTCATGTCCATCTGCAGCAGTTGTTAGGAAATTAAATTTTATTGCAGATGAGTTTCTCAAATTGCAACACATACCTAACTACTTGAAGTACCCACATAACCAAAAAGAGAAAATCAAAACACTCCTCTCGCATAGTTAAACATTTTTTATGTTTACTGGGTGCATTTAATTCAAAACTACTTTTTGTTAGTTCTGTTTATATAATCAGAGTAATGCATCCTTTATTCATATCAACATTCATTCAAACATGCACAAAAACACTGAGATTCATCGCTAGACATTCAGCTAGGCAGTCGGCCGGGGTGGACTTCATTCTCTACCTCCTTTGTATGCTTCTTCTTCTTCGTCTATCTTGGTTGCACTTCATTCTGTCACTTTGTTTCTGGTGTTGACAATTGAGAAATTTGTAGCTCATTGCTGCCTGCCTTAGCGCATATCTTTTCATGGTTATTTTAGCTTTTGCTGCAAAACGAGTGGGTTGTTAAGTTGTTGCCAAACAATAAAAGACCGCCCACAATGTTGCATTAAAGTTCGTATGCACTTTTTGTAGTTGTATGTAGGAGATGACAATATTGTAAAGTGCTGCATATTTAATACATACTTCTAGTTACATGATTATTTGAGCGATGTGCAGTTCCGGTTCAGGCGTTTTGGTTCCCTAGAATAAGAAAAAAAAAAAAAATAATAATAAAAAAATTAAAAAAAAAAAAAAAATTTATTTAAATAAAATGAAATGGATTAGAATAAAATAAAATTAAAAAAAAAAAAATAAAACAATTAAAAAATCGTAATAAAAAAAATAAAAAAATACTTTAAAATAAAATAGAAAGTGATATAAATAAAAAAATTAATAAAATAAAATAAAAAAAGATGTAATAAAACTAAATGATTGAAATAAAAAATTTAAGAAAATAAAATAAAATCAAAGCAGAAAAATTAATAAAATAAAACAAAATAAAGTCAAATCAAATCAAATAATAAAAAATAAAACAGATAAAAAAAAATAAATAAGAGAAAATAAAAAAAAGTAAAAAATAAAAAAAAATTAAAAATAAAATAAAATAATGATAAAGATAAAGAATGAAAAGAATTAAAATAAAGCATAAGATAGTATAAAAAAATAAAAATAAAATAAAATCAAAAGAATAAGATATAATAAAATTAAATAAATAAAAATAAAAAATTTAATTAAATAAAATCAATTAAAATAAGAAAAAAAAATAACCTTAAAAAAAATTAAACAAAACAAGAATATATGATAAAATAAGATAAAAAATAAAACCAAATAAAATAATAAAAATTAATAAATTAAATAAATAAAAATCAAATAAAAGGAAATAAAACATGAAAAGTAAAAAAATAAAAAAATTCAAAAAATAAAATAAATAAAACAAAATAAAATAAAATAGAATAGAATAATATAAAGTAAAATAGAATAAAATAAAATAAAATAAAATAAAATAAATTAAAATAAAATAAAACAAAGAAAAAAGAGAGCACGCGGAAATGCTTAGCAGGTAATTCCTTCTAAACTGCCACAAGCCAGGATATCCAAACTGTCATCTTTTGGACATAGATCCACCCCCAAGAGACATAAGGAGACATCTCCGTTAGCATTATGACGAGATCCGGCATCATATTACGCTGCTGTTTGATCTGCGGAATCATAAGCGGGCTCTAACCGACATCCACACTGAGTCGGTTGATACTTTTGTCAGATCTCGATCTGTGAACCTCGTTCTAAACAGTCTTCCACCCGATATTGCTGAAGAGGAACGCACCTTATCTAGGGAGACAAGAGTCACCATGACATAGCTTCGGTCTGGATACATTGTGAGGTTAAACTCTTACTTATCCAGACTGAATGATATAATTTCAAACACATGCACTGCATATGGTAGGACCCCCATGATACCATACATATCTTCAACTGTCCAATTGAACCTACTCTTCTAACCCCTATGTCCCTCTGGTCCGACCCTGTTGAAACTGCGCGTTTCCTTGGACTCCCGTTAGAAGAGCTTGATGAAGATCTTCGGAATGATCATACACCCTAGGCAGGCCAAAGCATTGTTAACAACAACAACAAGATAAACCATTCCCGTTACTTTTTTTGTATTGATTAGAGTACCCGGACTTGTTGATCGATTCTTCACATCACTGGTACATACGGGTCCTTTTGCTACAGCATAAAACATAAAATTTGTTACATTGGCGCATATGTTGCATGCCTGTCAGCTTCTATAATTTTCATTGAGCTTTTTTAATTGTATCTCTTAAGGTATCTCAATGTGCTTGAAAACGGCAGGCTTGGATGTAGTCAAGGTTCTGAATTACAATTTGATTGGGGAAAATCGAGGAATTGTGTTCTAATATTTGTGTGGTTTGCTATGATTCCATCCGGTTTCTACGTCTCTGCTCAGTACCTAACCGACTTTTATTCAATTTTTTTGATTGTTTGCCGAAAGCTTAGGACAAATTCAATTCACAATATCGAGAAACATGCTGTCAGAATTCTATAAGGCCAACGAGCAACACATAACCTTTTTGAACACGCTCTTCATATCCACTTTTGCGTTGCCCATATTTGTTACTTCAACGAAATTTCTCCGTGGCAAAACTTCGCACCAACTTGTCAAGCATACGAATATGAAATAAAAGGAACTCAAGAAAATCAGCTCCAATTTCAAACGACTACCAAAAGAGGCAACAAGCAAGCCAGTTAAACCAGACTCCCGAGTTAGCCGCCCACTGACGCAAAAATGCGAATAAAAATTCAACAAACTTCCATACATACAAGCACAGCAGTACATGCAACAAAAGGCAGCAAGGAGCAACATTTCAGTTGGCAGCAAAAAAAAAAACCTGAAAAGGTAGGTAAGTTTGCCAAGAAAAAAAAGTAAGTTACTCAAGGTGCTACAAACCGCTTGCCACATAATCAGTCGCTCATTTCGCAGCCATTTTGGTACTTCCATTGATGATGAGGCGTGTTTAGAGTGCGAGCATATCAAGCCACTGTAGAGCATAGAAAACTCGTATGAACTCTGGAAGATGCGCAAAGAGCGCGCGCATACATTTCCAATGGGAGCACCTTTTACAGCAAAATAGGGGAAATTGGGACACAAGGAGCATTTGAACTGGATACCAAAAAGTATGTAGAAGTGTGCATGCAGCAAAAGAAGTAAACAAAAATGCCATAAAGTGGCAAGGACTGTATGAAGTATGGTGGCTAATTTGCGTGTGCAACAAAATATGCAAAAAAACAACGCACAGTCTGGGCATATTCGTATTGATCTTACCTTAACCTTAAATGAATGTGAAGCTGCATTTGAGGAAGGGCGTTGCTTGCAAAACGGCAAAGAATATTGAAAGCTTTGTGACGGTATAGACGTGTAACTTATAAAAATGTTGCAGCTAGTTATTCCTTGCGTTCTTTTCTTCAATAATTTGTGTTTGCAGAAAAATATTGTAAAACAGCTTTATTTTATTTATATTTTTTGTTTTAATTGTAATTTTTTTTATTTTTTTTATTTGATCATACATATCTATTTTTAAATTTTATTTTATTTCATTTTATTTTCTTTTTTATCTTACTTTTTTTTGCTCTATTTATTATATTTTATTTTATTTATTGTTTTATTATTCTATTATTTTAATATAATTTTTATTTTATTTTGTGTTTTATTTTATTTTTATTTTATTTATTTTACTTTGCGTTTTTATTTTATTTCACTTTATTTTTATATTATTGTATCTTATTTTGTTTTTTTTTTTCTCTTTTCTTGTATTTAATTTAATTTAATTTAATTTAATTTTATTTTATTTTATTTTATTTTATTTTATTTTATTTTATTTTATTTTATTTTATTTTATTGTATTTTATTTTATTTTATTTTATTTTATTTTATTTTATTCCATTTTATTTTATTTTATTTTATTTTATTTTATTTTATTTTATTTTATTTTATTTTATTTTATTTTATTTTATTTTATTTTATTTTATTTTATTTTATTTTATTTTATTTTATTTTATTTTATTTTATTTTATTTTATTTTATTTTATTTTATTTTATTTTATTTTATTTTATTTTATTTTATTTTATTTTATTTTATTTCATTTTATTTTACTTTATTTTACTTTATTTTATTTTATTTTATTTTATTTTATTTTACTTTATTTTAATTTTAATTTATTTTATTTTATTTTGATTTTTTTTTATATTTTAAAAATTTTATTTTATAAAATTTTTTTTAATTTTTGTTTTTCTTTTTTTTATTTCGTTGAAATTTCTTTTTCTTTTACTTTTTATTATTTTATTTAATAATTAATTAAGGTAAATTATTGTATTTATCTTATTTTTTCTGAATAAGAGTCTTGATCTTCTAGTTGGAAATCTGGTTCTCCAATAATTGCGCCGTTTTCGATCTTCCGCTCATCGCAAAACCTCCATCTTTGCTCAGCTTACTTTAACGCTACGACACAATTTCTGCTAATATATCTGTCAATGCTTCCGCTCGTCGTCGCTTTGTCAGGTGGCACATGTCGGTGACAATTGGTGACTTGTCAATCGGCACTAGTGTGGCGTGTTGACTCAACGATGTGGTTGTCGATGTGGTCTTTGTTGTCGCAAGCTTTCTATAGCACTTCATTAGCTACCTGATTGCTTCTGGGCGTTTTACAATTTGTGTGTCTTTTTTTCGCTACTCTTGGTTTTCTTATTGATTTCTTCTCTCTACACATTAGTCTAAAAAAATCACATAAAAATCGATGAGAACAAGGAACACACATCGCTCGTGTGACCTTTTATCACGCGACACTCTTTGTGTGGCATATTGCTGATTCAACGCTTTTGTCGGTGCATTTGGTATTTCGCGAATTGGCGGAGCTGTTGGCTATGCAACAGAAATTTCGCTTTGGGTGGTGCTACATTCAAGGGTTGTCTTACATATACATGCATCTAATTTTATTTTCCTTCATCAATTGTTAATTAATTTTTTTATTTTTTTTTTGAAAAATTTTCGAAATAGAAATTGAAGCAAATCTGTGTGGTCCCGTTCGTTGTGCTGATACTGTGGAATTTGGCAACATTCTGCGAACTAAACGAGTTATGTAAAAAACGCTTGTTGTAAATTTTTTTTGTTATTTTTCATCTATTTTAAGACCAACTCAATTTTTGAGTCTACACTTTGTCGATGTACACGTTGACGTCCTTGTCTTGTGGGGTCCTATCAAGTTGTTCAAGTGGCGCCGAGCTGATGTTAAACACGAAAAAGGAATAAAAAATGTGGCTTAATTATCATTAGCAGGGGACGAAATATGGCAGACAATCTGCAAAAAAGTAATATTTAGATATAATTTTTTGAGATTAAATATGTATAGCTCCCGAATTTTTTTCAATCGAATTTTTTTGTTCTCTCGCAAAAATTCCTCCAATTCTTTGATCTGGGAAAAAGAAGAAATTAATTAAGTCGAATAAGCAAACACATAAACCGAGGCAATAAAAACACAAATAGAACTTCGATTATAAAGTGATTTAAAATTATTGCATGCATCCACATTAAGTTCTTCGATCACACCTCGAATAAGAGTAACCAAAAATGGAAACAGCTCGATACAATTTAATGACTTGGTATCCGAAAACAATTAAATATTTTAAAACTTGTCATACGTTCGTATATTCGCCAAGAGCAAACTCATAGCCACAGTAACGCACTTCATTAACACATCCGGGGCGTGAATGATCTTTAGGCCACCAACAGACAATTTTGTAATAAACTGTAGTTAAACACTACATTCATACTAACATATGAAAATATATTTGTAAATATGTAACTACGTGCCTACATAATTCTTCAGTACAGCCCAAATTTAATAGCAGCTAATTATGACACCCCCAAAAAATTCTGTCTTATGTGAATATCTACTTATCTATATCCAAATCGTACCATTTTAAATTATGGGCTCGCCTTTGTGATACACCAAAGCCCAGAATAAAGCAACTAAATTTTATCACTAACAAAGAACTAGTTCGAGAGTGATCAGTTTTTTTATGTTTACCTAGCTATAGCGAAATAAAATAAAATAAAATTAACAAAATAAAAATAAATAAAATAAAATAGAAATAAAATAAAATAAAATAAAACAAAATAAAATAAAATAAAATAAAATAAAATAAAATAAAATAAAATAAAATAAAATAAAATAAAATAAAATAAAATAAAATAAAATAAAATAAAATAAAATAAAATAAAATAAAATAAAATAAAATAAAATAAAATAAAATAAAATAAAATAAAATAAAATAAAATAAAATAAAATAAAATAAAATAAAATAAAATAAAATAAAATAAAATAAAATAAAATAAAATAAAATAAAATAAAATAAAATAAAATAAAATAAAATAAAATAAAATAAAATAAAATAAAATAAAATAAAATAAAATAAAATAAAATAAAATAAAATAAAATAAAATAAAATAAAATAAAATAAAATAAAATAAAATAAAATAAAATAAAATAAAATAATACAAAATAAAATAAAATAAAATAAAATAAAATAATACAAAATTACAAAAATGAATATAATAAAATTAAAAAAAAAAAAATTTAAGATAAAATAAAACAAAATAAGTTAAACTAAAACTAAATTATAATTAATTAAATTAAATTAAACAAATTAAAATAAAATAACATAGGTGCAGTAAAAAAAAAATAAAATAAAGTAACATAAAATATAACAGATTTATGGTCATTTTCTCAAGTCAACTTTAAAATTTATCTGCCCGATAACAAAAAATTTCATGCAAACTGTTTGCAGATAAATTTTAAAGTTTACTTGAGAAAATGGCACTTAGTTTGACTGCTGGGTGAAAACAACATGCCTATTTACTCAAAAATGTCTCTGAAATTTGCCTTTGCGTAAACATGTCTATAAATTCTCCCTCGTGTTAGTAACTGAGCTGAGTATCAAATCTCTTGCTGAAAATTGGGGGAGAATAAATGAATGTGCGGTAGTTTGGCGCCACTTAAACAGTTCCGACAGCATCAACCACCAGCCAAGACTACCAAATATGAACCCCCATAATTTATTAATTGTCAACTAAGTTTGACATTTCAATGCGTTTGACATATGGTTATATACACATACATATAGTTGATTTGAGCGCGCGCTATACACCATCTATACGAGTATCAGACCCACTGAGAAATTTGATCTGCGTATGTTATTTCGGTCACAACCCTCCAACATTAGTTAAACTTAGATACGTCTTTTGGACAAAAACGATAGGTCTTTGCGAAAAAATAGGCCCCGATATCCCCCGATTATTGTGGTTTTATTGTATACCCTTTAGTGAGAAACTCTGTGGGATATGCATTCACAAATCACTTCAATCAAATTAATCCACCTAGGTTCGAAGGAAATGTGCAAATAATCAAATTTTTCCTACAGGGTAACTTAACATATGTTGAAATATACCCTCCACACCAAAATGGTAGCGTGGATAAGAGGGTGGTATGGATACGTACTATGTAGATTTTTTAATAACCTACAAACATATTGAATTTATACATACATAAGTATGTACATAAAAATGAATACATAACTCTGTGATTGCCCGTAGAAACGATTTATTGGCCGCTCGTCGAAGTGTGAGAATTGTGTTCGAACCGACATAAAATGTCATAAATTTCGACGCATTCATTAGCATTTAAATGTCGCATAGCTGCAGTTGGAATTTTTTGTTTATTTGTATTTGAAGTATATTTTGTCTTGTTCAATTGGGGTGTGCAATGGGCTGGCACAATGTTGCAGTTCATTAATCAATTGGAATTGTTTTGACTTTACTGTATAGTTTTCAAAATATTTTTGGGCCACCCATATATTGTTTAAAATTTACATTTGTACCTACATGACGACGTTTCTGTATTCGGCCAAAACAGTTGAAAAGAAATAATAGTTGATTTCAGAAAAAGGTAGATAAAATTTAGTCAAATTCAAACCTCAAAGCTAGATGAAAAAACGCCCCTAAATACGTATTTTCAATCTGTGAAATTTTCGGTGACAGGTAACAAGGTCAATGGAAATAGTGTCAATTGACACTATTTCTCTTTTTTGTAAAGAGA
>CAXKVI010000003.1:18388515-18418515 GCA_964058755.1 Campiglossa producta
TATCTGAACAATCGGTTGTATGGGGGCTATATGTTACATTTGCCCGATCTTGTTGATTTTCACTATATACACTACATAAATAGAAAGTACTCGAGTTGCAAAATTTTACGTTTCTAACTTTTTAATTGCGGAAGTTTTGGCCAAAAAACCTTATATCTGAACAATCGGTTGTATGGGGGCTATATGTTACATTTGCCCGATCTGGTTGATTTTCACTATATACACTACATAAATAGAAAGTACTAGAGTTGCAAAATTTTACGTTTCTAACTTTTTAATTGCGGAAGTTTTGGCCAAAAAACCTTATATCTGAACAATCGGTTGTATGGGGGCTATATGTTACATTTGCCCGATCTTGTTGATTTTCACTATATACACTACATAAATAGAAAGTACTCGAGTTGCAAAATTTTACGTTCCTAACTTTTAAATTGCAGAAGTTTTGGCCAAAAAACCTTATATCTGAACAATCGGTTGTATGGGGGCTATATGTTACATTTGCCCGATCTGGTTGATTTTTGCTATATACACTACATAAATAGAAAGTACTCGAGCTGCAAAATTTTACGTTCCTAACTTTTTAATTGCAGAAGTTTTGGCCAAAAAACCTTATATCTGAACAATCGGTTGTATGGGGGCTATATGTTACATTTGCCCGATCTGGTTGATTTTCACTATATACACTACATAAATAGAAAGTACTCGAGTTGCGAAATTTTACGTTTCTAACTTTTTAATTGCGGAAGTTTTGGCCAAAAAACCTTATATCTGAACAATCGGTTGTATGGGGGCTATATGTTATACTGGTCCGATCATGTCAGTTCCGACAAATGATTCCTATATTACAAAATGGTGGCCACATACAAAATTTCAGCCAGATATCTCAAAAATTGAGGGACTAGTTTGCGTTCAAACAGACAGACGGACAGACGGACAGACGGACAGACGGACAGACGGACAGACGGACATGGCTAAATCAACTCATCTCGTCATCCTGATCATTTCGGTATACTTATTGATGGGTCTATCTCTTCTTCTTCTCATATTTACAAACATCGGACCAAAGTTATAATACCATTTCATGTTCATGAAAGGTATAATAAAAAATATATATAACATAAAATTAATAAAATAGAAAATTAAGTAAAGTAAAATAAAAAAGATAAAATTAAATTAAATGAAATTAAATTAAGTTAATTAATAGAAGAGCAACTGGTGCTTGCAGAAAACCGGTTATTCGGCGTGGTTCTTAGGTCTCGTGCATCACTACCAAACGCTACATACGCTCCAATTAGCTTATTTAGTTACCAGTAGAGATGAAATATCATTGACATCTCACACACAAGAATGCGCTCACCTTACAGCATAACGTCTAGATCACGTGTCAGGCTTGGCCCATTTTGAACAACACCAGCAGCCGTTAAGTATGTTCATAAGTTAAATGAAATTGAAATACTGGCTGACACACGACATCATTTCGTAAATTTTTTGATTTCACTAATGTCAAATCGATAGGGCGGATTGTTTTGCCACCACTCACATCCGTATACTAAAATACTAACGGAAGCGGGTGAACAATAATACCAAAGCTAAGTGCGCATATAATTTGATAACATTTTATTGTTGGTTTTAATTTCAACACTGACTTTTTGCTGCCAACATTTTATGCATTTGCGATGCGCATTCAGGATTTGAACATTTCAATGACTCGTAGACATAATGCCGCAATGGCTAATTGGAAAGTGAATCTGTTGATGCCATCACACACCACTCTAGATCCTTGCGTTGACATAGCGCGGGTTGGGAAAGTGTGTTTGGGCATCCTTGTATGTTTGTGTGTTAACATGGTAAATGTGGTATGCAGCATGATTGTTGGTGGTGGATTAGAGCAGTAAATTAGTAAAATTACAATGTTGTATAATTAAATTAAATTAAAACACAAAGTACAAAGGAATTAATGTGGCATTTTACGATTTTCGTTTAGTACTCAGTGTACTTAGAGGATGAACGGCGTTTGAGCATGTCTGTGCTGATGATTTTAGATGACACTTTGACACGCGTAAACCAGCGATTTAATTGTTTTCTGAAAAGGGGTCGGTTTTAGGTGCAATCGAAATGGCTATTAAATGGAGGACTTTTTTATTTATTTACCAGCCACGACTGTCGTAGATAGAGTGCGAGGTTCGCATACCTGGAGCTCTTGGGCCCGAATTGCATCATGCTAATTTAACAAAGACATATTTGGACATATTTTTTTTAGACACAACGACACTTTTCTTTCTTTCATTATCATCAACATTTTCTCTAACTCCTACTGCAGCATAGGGCCTCGAAATTTAATATATTTTTTATTTCTATTTTTTTACTTTGTTATATTATTTACTTTACTTTATTTTATTTTTTTGCATTGTGCTTTATTTGATTTTTTTTATCTCATTTTATTTTATTTCTTTTTTTATTTTCTTTTATCTATTCTATTTTTTGTACCTTTCATGAAGATGAAATGATATTATAACTTTGGTCCGATGTTTGTAAATATGAGAGGAAGAAGAGATGGACCCCGAAATGAGCAGGATGACGAGATGAGTTGATTTAGCCATATCCGTCTATCCGTCTGTCTGTCTGTCTGTTTGAACGCAAACTAGTCCCTCAGTTTTTGAGATATTTCGCTGAAATTTTGTATGCGGCCACCATTTTCTAATATAGGAATCATTTGTCAGAACCAGCAAGATCGGACCGATATTACATATAGCTCCCATACAATCGATTGTTCCTATAAACGGATTTTTGGCTATAACTCCTGTCATTAAAGAGATAGGAACGTGAAATTTTGTAAGAATTGTTTTTTTTTTTATATAAGAAATTCCATGTTGAAAATCATTGAGATGGGATAAATATTTCACATAGCCCGGTTACAATCGATTTTTCCGATAAACGGATTTTGGGCTATAACTCCTGTAGTTAAACACGTAGGAACGAGAAATTTTGTAAGTCTTTCTATTTTTATATGTGAAATATCGATGCGATAAATATTTCACATAGCCCCATACAATCGATTGTTTTAGATTTGTACTCCTGTAATTGTACAGGTAGGAAAGTGAAATTTCGTAACTATTGCTCTTTTAGAATGTGGAATGTCGATGTTAAAAATCAGATCGATGTCGATGTTAAAGATGAGATTGGCCAAATATAACACATCGCCCCCATATAATCGATAGTTCCGATAATTTCGGTATGAGCTAAAGTTAAATTCACACAGGCTGTACTGGGGATCGAACAGTGAAAAACGTGACGCTTATTGATGAAAGGTATATAGCCTTCGGCACAGTCGAAGACAGCTTTCCTTAGTTGTTTTACTTCACTTAATTTTATTATATTTTATTTTATTAAATGTTTATTTTTTAATTTTTTTTTTATATAGTTTGTTTTTCTTTTATTTTACTGTATTTTACTTTATTTTATTTTATTTTATTTTATTTTATTTTATTTTATTTTACTTTATTTTATTTTATTTTATTTTATTTTATTTTATTTTATTTTATTTTATTTTATTTTATTTTATTTTATTTTATTTTATTTTATTTTATTTTATTTTATTTTATTTTATTTTATTTTATTTTATTTTATTTTATTTTATTTTATTTTATTTTATTTTATTTTATTTTATTTTATTTTATTTTATTTTATTTTATTTTATTTTATTTTATTTTATTTTATTTTATTTTATTTTATTTTATTTTATTTTATTTTATTTTATTTTATTTTATTTTATTTTATTTTATTTTATTTTATTTTATTTTATTTTATTTTATTATATTTTATTTTATTTTATTTTATTTTATTTTACTTTATTTAATTATAAATTATTTTATTTTATTTTATTTTATTTTATTTTATTTTATTTTATTTTATTTTATTTTATTTTATTTTATTTTATTTTACTTTATTTTATTTTATTTTATTTTATTTTATTATTTTTTTTATTTTATTTTATTTTATTTTAATGTTTTTCATGTTATTTTATTTGACTTTATTTTATTTTGATTTACTTATTTTTAAGCTATTGCATAGATTTTATCGCAGGGGTGATATGAAAAAATGTTAATGTTAAAAAAGTTCGTAACGGACTTTTTTCAATGTTAAAAGGTTCGGCGTTAGCAACATAACTTGACAAAAATAAATATAAGCGTTGCCTACATTTAGGCGTATGACGTTAGTATGCTAATGTTAGTAGCAGGCCGATTAGATACAATTGGAGCTGTACATTACATTCCATTAAAATTGGATCTGTAAGCGTCGCCTACATTTAGGCTATACTACTAACAGTGTGGCGTTGTACTGCTACCCTGCAAAAATCGAGAGTACTCTATTTCCTATCCAAAGAGTACCCCAATTGGAGCATCAGAGTACTCCAAATGTAAACCATTTTCATATAAAAATTGTGCTCCAATTAACATTGCGATGTCCTAGGACTGGACCACCTACTCCAACCTTCGCTTTGATTCTGCTACTCCATGGAGTACTGACTGTCAAAGTACTTTGCAATATACTCCAATGTTGTAACTCCTTGGAGTATACACTGTCAGAGCGATAGTGTCGTGATTTTCGTCGATAAGGCAGGAGTAATGATCGGCTTTAAAAAAGTTGAAGGTGGTCCGATGAGGTATACAAAGGATTACTATTGTCGTCGATAAGGCAGAGCAATGATCGTCTTTCAAAAAGATGAAGGTGGTCCGATGAGGTATGCAAAGGATTACTATTGGATATCAAAAAATTGGAGCACATAATCCAACGATTTTTGCAGGGTATTAGCAGCAGGCCGATTACATAAAATTGGAACTGTATAGGCTATACTGTTAACAGGTTAAGGCTGTACTGCTCTAAAGTCATAAATATGCTCATTGAGTTTTCATAAATATTATAATTGCATAAGTTGATAAAAAGTGCTTTACCGCGGCAGTCCCCGAGTGCCATACGTCTTTTTTTGTCTTTGCTATTTTTTTTTTAAACACCCCACATCCCCCTATAGGATCTGTTGATATAATTTTTGCACAAAAAAAAAAAAATTATCTGAGACTCACTATCTTGAAGAGAGCAGTAAACAGTTCGCTAGCTATCGGTTTCCTGCTACTTTTTTAACCAGTCTAATAAGCAAAGCTGTCTAAAAGGAAACGAGCGATGTTTCAAACATAATTTCAGGTGTATCTAGATCTATAACAGTAACAGTTTTGTAAACCACACCCAGCTACTGCCTACTCATGCTGGAGCGATGTTATCATTGGCGAATTACAAGTCATTTGAAAACCGCAAAGTAATTATAAATAAATTAGGCAAACAACGAAGTGCTGTCAAAAATTTGAATGGCTCTAACCATTCGTCTGCACCCAAATACGTATTTATGTACCTAATATGCAGGCAAGACACCGCTAGCATATTATTATTATGTTTTGGGCACAACGCATATTTGCTTAGATGAAAATCTCCCCCAATAAATGATGAATTACTCAGGTTGGTTTGGACGTTGGGTCGCAATCATCTTACGTACTGCCAACATAATTGAAAGTGTGGTCAGTGGTCAGAGTGGCTTGTTGTTAGTGTACACTTATTTTTTTTTTGTCGTTGTTGCCTATCATCATCATCGTCATCATCATCATCATCATAACCACCAGGATATCACAAACCTACTCATGCTCATGCACCATCAATCAGGTGCCACAACAGACCTAATTTAGATTAGGCATAAAAGTCAATGTGCCAGCCCTTTATTAAGTTGTAATTGGTCGTAAGTATGCCTTTACTAATATTACAAATTATATTATTTATTTCAAGATGCCTTATCATGCTGACACTCACTGTTTTTTGGCATTTAATGTTGCGTTTACGAGTTTCTCTTTTTTTAGCTAATTGAAAAACAATGCTGACTCATTAGGGACATTTTTTGATCATATGAAATTTAGTAGATATGGTGAATGGTACAGCTGGTTTTGGTTTCGTAATAACAACTAGAGTTTGGCAAGTGTTTCTTATTCAAGTCTAGAAAGCGGCAGATTAATTCTTTTTTTTTTTTTCAAAAACATGTCAATGTTTGAGGCTAGAATACTAGAAAACGACTAGTCTGAGAAAATTTCAGTCTAGGCAGCTTTTGTAGGGAATTCATTTTCCTACAAAAATATGTTCAGGTAAATGGTGTTTTACAACAATGGTTTGTCGTTTTAATACCAAATATAAGGTAAAGTCTGTAAAATCTAAACTAGCGAGGATAGACCTCTAGACTTTAATTTAAAAATCTGAAAAAAGTACAGTATTTTTTTTTCACCTTTCTTAAAAAGACAAATCAATATAGTTTTTGAAAAAAACGAAATTTTTTTCTCAGCCCAGTCTAATGTACAAATATTATAGGAGATGAAAAGGAGATCTTCTAGAAATTGCTTTTACAATATGGTTATCAAGGGAAACGTGTTCATGAGAACCTGAACGTAGATTTCTCAATTCGTTTCGGTTATATTAACCAACACATGAATAAAATTTATCTGAACTTTTTTTACTTGAAAAATGTAATGTTACTCATACGCCGTGCATGACCTAGAAAAAGTGCACTATAATTGCGAAATTTGAAGATATACACAATTATTTTTGCTAGAAAACATATTGTTACGCAATCTACTAAACTACTTTTGAAATTCCAATGTCCTTTTATAGTAAATACGTCTTTTCAATATTCTTGTAAAGGATCATGTTGTCCTTATAAAAATTCAAAGTTGGAGATTTTTTACACAGTCTTTAAATATATGAGCAAAATATTAAAATCATGTAATTTTTGAACCTTAATGCAGTTTTTGGCGAACTTAGCACAAGCTGCTAGCTTCGAACCAACTTTTTTTCCATAAATTTTTGGTACGCTCTAATGTGTATATCTAATGAGGAGATTATTTATAATTTCATACTCGTATATTGTCGACTGAAAGCTAATCACCCAGAAGATATGTATGCTAGTATAAACCTAGAATTTTCTTTGTCCAAAAACCGCCACACATCATTATTGACGCGTGTAATCATTTCAGTTGTTCGTCGAAAGTAGATCGGCTAAGAAGAAGAGCACACAAAAAATGAATTATTACCTCAATCAAAATACCATCGCAAGCGATTTAAAATCGATTAACCCCTTTTTGTAGCAATGGCACTTAGCAGGGCAGAAACATAAATTTTTTTAAAACAAAATTTCGAACACCCACCAACACACATGCAGTCAACTTTACCTTTATAAAATACATGTGCAAGTGCATACTCTAAGCTACAACGAATTGAAGCACCAAACCTTCAGACACAACAAAACGGCAGCAACATAGCCCCATTATTAAGCATCACTAAATGCTCAACGTCGTTGTGAATCATCGAAATGCCGCTTGCCACAACATAATCACGGCGCACGCTCGCCCGCGCTGTCTACAACGTGGCGGCATAAAACAAAAGATCATTTCACCTTTCGATCGCCGACAGAGCATTCAACGCAGCATAACGCCCCCTTAAAGTATGATAGTGCCTACATATAATAAATTTCCCAACAACGCAGCAGCAACCGAATGAGAAGCAGTCTAGAGGGCGTTTTTCGGAGGTCGACACCAAATATAAAAACGCAACAACAATCACAAGACCCCAAATGCCGTCAATATGACTGGGCATCACAAACTATTAAAAAAGAGGTGAGAAATTTTTTGATTAGCTTGTATGGAATTGCACTTGCAACATGAAGCATCAGCAACACTGAACAACATATGATCGGTGGTGGAAGGTAGGCGTGCTCATACCGAGCGATGTTAACCCATATGCGCCAAGTTGACTGCGCTTGATATCAAAAAGCTTGGCAAGATTCCAATACTTACTGATGAAGAACCACTTATGTAGGTTTTTTTTTTTGGTCAAAAGATCTGACGTTTATTTTTACATTGGCGCAATGATGAGTGGCAGATTGGGAGTTAACTTGTAGTTTGATACAGGTTGCGTGGTAGTAGTTACACGGTCATGATGTAAAGAGAAATGTTTAAGTTGATGTAACTATTAAAGATTTCATGTCGCTATTGTAGAGCGATCTTATAATGAAGATCGGTGTAAGATGTACCAACAGAAGACACAATTTGTTTGAGATAATATTTAAATATAACATTTGCTTTATCTAAAATCATATTTAATAACCATTTATACATATAATATATTTCAAATCAGCTGATATCACATCACCTAAAAAAGCAAGATCACTGATCTCAGCTATCACTTGATGATCTTCAGCGGCGGCGCAAATGTGTTTGATCTTAATATAGCTAGTTAGAATCAAAATCATTGAGTTGTATACTTAAAAAACAAAAACAAAGCAGCCAATAATGAATTGCAATGCGTGCAACCTCCAGCGCTGCGGAAGCAAAAAAAGGGTATAAAACAGGCGATCGCTACAAACGCGAGGAAGCAAAGGTGTTGCGGCATTTCTGTGTGCAACAACTTGCCGCTCTATAATTATCTCAAACCAAAATTAACCGTCGAAAGAGCGGTGATTTTTTTTTTTTTTTTTGCCTCAAACAATGCAGACCTGAAACCAGTGTGGAAGAAGCGTTAACGTGACTGTCTTAAAAAGATCACTCTTTCTGCAGTGATATCATATCTATATACTTTTTTCTTAAGTAAAAAGTTGTTGTTTTTGCTGCTGGTGTTCTTGGGGCAACTACGTGCTGTAGATAGTAAATTTATTGCTTGCTAATATCGACAGGCCAAGATCGGCGCGAGTGACTGACGGTGATGGCATCTGTGGCATCATTTAGATGTAAAAGAGGCGTTGGATAATTGTCTTGGGCAGCAGCTAAGCGACAACAACAATAAGAACAACAACATGTAGAACTCAAACGGAAAGTGGCAATTAATCTGCGGCACTCGTAGTTGAAAATTATTACACTCATATGATAATCAAATTACTCGCGCACCTACATATGTATGTAAATGGGTGAAGGTATAGTCGTACAAAGATACATATTTATGAAGATAAGAAAGTGATATTTTGAACTTGTAGAATTCTTAATTCAACACAAAAGCAAGATGCCGTAACGAGCCTATTTTGTCACGCAGATAACAAATCTTAAGCAGTTTGAATAAAATAAAATAAAATAAAATAAAATAAAATAAAATAAAATAAAATAAAATAAAATAAAATAAAATAAAATAAAATAAAATAAAATAAAATAAAATAAAATAAAATAAAATAAAATAAAATAAAATAAAATAAAATAAAATAAAATAAAATAAAATAAAATAAAATAAAATAAAATAAAATAAAATAAAATAAAATAAAATAAAATAAAATAAAATAAAATAAAATAAAATAAAATAAAATAAAATAAAATAAAATAAAATAAAATAAAATAAAACAAAATAAAATAAAATAAAATAAAATAAAGTAAAATAAAATAAAATAAAATAAAATAAAATAAAATAAAATAAAATAAAATAAAATAAAATAAAATAAAATAAAATAAAATAAAATAAAATAAAATAAAATAAAATAAAATAAAATAAAATAAAATAAAATAAAATAAAATAAAATAAAATAAAATAAAATAAAATAAAATAACATAAAATAAAATAAAATGAAATAAAATAAAATAAAATAAAATAAAATAAAATAAAATAAAATAAAATAAAATAAAATAAAATAAAATAAAATAAAATAAAATAAAATAAAATAAAATAAAATAAAATAAAATAAAACAAAATAAAATAAAATGAAATAAATAAAGCAAAATAAAATTAAATGAAAAAAATAAATAAAAATAACTTCAATAGTTGGAACATTTTGGTGCTTGATGGTGTACACCATAGAAATCGACGTTGTGCTACCCACAATTCGACGGTAATATACAAAAATTCCATCAGCTAAAAGGCTCAAATAAATTATTTACCCCCAACTGTTATTAACCATCACAGCGCGACATGTGCTCCTAGTCTCATCAAGTCATCAGACAAAAACCGCCCTGTAAGTTTAGCACAAAGTGATCGTTCAAACTACACTACAATCAGTTCCAAGCAAAACAGCAAACAGGCGAGCTAAAATCCGTTTGTCAGTTGTTGCAAACTTTATGACTTTGTGCTTTGGCAAGAACGAAGAACAAAAAATGGCAGCAACAAGAAATTTGTCTGGCTTTTCATGTCGTACGCTCGTCATTTGCCGCGATTTTAAGCTGATGATCAGCGACAAACGATCTTTCACTCACAATCACTTGCTTTATGGTAACTGTGTCGGTTATGGGATGATGGATTCATACCACCAACAAATTTGCCAGTGATGAATGATTCGCTATATGATGCCACTGAACTACCAGCAAACATCTCCTGAGACAACGATTCATGATCAGTAGAAGGAAGCAAGAGGGTATGAGAGCAAAGAGGCAAGCGAGCGAATGGTGATCAATATGGGATTTACGGCTGGGATGTCATTTAATTTTGCAAGCAAAAGATATGTATTTTTGAATTGGGGATATTACGAATGTGGTATTTTAATTTATTTTAATTTTATATTATATAAATTAATAATTTTTTTATTCAATTTTTTTTACCTTATTTCACTTTACTTTTTTTTTAAATTTTTTTATTTTATTTTATTTCATTTTATTTTTTTTTATTTTTTTTAATTAAATTTTTTTAATTTTATTTTATTTTAGTTTATTTTTTTTATTTTATTTTATTTCATTTTATTTTATTTTATTTTATTTTATTTTATTTTATTTTATTTTATTTTATTTTATTTTATTTTATTTTATTTTATTTTATTTTATTTTATTTTATTTTATTTTATTTTATTTTATTTTATTTTATTTTACTTTATTTCAATGCGAGTACTGACATCCCTAAAATTCGAGATATTCGAACCTTTGAGATACCTAAAACTCGCAACATTCGAATTTCGAATATATTAAGCTCCCGATATGCCACATTACCTCGTTGAGGACAAATGGACAGACACACAAGGGAGTAGTAGCAATAACAGCTAAGTAGGTATATGGCAACAGTGAATCAGAGTGTGGAGGATAAATATTGTAAACATGGTGCAGATATTTCATTTGGCTTCTGGAATGCATCGCTGTGTTGGCCAAGATCAACGTCTGATCAACCCGGATCACATTTATTGTAAGGCATGTGTATTTTGGCATATAAAATTTTACACGCATACAATAAATGCATCTACAAACATCCATACAAATACATGTACGTTGGAGGATCAGCTCACAAAAAAAAAATATTTGAATATCTGAGATTGGTTAAGACGGACAAGCTTTCTTTGCTGCTTGGTATTAAATACTTTTTATGGCATTATGACAAGCGTAATTATTACGGATTTTTTATTATTACTTTGAAAAGTTGTATGTGCAAATGCATATGATTGAGCGCCAACTTGGCTGACGGCATTGTAGCAGTTCATTTCCCAGAACCACACTGCTGCGCCATGAAACAAGGCATTTGCGTGGGGTTTCTTCTGATGAATTAACAAATATAAAATCATAAAAGCCTTAACTGCATATTTGACTGGTGTGATTTTCTGTAATGGAAACAATAATTTTGTGTTGTAACCGAACAAGCTAAGTGACTTGAGCCTTCCTCAAAAAATAAGTGTACTGGTTTGCTATTTAGTCTGCCGACTTTAAGTTACTTGTTTTGTTTGCTATCTTCATCAACATAATCATTTTTATCACCAACTCCGCTCAAATCGTCTATTTTCTTCACAACCTTCACAGGCAACTACATAAATCTCCATTTCTATATTCCATTTCTATCTCTGTCTCCAATTCCATTTTTATTCCCATCCCCATTTCCATTTCTATCTATATCTCCAATTCCGTTTTTATCTCCATTTCCAGCTCTATCTCCAATTCCATTTTGATAGCCATTTTCGACTCAATCTACATCTCAAAATGCCCCTCCACCGTCATTTTCATTTTCATCTTTAACTCAATCTCTATATTAGTTTCGGTCGCCATCTCCATCTTCATTTCCATATCCATCTCTATTTCCATTTCCACCTCGAACTATACCACTACTCCCTTTCCATTTTTATACCCCTTTCCATTTCAATGATATAGGCATCTTCATTGTTCAAGACCACAAAGTAAGTACATATTTTTTTATCTGCTAGCACCTTGCAAAAATCGAGAGTACTCAGTTCTATATCTAAGGAGTACTCCAACTGGAGTATCGATTAATCTTTTTTCATATAAAAATTGTGCTCCAATTAACATTGCGATGTCCTAGGACTGGACCACCTACTGCAACCTTCGCTTTGGTTCTGGTACTCCAAGGAGTACCTACTGTTGGAGTACTTTGCAATGTACTCCAAAGGCGTTGTTGTTGTTGTTGTAACGAGGTGTAGCCCTGCCCAACAAGTACTTCTCCTTAGCCTAAATTGTCATCAATGTCTTCTAACAGGAGTCCTAGGAAACTAGGTGTTTGAACAGGGTTAGAGCAAAGGGAGATGGGTGTTAAAAGAGTGGGCTCCGTAGAGCAAGTGAATAGGTGGTTGGTGTTATGGGGGACGAGCCGCATGCCGGGCATTCATTCGGCACGTCGGGGTTCAGTATGGATAAGTAGGAGTTTAATCTACTACACGTCGTTGCTCCTTGCAGTATCTACTCTCAGAGGACGAGCAATATTCGGTTTTCAATAAGTTGGTAGTCCAATGAGGCATTACAAAGAATTACAATTGGAGTACTCCAATATCACGAAATTGGAACACATGATCCAATGATATTTGCAGGGTTATAGAAACCCTGTATTTTCAACAACAAATACAACGCAGAAAAAAGTTACCTGCTGGCTTGAGCCGTACTCATAAATATTAACATAACCTTACTTAAAAAAAGTTCAGAATTCTCTAATTTTGTCTCACCTCAAGTCACAAAATTCAAGATTTGTCGCTTGAGATTTGTAATTAGACAACAAGGAATTGGAATACGAATTATCTCTATTAGTGAATTAAGAAAGCCTATAGAAATCAGGGAAATCCATAAAACATACATACTTAGTTTGATATAAAACTGCTGCCATGTCAGCGTTTCGCCCTTTTATCCGCTCAAATCGTCTGTCAAATTGACATTTCTTTTTAGGCACGCGGTTTTCTACAAACGACGTGTAAAACCTTGATTAGCTTTCTTTGTTTGGCGCCGATATTTGAAACTCGACTCTTTTATTATTTTCTCTCTCTTTTTCTTTCTGTATTGAAATCTTTACGATATTTGAATTATGAATATGCTAAAATATGAGCCTATAATTAGTGTTCCAATGCCATATAATTTCGTATAGAAACGAAAAGAGCGTAATGTAATTGCTTGACAGGTCAATCACAAAACCGTGAATCAAGGCTTGTCAGCACTTTGACTGACAGTTTTTGACGGTAGCGCCCATTGAAGTAAAGAATAAACTGGGAAAAAATGCAGCAATTATTACGATTTTTGTGTTTTTACAATGAACAGTCAAGTGCGGTACATTGAGCTTGGTAACAAGTTGTTTATATAAAACAGAATCGAAAACCTGAAAAATTAAGTAGTAAAATAAGTAAACACTTGAAGCATCATCGGGAATGCCACCGTACGTGACAATATCAAAATTGTTCAGGCAGGCAAAAAAAACCTTATTTTTGAGAACGTTTTTCGCTGACTTATTATTTTTAGGTTGAATTTAAAAGCACCCTTTAAATGACCCATTATCCTTTACACTCCTATTCAGAATTCCGTCGGAACTCGAAACTCGATAGAAATCGCTAAAGATATAGGAATTCAGTATTCCACCAACGGAAGTAAAACGAAAGTATGATTTGCACATGGCTAAACAAGATTAGGCATGGAAAAAGTGCAAGACTGTGAGATCTCCAAAATCATGCGTACATCATACGACATGAATCTTACAAAAACACTTGTATCTCTCAAATGGGATGATTATAGACTGCCAATAGGTGTCCTTACAGGGCATTGCCTTTTGGCAGGCCATGCCCACGAGATTTGTCTTGTTCCCGACATTATGGGTAGGAAATGTTAAGCGCAGACGGAGACTGTGGAACATGTTATGTGCACATGCCTCACGCTGTCCAGACTGCCTTCAAAACATTTGGGCAATTGAACCCAACCTAAATTCACCTATACACTGAGAGAAATGCCTTGATTGTTGTGACAATATCACTATTGATTTATAATATGCCGTAGCCGAATAGTAGAACACTGGGCTCACCTGTCAAAAGAGCAGGGTTCGAATCTTACTAAAACTAGTTTAAATGATTAGCACTTCATAGATTTCCCTCCGTGTAGTAACACAGGTTTACAAGGTTTTGGGACACGAGGAGTGAAAAGGTGTTTCTAGGGTAAATTTCGGCGCTGATTAAGAATCCGATTTCCTTCCTTTGTTCGCTATCAGGTCAAGTTTTTAGATAACTGATAAAAACGGCAAATTTTGCACTTTTAATGATTTTTTTATTGGACAAAAGTTCTACAACTAGAAGTGAAGCGCAGTCGAACTGCGTCGCTTGTAGTTGTCGTGGTTCGTTTCACGTATCAGAGACCAACAATAACTAGTCGATCATGCGCTCATCCCAAAAACCTTTGTAGTTTTGTTCGATTTTTTGTAAATCTTGGTAAGGTCGTTCTCGTTGTTCGTCGGTGGTACTGCCCAATTTTTCGGAGAAGAAATCTAGATGAGAATGAACTCAGAATATGAGAGTGAAGAGTGAGAACTGAGAATGAGAACAATAGTCGCTGAGCATGCACTCATCCCAAAAACCTCTATAGTTTTGTTTCTATCTTTATAAATGTTGATAAAGTCGTTCTCCTGTTGTTGTAGCCATACTTTGGCCTGGCTAGTCAGAAGATCCACTTATAAAAAGTTACGTGACAGACCAGACAGGGGTTGTACTGGTGTTGACAGTCTTTTGCCGGATGACTCTGGTACGTTCCGGTCTCCCTTTCGGTACTGCCCGACTGTCTTGGAAACGATTTCGTGGCTTTTAGTCGTCTCTTACGACCGGCATACCTACCTCGGGCATATTCTAAACCCCTAACCCGCAGGAGTGAAGTCGTTCTGCTTGATCGTCGCTGGTACCGCTCAAGTTGTCGGAGAAGAAATTTAGAAGAGAATGAAGGAAATGGGCTATCAACGACATTCCAGTGCCATTCTACGGTGGTTCTGAAAGGATCCAGTATAATTTGATCACCGTCGTCACTTTTTTTAATGCCAGGGAGTTTTCAGATGCGGTTTTTGAACGACGACGGTGGGAGGTGGGAACTTAGAAAAATCGAAAACCAGTATACGAGAACTTCAAACTCCGACCCGTTGGCGGGAAAAGGACTTCGGATTTAAGCTCAGGACACAAAAACACGTGAAAACTCGCTTCGTTCTTTTTGTGTCCAAAATTTAGCCTAAATTTGTTGGCCTCGGTAGTGGGCCCAAATAGGCTTCTACCTTTTTCTTCAAGGTTTTTCTGGTAACATTACGGCTGTAAGGCGTCTATGTGAGGTCACTTCGTTGGCCTGCCAGTACAACCTAACCTAAGCTAACCGATTGGGCTCATGGTTGGACACATATTTTTTGTTCTTTGTAGATGATAAAATTTGCTTTGAAAATGATAAAATTGTAAAAATATTGCAACACATCTCTGAATGGAAAATTAGCATAGTTCGCATAGAACTTAATCGAGTTAGTCTTCTGGTTTGGTCCTCTAATCCAAGTGTGTGAATGTGAGAGTGTTGATGTTTGTCTCTCGGATATGGGGTGGGTCTTAAGACCGCATAGGGTATCACAATGGGCCAACTTGACTGGCCTAAGTGGTGGGCAGGGTCCTGCACTCTGTCCTGCCCTCGCAATCTAACCTAACCTAGTCTTCGACGAAGAGAACGAAGTGTGCTAGTTTTCCGCGTAAACAACGAACCGTGCTAGTCTTGGTTGGGAGCGACGATATGTATTTATTTTCTAAACTCAAATAAGTGTATATCTATATGGATTGAAATGGTTTTGTTTGACATATGCATGGCTGCATGTTGAACTTGTTTGCATTCGGTGAAAATGTCAATTTTGACAGTTTAGTGAATGACGTTGCTGATTAAACATTTAAAGGTTAGATGACCGTTACTACATATGAAAGGAACCGCCCTATCAAATTAAAACGAATCAAATATTGCGTCCTCATGATGCTGCGACTCAACATTCACCACATCATAGCCACAATGTTTTGTTTTTGTTTTTTTCGTTCACATAATCACACTTTCCCAACTCCCAGTACCCGAGGCTCTAAATCTCGTTATGCTTAACTTCAATTAGTTGATTTTGTGGTTTCCTTTCGTATGTAAGTCGCGAGCTGGCATTGTTACCACTTAACATGCAACATAATTGCCATTAGATTAGCTGTCAACTTTTTTTGTTGGCATTTTTTTTTTCTTCTTGATTTGATGACAATGTCAGAGTTTGACATGAAGCGTTGACTTTCGAAAGCAAAGCGAAATGTTTGGCACAAAACACAACAACAACCATTGTGGAAAATGAAGGAAAAGTAGTGGAAAAAAACAACGGTTGACACTCACACACCACCGTATCGCATCTTGTCTAGTGCAACGGCAGTTTTTCTGCTATTCATATTTAGATTCAGGCGTGTCCCTTTAGCTTAACGCAGATTTTTCGCTTTGAGGGATGTTATGTCAAAAGAAATTATGAATTGACAGTGATGTGTCAGCTCGTTAAATGAGCAAATAAACGACTGGTCCTTCGGCTTTGCTGTAGGTAAATATTGCCACCACCAACAATACAAGTCAGCTCAAATTTTGACATGGTCTAACACAGCATCTGAGAAGGTAAATTGTGCTCCAGATCAAGCGCTGATGAACTCTATTGTAGTCAAATGATTATTTTGTGTGAAATCCTACAGATTTTTAAGAAAGCATACTAAAATTTCACGGTTGATTTGAGGTAAAGAAATAAATAATAAGAAAGTTAATTGTAGATCGGCAAAGGTCTTGGGAACATCAGCTATTTTCTTGACTGGATCTGAAAGTATCCCTCATCAAAAATTTATTATATTTTTTTTTATTTTGCTTTGATACTCACTGTTGAAACGAAATATTTTTCCGTTCGGGGAAACTGCTCAGCCTACCAGAGGACTCCTCACGGTGCTCCCTCAAAACTCCCTCAAGGGAGCACTCATCCTTCTATAAGGGCTCTGAAGAAGCTCCCAAAGCTTCGACGGATACTCCTCTGGGACTCTTTAAGTAAGCACTTTCGGGAGTCTCAAAACACAGATAAAGAAAAAAAGAAAAATCCTCTTAAAGTTAGTGCTGACCTCTTAATATAATAATGGTACTCATTTAACTTCGCATGTATAGAATAATTGCAAAGTTGCCACTACCGTTAATGAGTGTCCAATGGCTTGTCATTTCTCAAAAGCATGGCTACAAATTTTTCGTTTCATTTGTGGACTTTTTGGGACAATTTCGGGACTTTTTCGGATATGCTTTATATATGTTCCGGAGTTTTAAGGGATCATTTCTAGACTTTTTTTGAATTTTTCGATACCATTTCGGCATGGTTTTCATAACATTTTCGGGATGATTTCTGAACTTTTTTGGAATCGTTTGGAAATTTTTCGGTACCACTTCGGTATTGTTTTCGGAACTTTTACGGGATAATTTCTGAACTTAAGGATCATTTTGAAGCTTTTTCGGCCCCATTTTTGGAGTTTTCGGGGCTTTTTCAGGACCATTTCGGAACTTTTTTTGGATTATTTCGGGATGGTTTTCGGGACTTATTTTGGCCTATTTCGGAATAATTTCAGTACTTTTTGTGGATATGGTCCAGACTACTTGGGGTTCATTTCTTACCTTTTTATTAGATCAATTTCGAAATTTTTCCACAAACGGTACAGAAAAATTCCCAAATGATCAGAAAAAAGTTCGAAATGGTCTCAAAATAGTCCCGAAAACCATCGCGAAATGGTACAAAAAAGTCTGGATATGAACCCGAAAAAGTCTGTAAAATGGTTCCAAAATAGTACCGAAAACCATCCTGAAATGATCCCAACAAAGTCCCTAAATTATCCCAAAAAAGTCCGAAATAATACCAAAATAGTTCCGAAAACCATCCCAAAATGATCCCAAAAAAGTCCTGAAAAGTCCCGAAATGGTCCCAAAATACCACCGAAAACCATCCCGAAATGAGCCCAAAAAAGTCCAGAAAAGTCCCGAAATGGTCCCAAAATACCTCCGAAAAACATCCCGAAATGGTACAAAAAAGGCCATAAATGATTCCGAAAAAGTCCGGAAATGGTTCCAAAATAGTCCTGAAAACCATCCCGAAAAGATCCCAAAAAAGTCCAGAAAAGTCCCGAAATGGTCCCAAAATACTACCGAAAACCATCCCCAAATGGTAAAAAAAGGCCCTAAATGATCCCGAAAAAGTCCGAAATAGTCCCAAAATAGTTCAGAAAACCATCCCGAAATGATCCTAAAAAAGTCCAGGAATAATCCAAAAAAAATCCCTGGTCCTATAACATTTATTGAAACTTGACTAAGGATATTTTAAAGTCCAAAATTGATATATATGTATCAAGGCTACCCAAAGTCCTTTGGACTAAAAAATCTCAAATGTGTGAACTATGATTTTTTCCCACGGCAGAACTTACCTACCCTTTGAAAAAAACTTCTCACTATAGCCAATTTCACACCTCATAAAATTTAATTCAATTTAAAACTATTTTTTTATATCCACCTTCTCACGCTGATGAAATAAGGCGTCACTTGCCACCATGGAACCATACGAAAATGTCTGTCAATACAAAAGCATGGCATAACAAATTTTAAGTCATATTAATTGCGAGTGTGCCAAATTCAATGAAAACATTTTAAAGTCTAGAATGAAATTGCACATTTTTTTATTTTTTTATAACAGAGCTTAACGAATTCTAAAATTCAATTTCCAGCGTACGCGAACGTCCTGAAAAATGTATGTATTTACATCCACTTTCAATATTTTCAACTTTGCTTTGATCGTAGCTATGACAGACACTAACCGGCAATGTTGATTAAAAATTAACAACGGTAGCACAACAACAAAAGCTACAATAGCATCATCACCACCACAATCAGCACTAGTTTCAACATACTCATTGGCAACATTATCATCATCAACGCCTGCATCAATGTTTTCACCGCTACAAAAGCTATGGTAGAAAAAAAATGAGAGCAATAAAATCAGATGCAGCAACAATAACAAACTGTGACTTTTACATTACACAACTGTGACAAAATTAATTTTCAGCATGACTGCATACGTTCAACACTCGCGCCCAACTTGCAACAATCAAGAGTCGCCAGGAATTATGTGCTTATGTAGGTATTAGGGATGTTAGGATAGTAACGGAAACGGAAGTCGAAAAACGGTGCAAGAGAGTCATAGATATCTTCATGAATGTAGGGATGTAATCAATAAAAACTATCATGGGTATTATTATTATTATTATTATTATAATACCCTATTACACCGCGACCATTAGTACGATCTATTGCGTGACCTATCAGCTTATAGCTGTATGCGGAGGCTCTTTATAAATTTGAGCACCTCCTCAGGTTTTTTATTCCATATCACGAACGGATTGATAGTGACACCACCTAGGTAGCAAACTCTCTTTCTTGCTAACGCAATGCATTCGCAGAGTATGTGAACCGGCGTTTCATCGTCCAGTTCGCAAAACCGACAAATTGTTGTATCTGGCAGATTTACTCAGGTGATAACGTAGACTAAAATGTCCCGTATAATACCCAGTGAGTGTTCTTAGATCCACCCTTCTTAGATTTATGAGCCTGGCCGATGGTCTTTGCGATGGTTCTATAAAGAGTTTGGCCTGCCTCTGTCCTAGGCTGCTAAGCCAATGCTGCCTAAACTGTTTGTCTTCCCAGTTGCTTATGGTCTACCTTACATGGACCTTGGTGAGCCCACAGAAGGGTTGCGGACCATAAATTGCTTATAGAGTACCGTGTTTTGCAATGTGGTCCGCTTTTTGCCGTCATGCCCTTCATGCCCTGAGACCCAACCTAACAAAACTTGGTTTTTGCCCCACAGATCAACAAGCTTCGAAGTTATTGTGTACGACTGCAAGGCACATAGTGCGGCCTGACTGTCCGACATAATGTAGATTCGCTTAGAGGATAGTCCTCTTCGGAGGCATTCTCTGCCACAGATTTCTATTGCATGGATTTCCGCTTGGAAAAGAGTGGGGTAGCTACCCATTGGTAGCTATTTTTTGTAGTTCGGTCCATAGATACCAGCTCCCGTTTTACCATCTTCCAGCTTCGATCCATCCGTATACCAAAGCTCCGAATCGGATTCAGCATATGGGTTCCCTGTTTCCCAGAGCACTCGATCTACGAGTGAAACCTCAAAGTTTCGCGTGATCCTGAGCGTAGGAGTTTTTAGAGTCCAAAGTAGAGGAGAAAGTACACCTCCTTGAGGGCATCCTCTTATGGCCCCATTCCTTTGAGGAGAGAGGAACTGAGACTTATTGGTCAATATGACGATGGCAGATTTTCCGGATTCCCTGGTTTCGGTATAAATACAACCTTAACCTCTGTCCACCTGTTGGGAATATAATATAATATATATAACAGCAGGGATATACTCTATATAAATTTGATAGGACTGGGGCTGTATAGTTGATTCCTTGCTGCAACAGACAAGGATAGACCCCATCCGATCCTGGAGATTTGAAATGACTGAAAGTCGATAAAGCCCATTGGACCTTTTTGACATTGGTTAGCTTTGCTGCCAGGCTCGTTTCTATTCCACTAATAGTTGGAAAATCATCTACTACAGGATGTGAGTTTTGATAGCCTGGTGTACAGTCATGGGTAAGGCAGACTTTATTCCTTGTGAAGCGAAAAAAAAGGCGAGCCGAATAAATCTTATCTCAGTCTAAGTGAAAATACTTTTGACAACAGGCCCATTCTGCTAATCGAATGCTTTTTCGAATAAGCCTTAAGTCAATTTTTCATACGACCGAAGTCGATCCATCTCAGGCTAAGTGAACAAAAAGTTTCCACGCTTCAAAATCTTTAACAAAGCTCCGTAACAACACTAAAAATGTACATACATATACAGTAATTCGACTGCCATTGCACCAAAAAAAGTACACATTGCCTTCACACTGCGTCCGCGAGTTGTTGATAATGAGACCAGAGATAACAAAATTTAATGTTGCCAGTTTTCACAAATAGTTGTGCGAATTTCGCACATTCTATTAGTGCGATTATGTGGCAAACAAGAATATAGGGGAAAATGCATGACGGCTTGTGGCAGCACAAACCGTGGCCAGTTGATGCACCCTGAGGTAGTCTGAACAAGTGATGAGCAGCATTACACATCGCTAGTAATTTGGTGTATGTGCTCATTTAACGAGACTGCCGATAGCTTGCTGAGAGTGGTAGTGGTGATGATTTTGTTTGAGCGGTGGGCGGTTGTGCGGTGCGAGAATGTGTCGCAGTTAGACAAAGGGGTGGTAACAACCCCTTTTTGTGCATTTCCACGCCAATCATGATATTTTCTGACAAATTGTTACGCTAAATAAATCACGAATTCATGATTATCCCCATGAAATCACAATTTCATAGCCAGTTTTTTTGGCAGTGATTCATTTGTATTTAGCTTTTTTGTATTTAGTACGATGAGAACATAAAGTATATGCAATAGTTTTATAACTCTTGAGGGAGGTACATAAATTGTTTAAAAAAAATACGCAAACGCCTCTTTGCAGCGAAGTAAGTTACCCAGTGAAAGTTTCTTTCGAGAGGCTGCTAACGAAAAGATCAACAACAAAAAAATGTCATCATTTTAACCTAGGGACTGGTTAGATTTCCCCTTTGAAATATTGAAGCCTATCGTTAAGTTCACTACCTTCCAGATCTCCACGGTAGCCCAAACCTAGAGGACCCATGAGAAGAGAATCAAAACACGTTATTTTTTGGGCGATATCAAAGCAGCTTTTGACAGAACGAAAAAAAGTTCCATGAGGCTGTCTTGACTGAAAAAAACTGCGTGTAGCCAGTACACGTGAAAGAAGTGAACGACTTAAATTCAGAAATAAAGAAATATGAATAAGGTGTATTCGAGAATGCTTGAAATTCACAATTTCTTACTTCCGGGACGTGGACCATGGAACCGATCAATTCGAAAATATCTTATACAATGTGCGTTTTTTGCCTAAATTAACAGGGGCCATTACGAACGGGATATAGAGGAAGAGGGGCGTGGTAGAAGGAAAGAAAGGAATGAAGAGAAAAAGGTAGGGAGATAGTGCGAAGTCGAAGGAAGATAGGAAGGAGAGTTGTAAAAGGGGTTGTAAATTGCGGTTAAGTGGCAACCTTAAGCGGCAACCCTGCGTGAAATTGTCATATTTGGAATACCGCCGAAAATACCTTTCATTTGATACCCGTATTGGCATATCTAGCTCTATATTTAAACAAAAAATGGGGATAGGTGGCAACCCTGTAAACCGCCCTAAGTGGCAACACTCATGTATATAGTCTAAAAATGAATCAAATTGTCTATATGCCAAATTTTATCCAAATCGGCCAAGCAGTTCCAGAGATGTACGAAAAAATAAAAAAATTGCGGTTAGGTGGCAACCCTAAGTGGAAACCCGGATTGAACTTGTCATATTTGGAATACAGCCAAAAATAAATTTCAGTTGATACCCATATTGGCATATCTAACTCTATATTAAAAAAAACCGGGTATAGGTGGCAACCCTGTAAGCCGCCCTAATTGGCAACAACCATGAATTCTGCTCAGAATTTCACATCCTGTTTGACTTGCACATCTTAACATTGTGGTGAAAATCGCATACGCCTGAAAGTCTGTAACATACGCCTGAAATTCGGCTACAATTTCTATTTCCGTTGCATCATCAGCCATCTTCTCAAATTTTACTCTCAATCAAAACTTCATATCGCCGACTAAGAAGTTAACTTCAAAAATTTATTTGAAAATCTTCAGGGTCTGCCTTCTGTGCTCTGAATAAAGTATCGAAGAAAGTCGATCTTGCTGTGAACTAGGCCAATATGAGGCAACGAAAGAAGATGAAATTGCAACTTATTCGGGAAAAATGTTCTCCGGAAAATTTATGGTCCTTCCCGCTATTTAGACTAGCTGAGTCATATTAAGCAAATGAAGCCAAAGTTCTCCGACTCGCAGTAGACGAAGGGCAGGGCTTCTGCTGAAATGAAGAAACATGTTGAGAAGATTCGATTTGTTTTGATGTTTTTAGGTGTCGTCGGTGATACACAGCGGCCAAAGTCGCCACAGAAACAAAGATGATTAGCAGAGTAAATCGGTCTTAGTTTTGTGATGAACCCGAGTTCAAACATATTGAGCACGATCAAGAACTGAAGCGCATAGGGCTCTAATATCTTATTTGTAGGGTATCATGCAGAAGGGAAAATCACAAATTAACAACATAATTCACGTGTCAATAGTCTTGTCAACAAAAGCCAAATGGGAGAAGGGATAAGGGATATTATACAAAATTCACTCAAGCAAAGCGAAAGTAGGTATGCAGTCAGTTGACCAGTTGGGGTATAACTTTGGGCGAGTGTGTTTCGATTGCCCATATCCGATTCATGATTTTATTTTTTTTTTTTGCAATTTTCATTATCACTTTACTATGATTTCGGAACTTTGTTATTCTTGTATATTCTGTGCCAAAAACGTCGAAGTAATTCACACTTTTGTGACGGACAGTTAAGCAGCAATTCCCCACTGCCAATAAAAACATGATAACAACAACAAATAAGTATATCATCAAAAATATCTTCATTAATGGTATACAAAAACAGTATATTACATTATACAACCTACTTGCTTAAGAATACTTATTGACCCAGCGCATAGTGACAACAAAAGTGTGGCGTCAACGCTTTGCAACATTGAAACGGATATTGATGACAAAATGTTGCACATTAAGTCATTCAATTTGAAAAGTTGCGCATCTGTGACGATTTTTATTCGAACACAATCAAGTACACTCACACACACACACACGCGAATAAAGGTAAATCGGTTTTTAGAAAGGGATTGCTGGCATTGTGCAAGAGCGGAACAATTTTAAAAAAGAGTTAGAACAGAAGCAAGCAAGAGTGTTCACGTTCAAATAGATTTGTACATTACATAACCAATAGTGAGGTTAAAGGTGCCATGAAAAAATCCCAAGTGTCAAAATCCCTCCCCCTGCAGTGTCATAATCGCAATTTTTTTACTTGGGAATATGACACTCCCAATTGGGTGTTTGACATCTCTGAGCTGAAAAATTATATAACAAGATTTATTTTTAAAGTTTTTGGCGAGAAACAATGGCTTAATTGCAGAATACGGACTCCTCGCCCCGAGAAAAAGTAAATCCTGATTATAACGGTATTAGTCTTTTTTGGAGCAAATGAAAATTTTGGGAGTTAGAGGGGGGATGTTGGAAAATCACGCAGAAGGACTTGGGATGTCGTAGCCCAGGGATATTTTTTGGAAGCGCGGCCGAAGGCCGCCTACCCAGAAGGGTGTACTACGCAGAAGTAATGTGCATGTCGTAGGCGGTGTTGGATTCTCTTACTTGGGATTTCTAATTTTTATTTGGGATTATGACACCCAGCCTAAAGTCTGATACTCCCAGCCTAAAGTGATGGGATAATGCCAACTTTAATACTTGGGATTTTGCCACTTGTCACCGAGTTTAAATAGCATCCAATCATTTGAAGGCTATCACGTTTTATTTTAATTTCAAAATTTTTTTTATTTATTTTTTTTCTTTTATTTAATTTTATTAGATTGTTTTGTGTTGGGTTTGAATTTGTTTTTTTTTTATTTAATTTTATTTATTATATTTTATTTTATTTTGTTTTTTATTTTTATTTGATTCTATTTTTTTATTTTGTTTTATTTTATTTTATTTTATTTTATTTTATTTTATTTTATTTTATTTTATTTTATTTTATTTTATTTTATTTTATTTTATTTTATTTTATTTTATTTTATTTTATTCTATTTTATTTTATTTTATTTTATTTTATTTTATTTTATTTTATTTTATTTTATTTTATTTTATTTTATTTTATTTTATTTTATTTTATTTTATTTTATTTTATTTTATTTTATTTTATTTTATTTTATTTTATTTTATGTTAAATTTTATTTTGCTTTATTTCATTGACCTTTCTCGAGTCATCTATATGTGACGCTACAGGGTATATACAAAAGGTTAGTGACTAAAAATAATAAGAAATAAAATTGATTGCAACAAACTATAAAATATTGAGGGAGCAAAAAGGGTTGGGCAATCGGCGCAACTGTCACTCTGACACCACTATGTCACTTTACAGTCGTCAACTGTCCTACACTAGAGCGCTAGCAACTTCCTTTGTCTGATGGACTTCATATAAAAATTTCGAAGCGTTTGACCGCTGTTATACAAACTATACACTTCATCATTGTTAATATTGACTTTGTTAAAGTCATTAAGCAACAAAATTGACATAAAGTTCACAATGCTATCAATTTGTAAAAAAAAAATACAAAAAACAATTGTTATTACCGTCATTTCTTATACCGCTCTACAATTGTTGTTGCGTTTTTTATGCGGATGCGCTTCATTGATGTCGACAAACACACTGCTATCATTTCAATACAATGCTATATGACGAGCGGAAATGTGTTTGACGCACCTTACCGGCACACACTCCCCCATTTCTATGCGCTTTCAATGCATACTTTCATTTGTTCGAGTATTCGGCAAAGGTTAAACGCAGTTCAATTGTTTACTCATTGATGACTACCGTTAATATTGTCAAGTTAGCGTGCGCGAACTAATAGTTAATATTTATGCTTTACTTTTTCGGCATTTACTATGTTTTTTTCTGGTTGTAATTTATTTTTAATGCTTCCAATGGCATTTTTATTATTATAGCTTAACCCTTTCATGACATTTTTGCTTCGGCGGAGGCATTTGTATTAGAAATTTTTTTTTTTTTTTTCAATCTATTGATTGCCATCGACAAATTGTTGAAGCATAACAATCAACGGTGTCAAATTAAAAGCGTTAATGATCTACGCTTTACCGCATGCAGTGCGATCGCTTGCTTGAAAAGGGGTGGTCGTCCCTAAGCCAGCCAGATGACTATTGTTAGTTATTCCTTTGATGAAATGCTGTTTTGTCTAGCTTAAAAAGAAATATGTAACGATTTTCACTTTTTCTGAGCACGCTTAACGCCAGAAAAAACATTTCCCTAAAACAACGAACCAGTTTCCTTATTTCGATTTACTTATTATATGAAACAATTTCCTCAATTTAAAGACTTTTCCCACAATACATGTAATAGTTTCCTCAATCCAGTTTATAATTTCCTCAATAAAAGTAATACTTTCCTCAATACCAGTAATAGTTTCCTCAATACATTTAATAGTTTCCCCAATACATGTAATAGTTTCCTCAATACAAATAATAGTTTCCTCAATAAAAGTAATACTTTCCTTAATACAAGTAATAATTTCCCCAAAACAAGAAATAGTTTCCCCAATACAAGTAATATTTTCCTTAATACAAGTAATAGTTTCCTCAATACATTTAATAGTTTCCCCAATACATGTAATAGTTTCCTCAATACAAGTAATACTTTCCTCAATACAAGTAGTAATTTCCCCAAAACAAGAAATAGTTTCCTCAATACATGTTATAATTTCCTCAATACATTTAATAATTTCCTCAATGCAAGTAACAATTTCCTCAATACAAGTAATAGTTTCCTCAATATAAGTAATAGTTTCCTCGATACAAGTAATAATTTCCTCAATACAAGTAGTAGTAGTATACTAATAATTTCCTAAATACAAGTAATAGTTTTCTCAATACATGTTATAATTTCCTCAATATAAGTAATACTGTCCCCATCACAAGTAATAGTTTCCCCAATACATGTAATAGTTTCCTCAATACAAGTAATAGTTTCCTCAATAAAAGTAATACTTTCCTCAATACAAGTAATATTTTCCCCAAAACAAGAAATAGTTTCCCCAATACAAGTAATATTTTCCTTAATACAAGTAATAGTTTCCTCAATACATTTAATAGTTTCCCCAATACATGTAATAGTTTCCTCAATACAATTAATACTTTCCTCAATACAAGTAGTAATTTCCCCAAAACAAGAAATAGTTTCCTCAATACAACTAATAATTTCCTCAAGACATTTAATAATTTCCTCAATGCAAGTAACAATTTCCTCAATACAAGTAATAGTTTCCTCAATATAAGTAATAGTTTCCTCGATACAAGTAATAATTTCCTCAATACAAGTAGTAGTAGTATACTAATAATTTCCTAAATACAAGTAATAGTTTTCTCAATACATGTTATAATTTCCTCAATATAAGTAATAGTTTCCCCATCACAAGTAATAGTTTCCTCAATACAACTAATAATTTCCTCAATACAAGTAATAATTTCCTCAATACAAGTAATAGTTTCCTCGATACAAGTATTAATTTCCTCAATACAAGTAGTTTTCTCAATATAACTAATAATTTCCTAAATACAAGTAATAGTTTTCTTAATACTTGTTATAATTTCCTCAATCACAAGTAATAGTTTCCTCAATACAACTAATAATTTCCTCAATACAAGTAATAATTTCCCCAAAACAAGTAATAGTTTCCTCAATTCAAGTAATAATTTCCTCAATACAAGTAATAGTTTCCTCAATATAAGTAATAGTTTCCTCAATACAAGTAATAATTTCCTCAATACAAGTAGTTTTCTCAATATAACTAATAATTTCCTAAATACAAGTAATAGTTTTCTCAATACTTGTTATAATTTCCTCAATCAAAAGTAATAGTTTCCTCAATAAATACAATATTTTTTTCAATACAAGTGATAATTTCCATAAAACGTGGTCCGACGCAGTGTTGCCACTGACATGTTTTTTTTTTTTTTCGTACCAAAAATGATACTAAAATGTTCTCAAAAGTTCCATTTTTTTTTTGTTGTAGTAAGGGAAGATAAACAGTTTTGCTTTAATCAGAAAGCTTACTACTCAAAAGCTATACAAAATATTTAGAAAAAATAAAGATACAAATCAAAGAGGAATACCATTTTGCCACAATATTTTTTCTTATACTTCTTAAAAAAATGTCCATATGCTGTTCCAAACATCGAAAATTCAACCATTATTGGTGATTTTGTAGAACGCAACGCGTTTATTTTGCTGATAACTCATACTGGTTTTTTTATTTTCTGGGAAAATTTTCGTCAGGGCTATACTATTTTTAAGCTACTTCCCGTCCGTGCACGAAGTGAGGAAGTATAGTTTTAAGGAATATATTGAAAATCTTCTTCTGCAATCTACTTAAATTTTTCACGTTTGAGCCAAAATGAAGTTTGTGAGTTCAGTCAAGAAGAAAAGTGATATTTTGGACTTTAGAAAAAATTTTATTTCCCCAAAGTGGCTTTTAAAGGAAAAAGTACCAAAATCAAGAACAAGGTCCCAACGTACCAAATCATTTCCACAGTACCACATTTAGTACGAAAGCACCAATTACTCCACACTGCTGATCACTCATCACTCCAATTTTTTTGAATAACGAATAAAAGTTTATGTTTTATTTTTTCTTCAGTCTTCACTCGAAAATAGAATAATGCCCATCCCTGATTTACGAGCTCGTTTCCGAGGATTTTGCTGTTTGGGAAGTGATAAAAACATTTAAACACTACCGAAGCCATCGAAAATTGATCCAACTTCAGGCCTCTTCTCAAGGGTTCTCTCGTTTTAGACTAAGTTCTTTTCAAGTACTCACTTTTTAACCTTGCATATGAAATAAGTATGATTCTGCACCATAATAACAAGTTGTAAATGTGCGTGCTATTTTTGAAAGTGTTATACTTCAAATAAATTTAAAAAATTTTGTATTGTTGGCATTCACCTACGACGAACCATGATTAAGTTTTCTACGTTAATTATTATGATGAGCGCAGTAAATTAGCGGCTATATCTAATTGAAAGTCTGCTAAGGTACATACATAGGTGTGCATTGTTTATACCCAGCAGAGAAACTAGTCAAGCAAAGTAATAGTTTGCAACTAAAGTCTTTATGACTAAAATCAAACTGAGCTAAAAAATAAAGTAAAATAAAATAAAATAACTTAAATTAAAATAAAATAAAATAAATTAAAATAAAATAAAATGAAAAAAATAAAATTAAATTAAATTAAAATAAAATAAAATAAAATAATACAAAAAAATAAAATAGTACAAAAAAAAAAAAAATAAAATAAAATAAATTAAAATAAAATAAAACAAAATACAATAAAATAAAAAAAAATAAAATAAAATAAAATAAAATAAAATAAAATAAAATAAAATAAAATAAAATAAAATAAAATAAAATAAAATAAAATAAAATAAAATAAAATAAAATAAAATAAAATAAAATAAAATAAAATAAAATAAAATAAAATAAAATAAAATAAAATAAAATCAAATAAAATAAAATAAAATAAAATACAATAAAGTAAAATAAAATAAAATAAAATAAAATAAAATAAAATAAAATAAAATAAAATAAAATAAAATAAAATAAAATAAAATAAAATAAAATAAAATAAAATAAAATAAAATAAAATAAAATAAAATAAAATAAAATAAAATAAAATAAAATAAAATAAAATAAAATAAAATAAAATAAAATAAAATAAAATAAAATAAAATAAAATAAAATAAAATAAAATAAAATAAAATAAAATAAAATAAAATAAAATAAAATAAAATAAAATAAAATAAAATAAAATAAAATAAAATAAAATAAAATAAAATAAAATAAAATAAAATAAAAAAAAAAAAAATAAAATCAAATAAAATAAAAAAAAATAAAATAAAATAAAATAAAATAAAATAAAATAAAATAAAATAAAATAAA
>CAXKVI010000003.1:18423515-18436015 GCA_964058755.1 Campiglossa producta
AATAAAATAAAATAAAATAAAATAAAATAAAATAAAATAAAATAAAATAAAATAAAATAAAATAAAATAAAATAAAATAAAATAAAATAAAATACAATAAAATAAAATAAAATAAAATAAAATATATAAAAAAAATAAAATAAAACAAAAAATAAAAATAAAAAAATTTAAAAAAAAATAAAATAAAATAAAATATTATAAAAAAAAATATTTTAAAATAAATGAAATAAATTAAAACACAATAAAGTAAAATAAAATAAAATAAAATAAAATAAATAAAATAAAATAAAATAAAATAAAATAAAATAAAATAAAATAAAATAAAATAAAATAAAATAAAATAAAATAAAATAAAATAAAATAAAATAAAATAAAATAAAATAAAATAAAATAAAATAAAATAAAATAAAATAAAATAAAATAAAATAAAATAAAATAAAATAAAATAAAATAAAATAAAATAAAATAAAAAAAATAAAATATAAAAAAATAAAATAAAACAAAAAATAAAAATAAAAAAATAAAATAAAATAAAATAAAATAAAATAAAATAAAATAAAATAAAATAAAATAAAATAAAATAAAATAAAATAAAATAAAATAAAATAAAATAAAATAAAATAAAATAAAATAAAATAAAATAAAATAAAATAAAATAAAATAAAATAAAATAAAATAAAATAAAATAAAATAAAATAAAATAAAATAAAATAAAATAAAATAAAATAAAATAAAACAAAATAAAACAAAATAAAATGATATCAAATAAAATGAAATAAAATAAAATAAAGTAAAATAAAATACAACAAAATAAAGTAAAATACAATAAAATAAAATAAAACAAAATACAATTAAATAAAAAAAAAAATAAAACAAAAAAAATTAAATAATAAAAATGAGTAACAAATAAATGTTTGATAATGCTTATACAAAATTTCTCATATTTGTATAAGTTCATACTTTTTAAAGTTGACGTGAGATTTTCGACTGCACCACTCACGGTTGAAGTGAGTTTGAGATTTGGGGTATTGAGATAAAAAAAAAACTAAGTTACTAAATAATTCAACTCTTGTTAGCACCCTCCCATCTATGTATGTAAATGTGAGCAAACTCTATGAGCCACTGAAGAATAACCTAAAAAAAAATTCTATATTCACGCTTAGTTCATAAGCTCGACTAGTAAAATAAAACGTTGGAGCCTAATTTATCATCTCCTTTCGTTTTAATCTTAAGGTCAACACGTTCTCCGCTGCCGCACCAAGTCATGTCGAAGAACTTACCACACTAGCGTGCCACAATTGCTGTAGCTGTTGATAGCTGCTTGAATGTTGAGCGCTTAACCGGCTAAGCTGTAACCAAAGCGGTTTGTGTCTGGATCTCGAAATCTATGCTGCTATATTTTACGCCACACAATGGGTGGTGTAGCTAGCAGACGCCACTTAATTACCCGGAAGAGTTGGTGAGAGACACGTTGGTGGCGAACATTTTCTGACCACACCAATCGCCATTGAAATGATCAGTGAACACGTATTCTAATAAAAATATTAATTTGGTCAGTATGGTGGGTGGTTTTTTAAGTTTATATTAGGGTGCTGAGTGCAACATCTTGTTTCAAATTGTGATGAGTATTATGCTAACAAAACACGATAAAAATAAAATAAAATGATATAAAATAAATTTTAGTAAATCAAGTAAATTAAATTAAAGCTAAATAAAATAAAATAAAATAAAATTGAATCAAATTAAATTAAACTAAATAAAATAAAATAAAATAAAATAAAATAAAATAAAATAAAATAAAATTAAATTTAATTAAATCAAATTAAATTAAATTAAATTAAATTAAATTAAATTAAATTAAATTAAATTAAATTAAATTAAATTAAATTAAATTAAATTAAATTAAATTAAATTAAATTAAATTAAACTAAATTAAATTAAATTAAATTAAATTAAATTGAATTAAATTAAATTAAATTATTATCAACTTATTTTGTGGAAGTAACTTATTGAGGGGCTATAATAATAATAGTAGGTACCACTAAGTATAACAGATACAGTGAAGTTTTAATTTTTCTTAAGAAAAAGTAGCTGTAAAATGATCTACTCGAATGATCAATGGAAGTGTGACACCAGCAATCAGTCACACTTTTACAACAAACATACATACGGCCATGTAGGTACATATATAAAGTGAAATATTTTTAAATACCATCTCGAGCCAAACTCCATCATTCATGATCAAATTTACTCACAAAATAATTAAATGCTTGTCTAATCGCACATCTATCACAGACTGCAACAAAAACAACTGACAAAAGTAACATGACACAATGCCAAATGTGTTCATGCACTCAAATGTATACAGATTTGTACATATGCGTATATGTTATTTTGCATACTACATAACAAGAGCAACATCAAAAACAACAACAATCAAATGGTAAAGTCATTTCGCCTGTCACTCAGCATATAACAAGCCGATCAAATTGAGAGGCCACACACGCGCCTCAATGACAATCAGCAGCACTACAGCAATAATAACAACAACAAATAGGAATGAATAAAAAGTTTCGAGAAAAGTACAAAAATAAAACAACATTAGCTTCATTCCAATCCATCGGTACAGAAATATAAAGTAGGAGACGCTGACGACAACAGGTCGTTGTTGGTAGGATAAGAAAGCACATCAGACAAGGTAGATTTACACAAACAAGCCGAGCAAATATGCAAAGAGGAGCAGCAGTACTGCCTATAAGGAAAGCCCCATGCACTCCTCAGCCAACCAACTACAATAAATTCGATCATCCTTCAGACAAGATCGTTTGCGTTGCAGCAGTAGGAGATAAGTTCAGAAACAGCTTTTTGCCGGTGGTAGTGTAAAAAAGCAAAGGCACAGCTTGAAGGGGGCTAGGTAGGGATTTTAATACCCCCAAATATTAAATCAATACTTGATAACAAGGTGGTCAAATAATAGTACTTAATTAAATAAAATAAAATAAAATAAAATAAAATAAAATAAAATAAAATAAAATAAAATAAAATAAAATAAAATAAAATAAAATAAAATAAAATAAAATAAAATAAAATAAAATAAAATAAAGTAAAATAAAATAAAATAAAATAAAATAAAATAAAATAAAATAAAATAAAATAAAATAAAATAAAATAAAATAAAATAAAATAAAATAAAATAAAATAAAATAAAATAAAATAAAATAAAATAAAATAAAAGAAAATAAAATAAAAGAAAATAAAATAAAATAAAATAAAAAAAATAAAATAAAATAAAATAAAATAAAATAAAATAAAATAAAATAAAATAAAATAAAATAAAATAAAATAAAATAAAATAAAATAAAATAAAATAAAATAAAATAAAATAAAATACTAAAAAATAAAATAAATTAAATAAGATTAAAAAAGGAATAAAATGAAAAAATTTTTAATACATAAAACAAAACAAAATAAAATATTACAAAATAAAATAAAGAAAAATAATAAAAAACAAAATAAAAATAAAATAAGAAAATAATAAAAATAAATGCGAACCCCTCCAAAAAGGTGTCTATCCCAGTCTCTGCACCAACCCAAACAAGATATTGCCAAGCGATAGAAGGCAACTCCGCGGTAGAGGTGTGTGTGCGTCAAGCAATGGAAGCAAAAAAGAAACGGATCAGCACTAAATTTATAAAATTAAATATAAAACCTCATCAGTCAAACCAAAGTCGATGTGAGGTGGCAGCATCAATGAATGTGCTGCTGAGGTTGCAACAACAAGACGTCTACTGCGTGTGCCTCCTTAGTGAAAAGAGTTGTTGCAACGTACAAAAGCAGAAGAAACGCAGAAGTTGCTTAGGCAAAGACTTATTTTCTTCTCTGTGTCAATGATCGGTGATCATTTTAAGTGGCAGCCGTGTCGTATGATTTTACATACAGTCTACCAGCTGTATGTAGATCGCATAACACGATCATCAATGTACCTACACATGAAATATGCCACAATTTAACAAATACGTTATCGCTACTGAATGACATTCTTTGTTGCACTTCATGTTTGTTTGTGACAAAGTGTCAACGTTAACAATGCTAAGTGTCAGAATTTGACAGATTTTGTGGTTGCAAAGTATGCATCTTCCATAAGTACATCTTTGGCGTTTAGACCTATATTTGCAAGGCAACCGAATCATATGCTTGCGTTGGCAAATGTGGTCCATCCTTGTGAGTCATCACCTATTTTCGCTGTCAGAAAGAAATCTTGAAAAGTTCCCATTGATCTTATGTGAGCTCCAAAAATGAGTCGGGGACAAAGGTTAACATTTAAGCTTTTTTGGGATTTTCTCGAAAACGGTAATTTTTTTCGAAAAATTTCCTGAGACCAAAATTTGTCTCTGCGGGAATTATTGCTATTTAACCACAATTTTTATGTCTATTTTGAACGGACTTCAAACGAACAGCCGAAATAAGAACTCTTAAGGGTACTTGTCGAGCGAAAAAGCGTGAAGGTACCTGTTATGTATGACTATGTACTTAGAATCACAGCACAAACAACAAATCAATATTAAAACAGAGTTAATTGAATTAAATTGTTTTGCATATTGTAACCGCAATTGGCCAATTTAGTAACAAAAACTCAAATTGGTTCAAAAGAGCTGAATATACATGAGAGAGGGAAATGTGTTCAAGCGTTGGGGTGCTGAAAATGTTCCTTGTTTCACATACATCGACTCACATACATATGTATAATGTGCATTTTAACTGAGGTACTTGAGTTGGTGAATTTTTATTTTATTGTTGTAAACTTTATTTGCTTTCAATCACTTTTCGTCACGAAGCCGTCAACAAATACAGAAATGTAAATAAATAATGTTGAAGCGCCAAAACAGCTTAAACGAGTTGTGAGGTAAGTAAATTTTTGCAAAGGAGTCGGCCAGAAAAAAAAATTATATAAAATCAACTTTTCAAACGGCAGTTGCCAGTCAGTAGCAACAAGAGCTGCAAAATTGACAATGCTTATTACTTCCCTATAGGAAAAAACATTCAACTTAAAAAATAGTAGCTGGGCTTGCTTAGCGCTAACTTTACTTACCCAAAATGATCTCAAAATGACACTAGAATAATCCTAAAATAATCCTAAAATGATTTCAAAACGACCGCAAAAAGACCCTTAAATGTTCCCAAAATGATCCGAAATTGAACCCAAATATGATCCCAAAATGACCCTAAAATGATCCCGAAATAGTCCGATAGATTCGAAAATGACCCTAAAATAATCCCAAAATAGTCCCAAAACGACCGAAAAAAGACCCTGAAATGTTCCCAAAACTATCCAAAATTTAACCCAAAACGATCCCAAAATGAACCAAATATGATCCCAAAATGACTCCAAAATTATGCGAAAATTACCCCAAAATTGTCCCAAATTAATCCAAAATCGAACCCAAAATGATCTCAAAATAGCCCCAAAATTATCCCAAAGTGATCCCTAAATACAATGCGGTAAAATGGTAACCCTGGCCGGCAACCCTACGTGAAAATATTTTAGTTGGTATGTCGCCGATAATACCTTTCATTTGATATCCATATTGGCATATCTTGGTCCGTAATTTAAAAAAAAAAATTAGATAGGTGGCAACCTTGTACATCCCAAAAGTGGCAACACCTTAAGTGGATAGTCTTAGAATCAAACATACTACCTATATGCCAAATTTCATCCAAATCGGTGAAGCTGTTGTCGAGATAGTACCGGATATACAAATATACAAATATACTTCGGTAAGGTGGCAACCCTACTTGAAATATTTTGGTTGGTAGGTATGTCGCCGAAAACACCTTTCATTTGATATCCATATTGGCATATGTTCGTGCTTAATTTAAAAAAATTGAGATAGGTGGTAACCCTGTAAACCACCCATGTGGCAACCCCTTAAGTGGATAGTCTTAGAATCATTGATACTATCTCTATGTAAAATATCATCCCAATCAGTTTAGCGGTTCCCGAAATAGTCCGGATATATAAATATACATATACACAAGTTTAGCTCGTTTAAAGTTACTAGTATCGCTTGTGATCGAAAATTCGACCAATAAAATCTTTATGGGGTCGTGGAGTCCCGTACCGAAATCGGTAAATTTCGGGGAGGCCCCTGAAAATATACCGCCTATACCTCAGTTTTTTAAATTCCTTTCCATCGGTGCATATTTCATTCAAATCGGGAAACGGTTAACTCACAGGAGGTTCCTAGAGTTTTTCATGTGGCGTATTTATACATATATATCAATATTTTCATGATATAAACTTGGTTTTCCTACAGGGATTTTTAAACCCAATCACTACCTCCCACTAACTAAGCTTGGCTTCCATGTATGTTTGCCTATTTGGAATGGCCTTTGTATATTTCGGGACAGTTGAATTATTGCTGTGTGGGTGATTGTGGTCGTGTTGTTGCCGCACTTTGGTGACAAATTGCACTTAATGACATTAAATTGAAAATGATTGCACAATTGTCATACGAATAAAAAATAAAATAAAACCAAAAGCGAATAAATCAACATCAATAGACAATTGCTATGTTCAACAGCGAATGAAAAGTAAAAATTTTTGTTGGCGATTTGTCGCCTAAATTAGAATTAATGACAAGCAATGGTGCGTCAATAAAAATAAAAAACACCTGGCCATTTTAATTGAAAAGTTCCTACATATTGAAGTGAGAAAGAGAAAATTACTTTTACATAAGTTGACTTAAGTTATATGAAATATTTTAAAAAGCTTTGTTTTATTTTATTTTATTTTAATTTAATTTCAAATTTATTTAATTTAATTTTTTTAACATTATACCATATTAATTATATTTACTTTAATTTAATTTAATTTGATACTTATTTTTTATTTTTTTTTTTTTAAGTATTATGTCACTCCTTTTTTGATTAATTTTTTTTTAACTTATTAAGGTTCATAGAATCTTTATTTTTATTTTTTTAGACTTTGCTTTTTTCGTTTTTTATTTTATTTATTTATTAAATTAAATTTATTTTGAAAATGTGTTTTTTGAGAAAAATTTACCTACGCGCTGCAGGAACCAGACAAGCCGAAATATGTTTCGATGATACTGGAATCACATCTCTTCATGGACTTTTCTTCCCGGCATTGTGAGAGTCGAACTCACAACACGGTAGTGACTTGTATGCTAGAAGGTCTAACACCTTAGGCCACTACCCAGCTACTTCCAGTATCATCGAAACATATGTCGGCTTGTCTGGTTCCTGCAGCGCGTAGGTAAATTTTTCTCAAAAAACACATTTTCATACAATCCCGAAAATTGCTTGTAAATACCGTCGGTATTTACAGCAATAGACTACAAGTCAAAAAGAAACAAAGAGTTTAAATTTATTTTATTTTATTTTATTTTATTTTATTTTATTTTATTTTATTTTATTTTATTTTATTTTGTTTTAATTTATTTTATTTTAATTTATTTTATTTTATTTTATTTTATTTTATTTTATTTTATTTTATTTTATTTTATTTTATTTTATTTTATTTTATTTTATTTTATTTTATTTTATTTTGTTTTATTTTGTTTTATTTTATTTTATTTTATTTTATTTTATTTTATTTTAGTTTTATTTTATTTTATTTTATTTTATTTTATTTTATTTTATTTTATTTTACTTTATTTTATTTTATTTTATTTTATTTTATTTTATTTTATTTTATTTTATTTTATTTTATCTTATTTTATTTTATTTTATTTTATTTTATTTTATTTTATTTTATTTTATTTTATTTTATTTTATTTTATTTTATTTTATTTTATTTTATTTTATTTTATTTTATTTTATTTATTTTATTTTATTTTCGGTATTTACAGCAATAGACTACAAGTCAAAAAGCAACAAAGAGTTTAAATTTATTTTATTTTATTTTATTTTATTTTATTTTATTTTATTTTATTTTATTTTATTATTTTATTTTATTTTATTTTATTTTATTTTATTTTATTTTATTTTATTTTATTTTATTTTATTTTATTTTATTTTATTTTATTTTATTTTATTTTATTTTATATTTTATTTTATTTTATTTTATTTTATTTTATTTTATTTTATTTTATTTTATTTTATTTTATTTTATTTTATTTTATTTTATTTTATTTTATTTTATTTTATTTTATTTTATTTTATTTTATTTTATTTTATTTTATTTTATTTTATTTTATTTTATTTTATTTTATTTTATTTTATTTTATTTTATTTTATTTTATTTTATTTTATTTTATTTTATTTTATTTTATTTTATTTTATTTTATTTTATTTTATTTTATTTTATTTTATTTTATTTTATTTTATTTTATTTACGGATACTAAACTTTTCGAAAAAATCCTTAAAAATCCTAACGTGGAATATACATATTATTATATAATTTCTAGAATTAATTTTGCAATCACGAAAGCTCAGAACTGGTTACTCAGGCAATTTTTTCGAAAAAAAACGATTGCATGCATAATTTTTAAAATTTGCGTTATGGCAAACAAATTGATTTTCGCTTTTACTATGAACAAAATATGCTGATCTCACATGTTGGTAAAATGTTTTGAAAAGCTGCTGAAAATTTATACAAATTGCGAAATATTGCTATTGATGCACGTCATCAAAGTTTATGGCAAGTTTTGATGAGCATGTTGATATGCCATTTGGGCATACTTATACACATCCAAATACTTGTATTCATAGACATTTAAAATGCAAAATGAGATCACAATTGGCTTCCCTTTGCTAGTGTGTAATCTTTAATGCGCCCATAAACAGAAGCAGCACTTGAGCAGCTAAAAGCTATTAGGTGATAGTAGATCAGTGTTCTGGTTATGAAGCTCATTAATAAAACAAATGTTTAAACGTCTGTGCGAGCTGTAGCATATTTTTTCAATTATACGTTTGAAAATAAATATGCTTTCAATAACTTTATTCATATACCCCACTACTTTATTTCTCAACTTTTTCAATTTGCTATGTTTTTCCGTACTAGCCTACCTCTCGAATAGCTCGTGTTACTCTCAAGTCAATGGATTTCACTTAGACTAATGCGCAATTAGAAAAATTGTAAAAGGCATTTTCATTAGTGTTATCGCTAACATTTTTAGATAGAAAGGTACTTATAGTTATTGTTGCCACAACTTCAAACAAAAATCGCCAAAATAACAAAAAAAAACTGCCAAAAACTTTACCAAAATGCTGACACTTAAACAAGTAAGGAAGTCCAAGTTCGGGTAATTCGATCATTAAATACCCAGCGGTAGTTTTCATATGATTTTCGAAATATTCCATTTCGGAAGTGGCCGTGGTTGGGAAGCGATTTTGGCCAATAACAGTATACTCCTTATTATGTTAGTATACTTTGTACCAATTAAGTTAGTTTAAAAGTTATGACGCGTGAAATTTTCAAATATGCCTCCCTGAAAAGTGGGCGATGCCACGCCTACTTTTAAAAAATTATCAAAAAATGATAATGGAATGACTAGGGGTTCATCCTATAAAACCATATCATTTTAGCCATTTCCGTTAACGAATTATATCAATTTAGGTGACTTTCAAAGCTTTCGATATCGAAAGTGGGCGTGGTTAGAGAGCGATTTTGTCCAATTTCATCAGGTATACTCCCAACAATACTAATATGCTGTGTGCCAAATTCCATCGTTCTATCGTAATCAGTTTGAAAGTTTCGACGAGTCAAATTTTCAAAAATTCCTCCCTTAAAATTGGGCGGTGCCACGCTCACTATAAAAAATGAAACATCATAAGAGAATGACCAGGGGGATTCACCTATCAAATAATATAATTTTAGCGATTTCAGCTACCGAGATATGTCCATTTATGTGATTTTTGAAATTTTCCATATCGAAAAAGGGGGCGTGGTTATCATCCGATTTCGCCCATTTTCAATAGCAACCTACCTTGGCAAGAAAGTAACCTGTATACAAATGCAAATATCTCAATTTTTACTCAGGTTTTGTGTACACGGACAGACGAACGGACATGCCTTAATGAACTTTTTTCTTCAACCTAAGAACTTTCATATATAAAACTCTATATCTATCTCGATTATTTTGTGCCGTTACGTAGTACCGTTATGTGAACAAAATTAATATACCCTTGTACTAGTATTAGTACGCTGGGTGTAAAAATACCTACACCGGGGTAGTAATATTCAGTTTCCCAAAAATTACTAAATCCGCTTCCCATAAAGAAGTTGCGAAAAAAACCTCGATCTAGTTTTGGAACTAGTTTCGGGCTCAATTGACAAAAAGAGATCGGTTCTGAAAATATAATCTACTTATACCGAAAAACTTCCCAGCCGCCAGGACAGGTAGACATTTTGAAAAAGTTCAAAGCTAGAAAAATGCCATGACGAAGAAAAATACAAATTTTGCTAACAAGTGGCAACCTTGGAAAACAACTCTACATACATACGTCTTCAAAAAATGTTTCGAAACCACCTCATCCGTTAAAAGAGCATTAGTATTGATTGGCTATTTTGATTGAAGCGGCAGCATGTGGCTTTTAATTTGGTAATTTATTCTAATAGTTATTTATGTATATTTGTTTTTTTTTTTTATAATTTTGTAACAATTCATAAGTATTTGGTTAAGAATTAAAACATTTTATCAGGGAAATAGAAAAATACAGAATTTTGGTCTATGCTTTCGTTCGCATACCATGCAACTTTTTTCCAAGACGGACATCGGGGTAATTACATTCGTCTTCACAAGAACTGAGCTTTGCCTACTTGCTCTACAATATGTTACAATGCAATATGCTTCATCTCGTCTTCACTGTCAAATTGACTTCTATTTCCGTCAAATATTTCTTCATTCTTGTCAGCAAACTGGTGTATCTTAATTTTATGTTTTCAATTTCACCGAAGGATTAACAAGGATTTCTTTCCAATTCACTCGAAAACAATTGCAAAGACAGTCGAAGCAAATGTAGAGGCATTGACAATTTCGTATGAGTCAACAGAGCGTCAACGGCATCGCACATCGTGTAGAATTACAATAAAATTTTCGTACTGACAACATTTTCAATTAAAAAGGATAAGACCAGGATTATTTAACGCACTCAAGCAAACGAAATGGCACAACAGAGTTGCTATAATGAATACTCAACAACTGTTTCACTTACTCTGGTGGAAGTTGAATGCGCTTTTATGTTGTCACCAACAATGGAAGCGAATTTTAATTAGCTGCTTAAGCAGAAATTAAGTATTTTTGTGGAAAAAAATAATGAGTTAACTGGAGGAGTAGTTTTGAGTGGCGGCCGCCGTGGTATAGCTGTTAAGTGTTCGGCATTCTACAACAAGTCGTGGCGGTTCGATTCCCGGCAAAATTAACATCAAAAATTATTTAGAAAAAGAATTTTTCTAAACGGGGTCGCCCCTCGGCAGTAGTTTGGCAAACTCTCCGGGTGTATTTCTGCCATGAGAAGCTTCTCAGCAAAAAATTCATTTCCTTTGCAAGTGTCGTTCGGAGTCGGCAAAAAACTGTATTTCCCGCCAACTTGTAGGAAAAACTCAAAAAGCAACACACCACAAGTTGGAAAGAGAATCTCAGCAAAAATCTCCTTAGAGGTTATGATAACCTGTTGGTATATCGTCGCCATTAGTTTATAATTAGATAGGAGCTGTTGACGCTACCCACATTAATGTTTCGCTCTGGCCCATTCAGGTTACATCCATGATACTGTCTGAATGGGCTACTATAATCTGTATTTTTGAGCTAGACTTTGATGTACCTATTCTTCATTCTATTACCTCGGTGTCAAAACTATTTTGAACTAAGGTGATCTTCCACTCAGTCGTCGATATATAGTCTATGCTGCTGTCATATCATAAAGCCCACTGAAGTGATTTGGACGCCCAAAAATCAGACACACCTTTATAGTAGCAAATATTTACAAGTAACAGATTTCCTCTATCAATTTACGTACTATGTCGATACCTGTATTTCATGTTCCTTAAAAAAAATAAATCAATCAGATGTGCAACGACCAGTTAGTTGTAAGGTGTCGCTTGCCAATTTACAACATCATCAATCAAACAACTTTCAACACACCGCACATATGGTCTATAACTTGGTGACTAGCACATGAGCTTTGCAAGCTCGATCGGCTTGTGTTGTGCGATCAAATAAGTGCCCTCTAACTTTATATAGAAATGACAATAAAATTGCAAAAATTAAGTAATTACTTACACGTTTTGTTATCCACAGATATAGATACATATATACTTATTGTTTCCACATATTAAAGTAGGTCGAAGCACTCACTGTATTAGTATTTATTTTATTTAATCTATCTTTATTTCATTTGTTTTTTATACCTTTCATGAACATGAAATGGTATTATAACTTTGGTCCGATGTTTGTAAATATGAGAAGAAGAAGAGATAGACCCATCAATAAGTATACCGAAATGATCAGGATGACGAGATGAGTTGATTTAGCCA
>CAXKVI010000003.1:18441015-18451015 GCA_964058755.1 Campiglossa producta
AACTTTTAAACTGATTACGATGGAACGATGAAATTTGGCAGAAAGCATACTAGTATCGTCGGGAATGTGGCTGATATGTTTGTTAGGATGAACCCACTAGTCAGTCTATTATGATTTTTCGATAAAATTTTAAAAGTTGGGAGGCATATTTGAAAATTTCACGAGTCATAACTTTTAAACTGATTACGGTAGAACGATGAAATTTGGTACAAGGTAAACTAGCATAATAGGGAGTATACCTACGGTGACCATAATTTTTTTCTGAAAAAACAGAACTCTTTTTTACTCAAAGCTTGGTATTGTCCTCACGTGAAAATTTCGCTACTCGCCTATAAACTATTTGACGTTACACTTTCAATGATTGGAATAAAAAAGTGTTCCTGATTTGCATGACGTTATCATCTTTTTGCAGTAAAAAATGTTGTCAACGTCTGTAAAACATTGAAATTGTAATCTCAAATAATTTCAACTAAACTGCATCAATTAAAAGTCAGTAATTTTTGTGAATAGTATTTCTTGATGGTGAGAGACATTTTCCTTGTTAATATAAAACCTAGAATAACTGGTTTGTTTGTGCTAAGAAAGTTCAACTATGATTTTGCGTCTATCTCGGCTGGTATGTAAACTCTAACCCTCATATTCATAAAAAATAAAATTCGTTTATATTTTGATTAATTCCTCGCTCCCAACGAAGACTAACTCGGTTCAGTTAGCGTGGAAGGCTAACATGGTCCGTTCTCTGCGTCGAAGACTAACACACTTCATTTTCTGCGTGGAAGACTAACACGCTTCAGTTTTCTGCGTGGAAGACTAACACACTTCAGTTTTCTGTGTGGAAGACTAACACACTTCAGTTTTCTGAGTCGAAGTCGAAGACTAACACACTTCAGTTTTCTGCGTCGAAGACTAACACACTTCGGTCTCTGCGTCGAAAAATTCGCAAGTGTATGCAAACCCAAAGCAAACACGCTTTGAAAAGAGGATTGAAATGGGCTTGGGTTATGAGATTTGTATGAAATTTTCGAATGGTGTTTTGTTTGCTTCTAAACACGCTAGGATAACACAGTGTTTGCTTTTGGTGGAAACAGCGTATAACTTTACAGAGTTATTACATTTGTTAAAAGGGTTGCCGGTACAAAAAAGCAGAACAAAAACAGAACATTTGCTTAAAAAAAGAACATTTCTGTTATTTGCCTTAGAAAAAAAAATACGCAGAACAAGCTTCTTAAAAACAGAACTGTTCTGCCAAAAACAGAACGGATGGTCACCGTAAGTATACCTGATGTAATTGGACGAAAACGCTTCCCAACCACGCCCACCTCCGAAATGGAAAATTTCGAGAATCATATGAAAACTACCGCTGGTTATTTAATGTTCGGTTTACACGAACTTAGACTTCCTTACTTTTTTTTTATATCACATTTTTCATACTAGTGAATCACAAGTAGGGGATAAGTACATAAAAAATGTACCCACATCTTCCAAACTTTTGTTCTTTACTTTCTTAGCACTCTTTCTCCCTATATTTATGTATGTATGTAGTTTTATGATTTTATCCTAAAAATGTGTGCATTCTTTCACTAGCCGTGTTTTGTTGCTTTGTTGTTGTTAAAGTGTAATATTATGACACTTTTTATTGTTTGAGCGGGATTTACTAAAATTTTTATGTTTTAATTCCGGTCGAAAGAGATTGAGTAGGTACATATTTTTGATTGCACTACTTTTGTTGTTTTGTCAAGTTCAAGTATACAGTTGTTTAGTATTGATAATTTTATGATGTCTCATAAAAAAAGATTTTTTATTATTAAATAATCTTCCAGAAAGCAAAAATATTGTGGAAAGGCTTAAAGAGAGATTTTAACATAAAATAATGGTGCGGGAAGAGGTAAAATTCAACACTCAGGTACATACATATATGTGTAATTATAGGAAATAGTCGCTTGTTCAGACGATGAACTCTTCTTCTAGCCCGAAAATCTTGTCTCCCAGCAATTTCTATAAATTTACAGTTTTATTCGTAAATTTTTCTTGATTCAGTTGCTGTTTCTTAAAATTTATTCTTATAACTTTGAACGAGCTAATCTTGAATATTTGTATATCTGGTACTACCTCAAGAACCGCTTTACCGATTTGGATGAAATTTGGCCAAGTTGCCACTTGGGCTTCATTGGTTTTTTCCATATAAAAAAAATTACGCCCATAAATTTATATGGAGGAAAATCCCAAAGTCCTCAGGAAAAAAAATTGCCATAAATCAGCGAAATTTCTTACATAAATGAGACCTTATTACACTAAAATTGAATGAGCTACATACAAAATTGCGTACTCAAAAAAATTCTAAAAATTCTTAGAAAAAATTTGAAAATTTCCATGAAAATTTTTCCAAAATTTTTACACATTTTGAAAAAATTGTTTATAGTTTATGTATTCGATCGTGACAAGAGGAAATTGGTTAAAATAAAATTTCTTAAGCCGAAAACGGTGAGAATTGCCAAAAGGAGGTGCATACTTATTTATGTGAGTAACCGACATATTAGGGTGATTCAAATAGAAAAAATTTTGTTTTTTTTTTCGGTCTTACCCCCTAAAACTTTAGGTATTGATGAGAAAATAAGCCTTGCAAAAAATTAGCGCTCTAACTTAACCCTATTTTTGCCCTTTCCCATACATTTTGTATGGGGAAAATGGCATTTTTTTTTTCAAAGTGAATTTTCTTTTAATTTTTTAAACTTTTTTCAAAAATGGCTGTAATTATTTTAACACTTAAGATGATCGCACACGGCTTACCATTTTGGAAGCTGCAAAGCTTCAACCTTAAGAGTGTGTCAAAATATTTGGAAAAAAGTTTCACAAATTCAAAGAAAATTCGCTTTGAAAAAAAAAATGCCATTTTCCCCCCATACAACCGATTTCGATGACATGTATGGGAAAGGACCATCCCTAAGGGTTAAGTTAGAGCGCTAATTTTTTGCAAGGCTTATTTTCTCATCAATACCTAAAGTTTTAGGGGGTAAGACCAAGTCGACATTTTTTTTGAAACACCCTAATACATAATACTATCCCAAGTTTCAGGTTACAATAAAGATGAAAATTTGAAATATAAAATCACGCGATTTTTTGTTGTAAATTTTCATATGTGGAACTTTTTTGAATAGATCTCAAACTCATGGCATAATAAGTTTTGATTTGAACTTATAGTCCGGTAAAATAAGACATTTGACAAAGCCAAATTTTTGTAGAGAGCTTAGGTTATCCGTCAGAAAAAAACTTTAAAAATCATCATCGATCACATGTGTGCCTAAAAAGTTATTCGTGGTCAAAGGTCAACATTTTCGGTTTTTTGGAATTTTTTTTTCTACAACGATAAGTTTGTTTCGAAAAGTTGCCTGAGACCAAGTTGTGGACCTTAAAATTCAAAATTGTTTTTTATTTTTGATTATTTTTTCTCAAAGAGTTGATAAATTTGGTTTACGTCTGCACTAGTACAAAATTAAACTTTAGCTATGTAATTTCCATTTTACAGTCAAAATGGTTATTATGAAAAAAAAAAATTGGACCCCCCGAAAATAATTTCTGGATACGCGCCTGCCGGTTACTGTTTTACTGTATTGTATTTGTTTATTTTGGGGTAATTTTAGGATCATATTTTGATTATTTTAGGATCATTTATGGGCGATTTTAGGTGCATTTTCGGTTAAATGTAGTCACATATGACTATCTCATCATTTATTTCTATGGTGCTTTGTTTATTATAGCACATAAATACTTCATAGCTAGAACCACACGGAAGACCTAAATTATTAAAATGGATCAATTTAAGCACTTTGTACATAAGTCAGTAACTGTTTGTTAAGCCTATCTCTATACACATTTGATAGACTGCCAAATATAAACATAAACTAAAAAATAACTTAATATGAAAAAAAGTTAATAAAGTGAGGGACTAAGAATAAACTTGGTTATTTTACGATCCAAAGTCAGTAAGTTACCGGATCAATCCGCTCTTTCGTATTGTTTAAATATTAACATGAAAGATAAAGTATTCAGGGATGGGCATTATTTTATTTTTGAGTGACGAGTGACGAAAAAATAAAAAAATAAATTTTTATTCATTATTTGAAAAAAAATTGAGTGATGAGTAATCGGTTATTGGTTATTTAAAAAAATTAAATAACTATGTTCGGGATTATTTTGAAACTGTTTCGGGATTATTTTGGCACTGTTTCTATAATTTCGGGACTGTTTCCGCAAAATTTGAGAACTGTTTTGGGATCACTTCTGGATCATTTCGGAGCGGGTTTTGGTTTATTTTGGTAACATGTTATTTTTGAATAAAAAATAACCGGTCACTCATCATTCAAAATTTTATAAATGATGAATAATTTTTTATTCGAATTGGCCCAACCCTGCTTTCTAGTTATGATGATACTATAACTTAAGTTTTATATATGTAAATCCAATTTTTATTTGGATTTTTTTTTTTAGTTTTCGCCTTTACAAAATACGCGTAATAACTATATTTGCTTTGAACTGATTTCGAATAATAAAAGAAAAGTTGTCTAACGCTTTAAAAGAAGGGATTAGATAAGTTTTAAATTACCAAAAGCCGTCAAAAATGTATAAACAAACAGTCTATACATGCATTGTATTCTTTGTATGGTGTTTCAAAGCAGTAGGTATAACAAATGCATTGTTACAGAAATCACACAAAAAACCCTACTGGTTTTTTGGTTGTATATACAAAGATCATATCAAAACATCTCATCAATAGACCGATCAGCCAATAAAAAGTGTGACAAATGCTATGAACATGAAACCCATTAAATAGTCTAATGTTCTATTTACATATAAACTTGAACTTATTTTCTGGTATAAAATTACAAGTTATGAAAACGATAGCTTAGTGAATGAATGAAACGAAAAAAAAGAATGCAAGAACGCATATCCAAGCGCTTAGCCACCATCGACGACTCATTAGATGATAATAAACACAAAATACATTACAGGAAGTTAGATGACTTTAAAAACTACAAAAAATACTCTAAAACTAGGTGTAAACTAATGAATTATTTTGAAGTAAAAAAAGTTGTTCTACATGTGCTGTGCAAAAAAATAGAGACTCAATGAAAATACTGAGAAAGATGCTTAAGTGTGTGTTCCTACGTAATTAAATATCGCTCAAATTTTTTCTTTTCATTTCGGGGACATGATTTTCAAAAAAATATATACCTACATTTGTTAGTATGGGCAATGTCAGATTCAAAATATCACTTATGTAACTCGTTTAGAAAGTTACCGAATGTTTCTTACGTAAACGCAAAAATATGCGTAATTTTTGTTATGTTTTTTTGGGTAATTTTTTTTACTTTATTTTTTGTGTATTTTTTCCATAATTTTTGGGTAATTTTTGTTATATTTTTAATGTAAATTTTGCCGTATCTTTTTTGTGTAGTTTCAGCTCTATTTTTTGCGTCATTTTTACTGTTTTTGCGAAATTTTAACCATATTTTTTGTGTAATTTTTACTGTATTTTTTGTAATTTTTACTTTATATTTTTGTGTAATTTTTACTGAATTTTTTGTGTTAATTTTACTGTAATTTTTACTATATCTTTTGGGTAATCTTTTACTTTATTTTTGCGTAATTTTTACCATATTTTTTGTGTAATTTTTACTTTATTTTTTTGCGCAACTTTTATTTTATTTTTTTGTGTAATTTTTTCTATATTTTTTTCGTAATTTTTACTGTATTTTTTGTGTAAATTTTACTCTCTTTTTTGTGTAATTTTGACTACATTTTTTGGGTAATGTTTACCATATTTTTTAATGTAAATTTTACCATATTTTTTTGTGTAATTTTTACTCTTGTTTTGCAAAATTTTTACCATATTTTTAGTGTAATTTTTACTTTATTTTTTGTGTAATTTTTTTTACGTAACTTTTTCTGTATTTTTTGGGTAGTTTTTTTAATATTTTTTCCTTCATTTTTGTGTAATTTTTACTATATTTTTAATATAAATTTTACAAACCTGAAAACCCCACCCGTGGATCCTGTTGTATACAAAGGGTTTTGGGAAAGAGAATGGTTTTTGAGATTTCGATCAAAATCCTAATAAAATAAGAGAAGTGAAACTATAGACAATTGACCTTTGTTCTAATAGCTCACACATTCAAAAGAGAAGAGCGCCTTCTATTGCGTCTCAAAGCAAAACAATTCAATCACAACAGTCGTTCATTTGCGTTTGCGTTCTGAGCAACTATGCTCTTGCACTATGGAACATCTATGTATATGCCACCAAATATAAAAAGGAAAATTTAATCAGGGCTCCTTGAGCCCAGAAAAATTGTTAAATTATTAAAGGTTTTTTTACTACTGCTCATCTCTTTACAAACCACCCTCTGGAAAGAAAATGTAGGATTACAAGAAAAATCTGACTTCAGATTTGGATTCGACACACCCAAATGCTTCATAAACCTTTGAGAAGCCCTGTAGGATTTTCAAAAACTTCAATTTTGTTGTAATTGTAATTTGCTGAGTATTTTTAGTCACTGCGGGAAAGTGCTCTGACTATAGCTGTATCTTTAATTTTAGCAGGCATACGGTCTTATAATTAAATAATGTAGAGTTCGCTCCCAGCGAAGCGGGCTTGGTTCTAGCTAGTAATGTATGAAATTAAATCTCTGCGATTTTTTTCAGAAAGTGAACTGAATCTATTTAAATTTTTTCAATCTATTGCATCTAACAGCAAGAGACAAAACAAAAATTTACGAATATACTCACTGTAAATTTGCCAAAAAGTTTAGAGTTCGCATTTATTTCCCTCTCTTTGCCGATCACTGCTTTAGAATCTAAAGTTTAGATCCATGGTCCGCCCGGAGAGCGTTGGATATGTGAAGGCATTTCGACTAACAGTAAAAGGCGGATGGGGCGCTAGCTATGTTTAATCATTAGTATTTTCCTCCCAGGAATGTTTTAGATTGATACTGCATTGATGGATTCATTATTGAGGATTACTTCTTTGAGCATAGCTACCGTACCTAGTTAGTTGCCAACAACTGTATACAATTGTAAGCTAACCCCACTAACTAGCGTTATTCTACAAAAATTTCCGTAGATGAATCAATCGTTGAATGGTGACTGAAAAGGCATTTTCATGTAAATGAATTGATCAGAATGGAGCAACAACAACAACTATGCGTCATTGTCCATCGAGATGCTGGGCGGGCTAGTAGGTAACACATCTAAACTATCTTTCGTTTTGTTACTAACTAACGACTACCGACCATACCAGAGTTTATGTGGCACAACAAAACTGAACAAATGATTATGTTTAGTACAACAACAAGCAAGTTGACTGCATTTTATAGCTTTTAAATGTTGAATGTGCATCATAAAATCATAGTGTGGGCTTTAAGCTGTTGCCATTGCGCACACTAAACTACCAAAGAATTGTAATCCAAATGAATAGCTTCCTTAATGGCTGTGTTGTTGGTTTGGCGGGCGGTCGTTTGGTTTGCTCGTTGCTCGGTTGAATGGTTAAATGTATGGTAACGTGCTTCTTTTTTGGTGCTTTCATTTGTTGCAGACTAGTCGAATTGCTTAAAATGCTAAATGTACACAACTGAATATGATGGCAATAATAACAACAATATTCAACTATGACACATTTGAATAAAGAGCGACTAGGTGATGCCTAGAGACACTGTGTAAAAGATGTACAGATAAATGTATACAACTTTTTTAGCCAAGCTTTTATACCCATTCGTATATCAAATATTTAACTGCCTGTAAATTGCAATGCGTTCAAATGAGTGCAGAAATATAAAATAGAGGAAAGAACATAAAATAAAAAAAAAAACATTTAGAGCCTCATTATGTATGGCGAACGATAGCTCAGACGAACTATTCGTTTGTTCACAATATAGCGTAGCCATCGCATTATCAATCATTTTCGTTCGCTCCATAGATGTTTTAAAATATTTTCGACTTTTCTTTGACATAAAAAACAAAAATGAAAGAAAATGCGATTTTGTGAGCAGACGAATCGTTCGTCTGAGCTATCATTCGCCATACATAACAAAATCAAATGAGATCAAATCGTATAAAATAAAAAAAATATACTTATATAAATAAAATAAAATAGAAACAGTAAAAGAAATAAAAATTAAAAATAAAATAAGATAAAACAAAACAAAACAAAATAAAATAAATTAAAATTTAGTTATTCTTATTTTTTGGTCATTATATTTAAGAACTTTGAAAATTTGGTGGACTATTGACCAGTCGAATAATTTATATCAAATTATTCTATTTGAGTTTTTGGCGAAAACAAGTTCAAAACTGCTGCATACAATACCAACTACGATGGATTGCAATTTCGATCTTGTTGAAGGATCTTGTCAAACCGCTTTGTATTGTTGCTTAGAAAGTTATCATCACCTTTATTGGTCATCGAACCAAGGAGAGGAGATTAGGAATTTCTAAACCGCAGTGTGTAGCCATTACACCAAACACTGCTTAGTGTGCCTGCGGGCAAATTGCAACTATATCTTCGCCTATTTTTGTTGTTATTGTTTATTTTTATTGTGTATTTTTACCTAAGTGCATATACCCAAAGACGAAGATATAGTTGCAAATTGTTTGGACTTTTGACCAGTCGAATATTTCTTACCAATTTTTATTGCAATTTCGATTTTGTTGAAGGATGTAAGTAAAAAAAATAAAATAAAATAAAATAAAAAAAAAATAAAAAAAAAAATAAAATAAAATAAAATAAAATAAAATAAAATAAAATAAAATAAAATAAAATAAAATAAAATAAAATAAAATAAAATAAAATAAAATAAAATAAAATAAAATAAAATAAAATAAAATAAAATAAAATAAAATAAAATAAAATATATATTATTTTAGCCATTTCCGTTACCGAATTATGTCAATTTAGGTGATTTTCGAAATTTTCGATTTCGAAAGTGGGCGTGGTTGGAGGGCGAATTTATTCAATTTCATCTGGTATGCATCCAACCTATAATTTTATATCATTTTTGCCATTTCATCTGCCCAGATATGTCAATTTATGTGATTTTCAAAATTTTCGATATCGAAAAATTTTATGCAAATATCTAAATTTTTACATTAGTTATCGTGTACAGGGACAGACTTAATCAACTTCTCTTTTCAACATAAGAACTTTCATATCGTCGGACGTTTTGGACGATCCATTCCAGTGTCGTTTTTTTGACATTCTATTGCAAAAACCCCGACAATTTTGTTACTAATGCATGGATCCGGGTACCCAGAAGCCTCGGGAAGCAAATCTCATTTTTGACCAAACTGTCCCTTACGTGGTTTTGCATTTGTCCGTTGCGTTGTTTTGCATATACACCGACGATGGAACTCTATATATACAAAATCTCGATTATTTTTTGCCGTTACGTAGTAGAGTTTTGTGAACAAAATTATAATACACTTGTACTAGTGCTGCTGGGTATAAAAATGAAATACATAATATGAAATGAAACAAAATAAAATAAAGTTAAAAGCAAAAATCCGGTTATAAAATTTCGATTACACCCGAGCTAAAACTTCCTTATATTATTTGTTTGTTTATTTGTTCAATGCAAACGCGCGCATGCGCATTTTCTGCTGCTGCTGACACTGAGCATCATCGTAAATTTTCAGCTTATTACCAATAATTTCAAGTGGCTTGTTAACAATTTAACACGTCTTAATCGTAAAATTTGTGATACTCTCTGTAGTTAAAATGTGTGTTTATGCAAAAATGTGATGGCAAAAAAAAGACAAACAACAACAAAGCTAAGTAAGCAAACAACAAGCAATGAACAACAGGCGACAAGCTCAAATTGCTTGAATGCAAAATCATTGCTTGACACTTTTGAAGGTGTGAATGTAAGAATTAAAACCTAAACAGCGCAAAGAAATACATATTCACATTCCTACAAACAACAAACACAAAAAGTAAATGAACTGACTGAAGGAT
>CAXKVI010000003.1:18453515-18461015 GCA_964058755.1 Campiglossa producta
AATAAAATAAATAAAATAAATAAAATAAATAAAATAAATAAAATAAATAAAATAAATAAAATAAATAAAATAAATAAAATAAATAAAATAAATAAAATAAATAAAATAAATAAAATAAATAAAATAAATAAAATAAATAAAATAAATAAAATAAATAAAATAAATAAAATAAATAAAATAAATAAAATAAATAAAATAAATAAAATAAATAAAATAAATAAAATAAATAAAATAAATAAAATAAATAAAATAAATAAAATAAATAAATAAAATAAATTAAATAAATTAAATTGAATTAAATCAAATAAAAAATTACAATAAAATAAAATAAAATAAAATAAAATAAAATAAAATAAAATAAAATAAAATAAAATAAAATAAAATAAAATAAAATAAAATAAAATAAAATAAAATAAAATAAAATAATATAAAATTAAATAAAATAAAATAAAATAAAATAAAATAAAATAAAATAAAATAAAATAAAATAAAATAAAATAAAATAAAATAAAATAAAATAAAATAAAATAAAATAAAATAAAATAAAATAAAATAAAATAAAATAAAATAAGATAAAATAAAATAAAATAAATTAAAGTAAAATAAAATAAAATAAAATAAAATAAAATAAAATGAAATAAAATAAAATAAAATAAAATAAAATAAAATAAAATAAAATAAAATAAAATAAAATAAAATAAAATAAAATAAAATAAAATAAAATAAAATAAAATAAAATAAAATAAAATAAAATAAAATAAAATAAAATAAAATAAAATAAAATAAAATAAAATAAAATAAAATAAAATAAAATAAAATAAAATAAAATAAAATAAAATAAAATAAAATAAAATAATATAAAATAAAATAAAATAAAATAAAATAAAATAAAATAAAATAAAATAAAATAAAATAAAATAAAATAAAATAAAATAAAATAAAATAAAATAAAATAAAATAAAATAAAATAAAATAAAATAAAATAAAATAAAATAAAATAAAATAAAATAAAATAAAATAAAATAAAATAAAATAAAATAAAATAAAATAAAATAAAATAAAATAAAATAAAATAAAATAAAATAAAATAAAATAAAATAAAATAAAATAAAATAAAATAAAATAAAATAAAATAAAATAAAATAAAATAAAATAAAATAAAATAAAATAAAATAAAATAAAATAAAATAAAATAAATTTAAATAAAATGAATTTAAATAAAATAAAATAAAAAAAATAAAACAAAATAAAAAAATAAAATAAAATAAATTAAAATAAAATATATAAAACAAAATAAAATAAAAAAATAAAATAAAATAATTTAATTTAATTGAATTAAAATAATTAACAAAGAACTTCAGAGCTATATTAGAACCCAAGTCTTTTATAGGGTGAGTATTTTTTGTTGACTACTTATTCAGGTGATGTTGTTTTCGTTCGCAAGCCAATTCTCAGAAGATTTTAATCTTCTACACGTTCACAGTTTGTTCGGCAATCAATGTGTTTTGCACACACTAAATTGCTGATATCACCTTAACTTAACTCAATCGTCTCACACTTCCAAAGCTCCTCTTACGCTTTAGTTTACCTTGTTGTTGTTGTTCTTAAGCGCGCTTGTGCTAAGCCCTCTTCGTAATTGTCCTGTTAAGGTGTTGTTGTCGTTGTTCAATACTGATTTTTATGACTTGTCGTGTCTGATAATTTTCTGATTTTAATGTGCGAAATTAAACATCACATTTTTCAACACACCATCGCCACCAACACCAGCTTTAGTCGTTAAACTTGATCACAGTGGTTTCTTAAATATAGGAACAGGATAGGTTTTTTTATTGTATTTTTTATGTAATTTTTTTGTGTTATACCAACAATAAGTTAAACAATATTATGTTGTGTTCTGTAAGATTATCTTGAATGTAGGTCTTTGTCAATAGATTTCGGTAACCCAAAGAGCTATTTCGAGAGAGAGAACCATTTAAACTAAAGATCTCTAAAAGTAATTTTTTGGTATCCTCTTTTGGTGTTCTGGTCCAAGCTGAAATTATTCCTCCTCCAAAAAAATGCTGTTGAACCCTTAAGACCAATTCTACGAACATATACCCTTTTATGTAGCGATAATGTGAACATATGTAAAAACGGCTACATTTGCAAGCTCATTAATCTTGTGTAACACCAAAACAAACAACTCAATTCTAAAATACAAAATGCACACAAATTATGTCCAAATTAGCAAAACAACAAGCACTTGGTGTGCCACCCACCCCCTTTCAAAGCATACACATACAAACATACCATCACCCAGGAACATAATTACACACCAGCAAATTGTTTATAACCAAAGTGAATTCACTTAGTTTCGATAGAGAACCCAATTGTTGGCAATAAATATTAACCGCATAAAGTGACTTAATCCGTGTCCGTGCCCCAGCTAGTATTGATTACAACATACTTGCATAACCTGTTAGATACAACCCCTTGAGTGTGTAAGTGATAGCGATTGCAGAGTTAGCAACCCCTTTCACTGCGTTGGCAGAGTAGGCATAAGAACCCCTGCTGATTTCGGTAACATGGCCAATTATTCAACATAATTTCAATAGAAATAGCAAACATAAGCCATAACTTGTTTGCCCAAGGTTGTTGTTATTGTAAAAAACAAGCAAATAAGCATGCAAAGTTATAGAAGGCATAGAAATAAATTGGTTGTGGGGTGTGTCTCGGCCGCGGATTTGGTGATACCAAGTGCCAAGTACCAAGGCCGTATGCTGGTGTTTTGTTGAGGGGGTGATGTGTTGTTACTGGCGAAGCTGTTAAGAAAATTTCAAATGAGCTATAAAATAAAAACACTAAAATAAAATAAAATAGAGTAAAATAAAATAAAATAAAATAAAATAAAATAAAATAAAATAAAATAAAATAAAATAAAATAAAATAAAATAAAATAAAATAAAATAAAATAAAATAAAATAAAATAAAATAAAATAAAATAAAATAAAATAAAATAAAATAAAATAAAATAAAATAAAATAAAATAAAATAAAATAAAATAAAATAAAATAAAATAAAATAAAATAAAATAAAATAAAATAAAATAAAATAAAATAAAATAAAATAAAATAAAATAAAATAAAATAAAATAAAATAAAATAAAATAAAATAAAATAAAATAAAATAAAATAAAATAAAATAAAATAAAATAAAATAAAATAAAATAAAATAAAATAAAATAAAATAAAATAAAATAAAATAAAATAAAATAAAATAAAATAAAATAAAACAAAATAAAATAAAATAAAATAAAATAAAATAAAATAAAATAAACTAAACTAAACTAAAATAAAATAAAATAAAATAAAATAAAATAAAATAAAATAAAATAAAATAAAATAAAATAAAATAAAATAAAATAAAATAAAATAAAATAAAATAAAATAAAATAAAATAAAATAAAATAAAATAAAATAAAATAAAATAAAATAAAATAAAATAAAATAAAATAAAATAAAACAAAATAAAATTAAATAAAATAAAATAAAATAAAATAAAATAAAATAAAATAAAATAAAATAAAATAAAATAAAATAAAATAAAATAAAATAAAATAAAATAAAATAAAATAAAATAAAATAAAATAAAATAAAATAAAATAAAATAAAATAAAATAAAATAAAATAAAATAAAATAAAATAAAATAAAATAAAATAAAATAAAATAAAATAAAATAAAATAAAATAAAATAAAATAAAATAAAATAAAATAAAATAAAATAAAATAAAATAAAATAAAATAAAATAAAATAAAATAAAATAAAATAAAATAAAATAAAATAAAATAAAATAAAATAAAATAAAATAAAATAAAATAAAATAAAATAAAATAAAATAAAATAAAATAAAATGAAATAAAACAAAATAAAATAAAATTAAATTAAATAACATAAAATAAAATAAAGTAAAATAAAATAAAATAAAATAAAACAAAATAAAATAAAATAAAATAAAAAAATAAAATAAAAAAAAATAAAATAAAATAAAATAAAATAAAATAATATAAAATAAAATAAAATAAAATAAAATAAAATAAAATAAAATAAAATAAAATAAAATAAAATAAAATAAAATAAAATAAAATAAAATAAAATAAAATAAAATAAAATAAAATAAAATAAAATAAAATAAAATAAAATAAAATAAAATAAAATAAAATAAAATAAAATAAAATAAAATAAAATAAAATAAAATAAAATAAAATAAAATAAAATAAAATAAAATAAAATAAAATAAAATAAAATAAAATAAAATAAAATAAAATAAAATAAAATAAAATAAAATAAAATAAAATAAAATAAAATAAAATAAAATAAAATAAAATAAAATAAAATAAAATAAAATAAAATAAAATAAAATAAAATAAAATAAAATAAAATAAAATAAAATAAAATAAAATAAAATGAAATAAAACAAAATAAAATAAAATTAAATTAAATAACATAAAATAAAATAAAGTAAAATAAAATAAAATAAAATAAAACAAAATAAAATAAAATAAAATAAAAAAATAAAATAAAAAAAAATAAAATAAAATAAAATAAAATAAAATAATATAAAATAAAATAAAATAAAATAAAACAAAATAAAATAAAATAAAATAAAATAAAATAAAATAAAATGAAATAAAATAAAATAAAGTAAAATAAAAAATCAAATAGTAAAGGAAATCAAATAAAATAAAAATAAAATTAAAAAAAAAAAAAACAAAAGAAAAAATTAAGTAAAACCAAATCAAATAAATAAATAAAAATAAAAATAAATAAAATAAAACAATATAACATAAAATTAAATAGAATAAAAAAAAAAACAAGAAAAAAAACAAAAAATAAATTAAATAAAAAGCTATATTAGAATAAAATAAAACAAAATAGTTTATTTTATTTAATAATATAACAAAATATAAATAATAAATATATAAAACATTTAATAAAACTCATTGCAATCAAACTAAGTAATGAAGTAAAATATAACGAATGGGTTAAGAAACACAAATTGCAATCCAATGCCCTACAACCCTGATGATATTTCATATCTACTGATAATAAGGAATTGACTGTGTTACACCAACTTTATCCGAAAACCAACATAGTAAACAATGATACATTACAAGAGCACCACAACAATAACACAATTCAACTCGAGTAACAATGTTATCAATCTCAATAACAATTCATAATTCATGTTTAACACGACCACACCACCCCCCTGCAGCTAAAGCGTTTAAATGGCAAGTGAGTTTGTTTTGTTAACATACCGGAATGACTTGTTATTGTTCTTGTTTTTATTGTTATTATTGCACAAGCAGTACCTCATACGGCACACAGCATCATCAAGGGTTTGATTGCTTTTATATGTACATACCTAACTATATCTAGCTGGCTGTTATTGCTGTTCCACAAGCGCCTCAAGGGTGGTAAAGCTAACAGACGGAGATAGAACAAAGCCCTTTCCCGCTTACATTTTGTCGGTAACTTCATCTACACTTCTGCACTCACATAAATTGTTTATTGTTTGTATATCCTGTCACACACACCATCATATCCTGCAGAAGCTCGACTTGCTGATCTGCTTTGCTTATTTGTTAGTTATGTAGTATATTTATGACATCGACAAACAACCAACACCAACACAATTACAGCAGTACAATCTAAGCAGGAACTCAGCGTTGGCAGCAAATAACAAATGATACCCCAGGCGACCCCAGAAGTGGCGATGATCATCCCTAATTGGTGTTGAATTGACTTTTACAACAATGTACAACATACATACTTACATGTGTATTAGAAAATGTACAACAATACTCACAGCACTTTGCCCGCCCACTCCTCGCGTACACAAATACATACACACAGAGATACAAACAACCCACAACAATAAAGTAATATTTCTGTAACAAAATTTATGATTTCCCTTCGCTTATCCGTTTCAATCTACGCTACACAGTTGTTTTTGTTGTTATTATTGTTTGCCTTAGTACCACAGATCCATCAGGAAGCTGTTTACCACAATTATTTTTTTGTGTGTGTTTGAGTGTCTGCTTTAGGTGTTGCTGTTGTTCGTTCTTGAGGGTGTTTAAATTTTTCCTGTTTGGAAGGTGGATATTTGGGTAATTGACTTTGGCAAAGTTTGTTTGTTTTCATAGGGCGTGTAACTTATTAACATAATTGAGCAGTTTTGTAATATGGACTGATTTTTGTTCTTCTTTCTCATTTCTGAACTGACAGTGAATTAAGTAGGTAAACAAATGCAAATTACAAAATAATCAATTTGTGTAAAATTTTTTAGTTATGTTAATGTGTTTGTGAGCATATGGAGTTTAACCAGCGATGAAAAATATAAATTACAAAAACAATTCAGGTTTTCCGTCTATCTATGTATACTTTGGCAGTTAGCTAGCAGTTTCTATAGGGTTGGATCAGAGGAAAATGGGTGTTAGAAGAGTGGCCTCCGAGGAACGTAATTTAGCCAGAGTGACCCTTGTCTCTCGAGGAAGATGACGTTACTCTTGAGCAACAGGAGGTGTTGGAGTTGTAAAATGGGGCTCACCAGACAGAGCTCAGAATGGGAGCCCAACAGACGTATCATCTTTGCTCATGCTTCAAGGACCTAAGGAAGGCAGCACATCCCGACTATTTAGGAGATTTCCTTGAGAGTTATCTGTTTCAAATAGTTGGTAAGTTTTCTGTTTGGAAAATGAACTATTGCTTGGGAGTCGGGAACAATATTCAAACCAAAGTACAGTCAAAATGAATAGCGCCTGTCTCTTACAAGGTGGCGTTCACCGGGTAGGCATAGACAAAAGGGCTTAGCGACTTTGTGCTTTTACAGATTATTGGGGATATTTTTCCTTATTTCCCGCGAAGGAGCAACAAGAAATTCCCAAGTTCTACCTCAAGCAAGACTCCTCTTGGAAACTCCTCTGTTTTATTTTTTTAATTTTACTCCGTTATTTAATTTTTTTTCGTTTTCCTTATTTTATTTATGTTTTATTCTATTTTATTTTATTTTATTTTGTTTTATTATTATTTTTAATTCTCTTGTTTTATCTTATTTTTTTTATTTTTTTTTTATTTTATCTTCTTTTTTTTATTTTATTTTATTTTTTAGTTTTTTATTTTTTTTTCTATTGTTTTTTTTTTTTAATTCTTTAATTATATCTTGTTTTATTTAATTTAATTTTTTTATTTTATTTTATTTTATTTTATTTTATTTTTTTTTTTTATAATTTATTTATTTTATTTTATTTTATTTTATTTCATTTTATTTTTTTATTTTATTTTATTTTATTTTATTTTATTTTATTTTATTTTATTTTATTTTATTTTATTTTATTTTATTTTATTTTATTTTATTTTATTTTATTTTATTTTATTTTATTTTATTTTATTTTATTTTATTTTATTTTATTTTCTTTTTTTACTTTTTTATTTTATATTATTTTCTTTTTTTATTTTTT
>CAXKVI010000003.1:18466015-18471321 GCA_964058755.1 Campiglossa producta
TGATGTTTTATAACGATCACTGTCTAGGTACTGGGATAGGTCAAAACATGATAAAGGTGCTTGGAAACCCAACTCATTCGATTCTCAACTTTCGAAATAATTAAATTTTATAAAAAAAAGGAAACATTTATAACCTCTTTCAAATCGATTTCCATGCGCTATTTTTCTCCATCAACAAATTCATACACATGTACATATGCCTTGCATCACGTACTCGCCACCCATCAACACTTAACCGCAGCGAAATATCCTCAAACAAAAGTAACTGTTTTTTCTTTCAGCTTCCATAATACTCCGCCATCATCCATTTTCAACTCTTTGTCTGCCATTTCTTTTTAGTAACTGTTATTTTTTGTTGTTGTTTTTTCTGCTCCTTTTCTTATTCGTGTTGACGTTAAAATTTTCATATGGGTACTTCAGCTAACTGTTATCATTGTTTGTCGCTGTGTACGTTTTTTCTGCGCCGTGTTGTCAACGTAGACGTTACCACTACATCGGCAAATTGTGCGCGCCATTTCCACCCTTGCTAATGTGCAAATAAAAATGTTAAAAGGGTCCTGTACACTCAATTACACGCCCTAGTGACCATTTGCTATGGCAACGACGCTGAACGCTGAGCACCGCGAGCCTGATCGAACAGTGTGCGAGTGTGACGCTGTCATTTTTAGCAGGGCACCAAGGGGCCATGAGGAACAATATTGTGCTTTTGGGTGTGGTGTGAGCACTAAGGTGGGGCGAAAAAAAAAGTTTTTAAAGTAAAAAATAAATAAAATAAAAAAATAATAAATAAAAGAAAAAAAGTAATAAAAAAATAAAATAAAAAAGAATAGAATAAAATAAACACAAATAAAATAAAATAAAATAAAATAATATAAAATAAAATAAAATAAAATAAAATAAAATAAAATAAAATAAAATAAAATAAAATAAAATAAAATAAAATAAAATAAAATAAAATAAAATAAAATAAAATAAAATAAAATAAAATAAAATAAAATAAAATAAAATAAAATAAAATAAAATAAAATAAAATAAAATAAAATAAAATAAAATAAAATAAAATAAAATAAAATAAAATAAAATAAAATAAAATAAAATAAAATAAAATAAAATAAAATAAAATAAAATAAAATAAAATAAAATAAAATAAAATAAAATAAAATAAAATATAATAAAATAAAATAAAATAAAATAAAATAAAATAAAATAAAATAAAATAAATTAAAATAAAATAAAATAAAATAAAATAAAATAAAATAAAATAAAATAAAATAAAATAAAATAAAATAAAATAAAATAAAATAAAATAAAATAAAATAAAATAAAATAAAATAAAATAAAATAAAATAAAATAAAATAAAATAAAATAAAATAAAATAAAATAAAATAAAATAAAATAAAATAAAATAAAATAAAATAAAATAAAATAAAATAAAATAAAATAAAAAAAATAAAATAAAATAAAATAAAATAAAATAAAATAAAATAAAATAAAATAAAATAAAATAAATAAAATAAAATAAAATAAAAAAAATAAAATAAAATAAGTTAAAATAAAATAAAAAAAAATTAATTTAAATTAAAATAAAAAATAAAATAAAATGAAACAAAATAAAACAAGATGATATAAAAAAAATTATTTAAAAAAGAATAAAAAAATCAAAAGCACATACATAAAAAAGTCGAATAAAATGAAATGAATTTAGAAAAAATTAAGGAAAGTATAATGAAATAAAATAAATTAAAACAAAAAGGCAAAACAAATAAAAAAAAAAAAAACTATCCACCCTAGTACACACATAAGCTTTTGTTTCTCATTTGCACGCTTTCTGCGTTTGTTTTTTTTAGTGGAAATGTATTCGTATGTGTGTGTGTATAGAGTATTTTACTGTTAGACGTCGTTAAGCAACTTTACTATTTTTTGCTGCTGCTGCTCGAACGTTTTTACGCTTATGGCGCGCGAACGGAAGTTGCCATCTTGTTGATGGCAGTTAAAGATAAAATGTATTATTTGTTTTTTTTTTTCAATTTTTTTTTTTTTTTTCATTTTTCAGTTCAAGTATATACACCGCTGCTGCTGCTGCTTACATTTTAATGTGTTTCGGTCTTTTCAGTTTTTCTGACATTTTCGCGCATCAAAATCTGTTTTCCTCTCAGACTTCGTTGCCCGTTATGGAACCAGCCGCTGAGGTTGTTATTGCCACAGCCATTGCCCTTTTGGCAATATGCCAAGGTGTTACGTTTTCATTTTGGGTATTTGTATTGCTGGCAAGCAGGCAGGCAGGTGAGGGTGGCGGCGGTATTAATGGCATCGGTGAGGCGGTGACTAGCAACAAAAGCTTACTCGCTTCGTTGGGTTCAAGTGCCACTTTCCGTTGACTTGTTTTACGGCTTTCGCATTTCTTCGATGAAAAACCGCACCTCTCTTACCGTTATACAGAAATGAATGGAAAAACTGTTAAAACATTTTAATTTTTTCACCCCCCTCTCCTTAATTTTTTTTTGTCGTTTATTTGCATTTTTTCGCTCCGTCATTTTCATATCTGTGTGAATGCTTCTCATATCATATACCTACTCGTACACAGCGTTGATGCTTGTTGGTTTATGGACAGATAGCATTTTTCCTTTTTATGGGTTTTTACTAATTTGCAATTGTAAATAATTGCCTTGAAGCGGTTTTGTCATGTCGTTACGAAATTGGGTGGCAGTGGTTGGCACTTATTTTTTTATTTTTTATTCTTCTCCATTTTTTTTTCTCATCATTTTTGGCAATTTTCTCTTTGCTTAACTGCTTTGCATAATTGCGAAAAATGTAATGTTAGTGCGAATGGTAGTTAAATGTCTTTAAGGGAAATTACATGAAATAAAATAAGGTAAGCCAACATTGATGTTGTACCTAACTGTTTGTGTTTAGTACATAGGTATCGTCTTGGAAAATGCGAATTTCCGCTCTTGGCGAAGTCACATTATCGGGCGTGAATCAAACAATTTTGAGGAAAAAGGTTATTAAGTTCAGGCGTAACAAATTTTTTGCTTCTCAAAGGATGCCTTCAATCCAGGGGTTTTGCTATGTGGAGAATCTCGACAATACAGGGATTTTCCATATCGTCGCGTGAAAGTGCCAATTTTCCAGGTTTGAGTTAATAGGCCCACGTGATTAACCTATAGTTTCTCTCCGATTCACGACAATCCTTGATTTTCAAAGTACAAGGAACCCCCGGAAATTTGCAATGGCATTTTCATGAATTGCTTAAAACTGAATTTTGAAATTTTTGAAAAATGTTTGTTTTGCCAGAAACGAATTTGTAGCAAAATTGTTACGTATACGCCATGGTGTCTGTAGTTGAGTGCAGCACATTCATGTTTTTGGCAAAACAAAAATTTTAAAAAATTCCATAATTTAGTTTTCAAACATTTTTGATGCGCCAGGGTTGCATCAAGTCCGCAAAAAAATTGATCGAACCCTCCTTACAGGGTTGCCACCTGAGTAAGATATGCCAAAAAAAAGTACCAAATAAAAGGTATTTTCGGCGACATGCCAACTTAAATATTTTCAAGTTGAGTTGCCACCTAAGGTTGCCACCTTATATCAGTATATTTGTATATCCGGTACTATCAGGAGAGTCGCTTGACGGATTTCAATGAAATTTGGAATAGAGATAGTATACGATTTCTAAGACTATCTATCCCCTTGGGTGTTGCCATTTGGGGCGGTTTCCAGGGTTGCCACCTATCTCAATTTTTTTTTATTATAGAGCAGGATATTCCATAAGGGTATCAAATGAAAGGTATCTTCGGCGACACAACAACTAAAATGGGGTTGCCGCCCAGGGTTGCCATTTTACCGTATTGTATTTGTCATTTTAGGATAATATTTGAATTATTTTAGGACCATTTTGGAATCATTTGGAGGTAATTTTGTGTTCGTTTTCATATAATTTTGGGATCATTTAAGCGTCTTTTTTTTAGTAATTTTAGGGTCATTTTGGAACCATTTTTGGGAATATTTTTTGGTAATTTTGTGATTATTTTGGGGATATTTTGGGATAATTTTGGAATAATTTTGGTATAATTTTGGGATAATTTTGGAATCATGTTAATATCATTTTAGGTCATTTAAGCAGCATTTTAGCACTTGGCTGTTGACTTTTGGAGCGGCTTACAGGGTTGCCACCTATCAATTTGTTTTTAATATTAAACAAGGTATGTCAGTATGGGTACCATGTCAAAGGTACTTTCAGCCGCATACCAACCATTTTGTCTCAAAAAAGGGTGAGTTGATACCTATGGTTGCCAACTTACTACCTTTCAATAGTATACTTCATTCTAAGATTTTCTGGTTGGATTTGCTACTAGAGATGGTTTATGTTGGTAAGTAAGAGTATTGGAAAAAATGTTGGTAAAGAGCTTGGAAAAGACGGACTATTTATCAGCTGAGCTGTTCAAACACCTAGACAAAGAGTGGGAAATATGGTCGGAGGAGTGCATGGCTCCAGATTTGAGCTTAAGTGTACTCTTCCCAATCCACAAAAAAAAATCAGTGACCTTACACTGTCAAAAATTTGGGTTTATTTTCTAAACCCAGCAAAGTTTAATGTCCTCAAAAAAAATTTGAATGTCAAAAAAGCTGCTGCGTCGTTAGATGTGCGATACAAAATAAATGATATACCCCTTCTCTGTGAGTGTACGGCTACAAACACAATGATTATTAAGAAAGCATTAGATTACATTTGCGACGTCTATCTAAAGTAAGCTTTATAACCATATGAAGCTTTTAACTTGTGAATATCAACTCACACAAGAACCTGTAAGTTATGTATTTTATAGCGTCGCGCATGTATGCTCGTTGATCCCAAAGTCTCCAAACAAACATAAATTACTGTAGCTCCTGTCAAGCCTGTCATCTAACTTCTAATACATAAATAAGCAAAAGTATCCCTGTAGGTATAATTAAAAGTGAAAAGCGGAGGTACTGAGAAAAATCCTGCTACTTACTTCTTTTTTTAGCACTTCTTTATAAGGCTAAAAAGAAATGAAAAATACTGCGGTGATGTTAGTGATGTTATAGAGCACCTAAGATATTCGAACAAATTGCATCTCCTCTAAAACCTCCTCTACTTCATCTTCGTTTGGTCTGCAGGGTTCTTTTACATAAGAGCTCCTTGAATTTCTAAAACCCATACTCCTTATCGACAACTTCTAGTGCCAGTCGACCTTTAACATAGTTTTCATTTCAATCTCCACGTTTCGCTTTGTGTTTGTATAAATCAAATGTTTCTTTTCACACCACATTCGCAATGTTTTTT
>CAXKVI010000003.1:18471521-18474021 GCA_964058755.1 Campiglossa producta
AACACACCATCGCCACCAACACCAGCTTTAGTCGTTAAACTTGATCACAGTGGTGTCTTAAATATAGGAACAATGTATGTGAGTTAAAGGTAGTTAGTGTTAAGCTTTGGTAGGATAGGTTTTTTTCTTGTATTTTTTTATGTAATTTTTTTGTGTTATACCAACAATCATCATCATCATTTATTGGCGCTTAACCGCCTAAGCGATTTTGGCCGTCGCCTATCAAAGCACGCCAGTCATTCCTTTTTAGCGATAACTGACGCCAATTGGAAACCCCAAGGGCGTTCAAGTCATCCTCCACCTGTTGTTTCCATCTCAGTCGAGGCCTCCCCCTTCCTCTGCTGCCGAATTCGGGTGACGATTGGAAAACCTTCTGGGCTGGAGCTTCTTTGTCCATTCGCATGACGTGACCCAGCCAGCGGAGCCTTTGGGCTTTAATTCGCTGGACTATGGTCAGATCTGCGTAAAGCTCGTACAGCTCATCGTTAAATCTCCTTCGATACTCGCCGTCGGCATCACGGGAAGGACCATAAATCTTCCGGAGAACTTTTCTCTCAAATACTCCAAGGGCCATCTCATCTTCTCTTGACATTGTCCATGAATCTGAGCCATACATCAGGACAGGTATGATGAGAGACTTATAGAGCGCGATCTTTGTTCTTCGAGAGAGGACTTTACTTCTCAATTGCCTACTCAGTCCAAAGTAGCACTTGTTCGCAAGAGTGATTCTCCGTTGGATTTCTAGACTGATATTATTTTCGGTGTTAATGCTGGTTCCCAAATAGACGAAGTCCCTCACAGTTTCAAATTTGTAACTATCAACAGTGACGTGGCTGCCAAGGCGCAGGTGCGCCGATTCTTTCTTTGATGACAGCAAATACTTCGTCTTGTCCTCGTTGACCGCAAGACCCACTTTTTTCGCTTCTTTATCCAGTCCAGAGAAGGCAGCGCTTACGGCGCGGTTGTTAAGGCCAATGATATCAATATCATCGGCATACGCCAGCAATTGCACGCTCTTGTAAAAGATTGTACCATTGCGGTTTAGCTCTGCTGCTCGAATTATCTTCTCCAGCATCAGGTTGAAGAAATCGCACGAAAGGGAGTCGCCCTGTCTGAAGCCTCGTTTGGTTTCAAATGGCTCAGAGAGGTCCTTCCCGACTCTGACGGAGCTGTTAGTATTGCTCAACGTCATTTGGCAAAGCCGTATAAGCTTTGCAGGGAAGTCAAATTCAGACATGGCGGCATACAGGCAACTCCTTTTTGCGCTGTCAAAAGCGGCTTTGAAATCGACAAAGAGATGGTGTGTGTCGATTCTTTTATCATGGGTCTTCTCCAGGATTTGGCGTATCGTGAAAATCTGGTCGATGGTAGACTTACCAGGTCTAAAGCCACACTGATAAGGTCCAATCAGCTTGTCTACGATGGGCTTCAGTCTTTCACACAATACGCTAGAAAGAACCTTATACGCGATATTAAGAAGGCTGATTCCGCGGTAGTTGGTGCGGTTAGCGGGATCGCCTTTCTTGTGGATTGGGCAGAGCACACTTAAATTCCAATCTGGAGGCATGCACTCGTCTGACCATATTCTGCATAAGAGCTGATGCATGCTTTTTACCAGCTCTTCGCCTCCGTGTTTGAACAGCTCGGCGGGCAGTCCGTCTTTTCCAGGCGCTTTGTTGTTTTTCAGCCGGGATATAGCTATCCTCACTTCATCATAGTCAGGTGGTGGGACGACTTTTCCATCGTCAGGGATTGGGGTATCGGGTTCGACGTCTCCCTCGCAATTTAGCAGTGAGGAGAAGTGCTCCCTCCATAATTTAAGTACACTCTGTACGTCGGTTACCAGGTCGCCATTATTGTCCTTACAGGAACTTGCCCCGGTCTTAAAACCTTCCGTCATCAGCCGGATCTTTTCATAGAATTTTCGGGCATCATTCCTGTCAGCCAGCATCTCAAGCTCCTCACACTCACGCCTTTCGGCCTCACGTTTCTTTTTTCTGAAAAGGCGTCTCTCTTCCTTCTTTGCCTCACGATAGCGTTGCCATACACTGCGGGTTGCGCCCGTTCGCAACGTCTCCCTGTAGGCAGCGTCCTTTTTGTCCGAGGCAGTGCTGCATTCCTCATCGTACCAGTTGTTTTTGCGGGCTCGCTGGAACCCTATAGTGGCCTCAGCGGCGGTACGTAATGAGTGAGAGATATGCTTCCATTGCTCGGTTGCATCGTTAGGTCGAGGACCGCTCTCCGATAGCAGGTGTGAGAGTCGAGTGGAGAAATTGTCAGCTGTCTGTGTCGTGCGCAGCTTCTCGACGTCAAACTTTCCTTCCGTTACTGTGCGCACTTTCTTTGCTACACAGAGGCGTGTGCGTATCTTGGGTACAACAAGATAATGGTCCGAGTCGATATTGGGACCACGAAGGGTACGCACGTCCAGAACGGTGGAGCTATGTCTGCCGTCGATCATGACATGATCAATCTGGTTTCTTGTTCTTTGATCAGGAGA
>CAXKVI010000003.1:18479021-18481521 GCA_964058755.1 Campiglossa producta
GAGCACCACAACAATAACACAATTCAACTCGAGTAACAATGTTATCAATCTCAATAACAATTCATAATTCATGTTTAACACGACCACACCACCCCCCCTGCAGCTAAAGCGTTTAAATGGCAAGTGAGTTTGTTTTGTTAACATACCGGAATGACTTGTTGTTGTTCTTGTTTCTATTGTTATTATTGCACAAGCAGTACCTCCAACGGCACACAGCATCATCAAGGGTTTGATTGCTTTTATATGTGCATATCTAACTATATCTAGCTGGCTGTTATTGTTGTTCCACAAGCGCCTCAAGGGTAGTAAAGCTAACAGAAGCAGATAGAACAAAGCCCTTTGCCGCTTACATTTTGTCGGTAACTTCATCTACACTTCTGCACTCACATAAATTGTTTATTGTTTGTATATCCTGTCACACACACCATCATATCCTGCAGAAACTCGACTTGCTGATCTGCTTTGCTTATGTAGTATATTTATGACAAGTTACCGTACACTTTATGGCATCGACAAACAACCAACACCAACACAATTACAGCAGTACAATCTAAGCAGGAACTCAGCGTTGGCAGCAAATAACAAATGATACCCCAGGCGACCCCAGAAGTGGCGATGATCATCCCTAATTGGTGTTGAATTGACTTTTACAACAATGTACAACATACATACTTACATGTGTATTAGAAAATGTACAACAATACTCACAGCACTTTGCCCGCCCACTCCTCGCGTACACAAATACATACACACATAGATACAAACATACACACATAGAACAACACAACAATAAAGTAATATTTCTGTAACAAAATTTATGTTTTCCCCTTCACTTATCATTTTCAATCTACGCTACACAGTTGTTTTTGTTGTTATTATTGTTTGCCTTAGTACCACAGATCCATCAGGAAGCTGTTTACCACAATTATTTTTTTGTGTGTGGGTTTGAGTGTCTGCTTTAGGTGTTGCTGTTGTTCGTTCTTGAGGGTGTTTAAATTTTTCCTGTTTGGAAGGTGGATATTTGGGTAATTGACTTTGGCAAAGTTTGTTTGTTTTCATAGGGCGTGTAACTTATTAACATAATTGAGCAGTTTTGCAATATGGACTGATTTTTGTTCTTCTTTCTCATTTCTGAACTGACAGTGAATTAAGTAGGTAAACAAATGCAAATTACAAAATAATCAATTTGTGTAAAATTTTTTAGTTATGTTAATGTGTTTGTGAGCATATGGAGTTTAACCAGCGATGAAAAATATAAATTACAAAAACAATTTAGCTTTTCCGTCTATCTATCTATACTTTGGCAGTTAGCTAGCAGTTTCTATAGGGTTGGATCAGAGGAAAATGGGTGTTAGAAGAGTGGCCTCCGAGGAACGTAATTTAGCCAGAGTGACCCTTGTCTCTCGAGGAAGATGACGTTACTCTTGAGCAACAGGAGGTGTTGGAGTTGTAAAATGGCGCTCACCGGACAGAGCTCAGAATGGGAGCCCAACAGACGTATCATCTTTGCTATAAGATTTCCTTGAGAGTTATCTGAACATACTTAATATCTTCGAGATCTACATTTATTTTCTAATAGATATCCTGGAAAACTATCAGTTTCAAAAAGTTGGTCAGTTTTCTGTTTGGAAAATAGTTTGTTGCTTGGGAGTCGGGAACAATATTCAAACCAAAGTACAGTCAAAATGAATAGCCCCTGTCTCTTGCAAGGTGGCGTTCACCGGGTAGGCATAGACAAAAGGGCTTAGCGACTTTGTGTCCATGTTCTTGATGGCCTGGAGGTGCGCTTTTACAGATTATATTGGGGATATTTTTCCTTATTTCCTGCGAAGGAGCAACAAGAAATTCCGAAGTTCTAGCTCAAGCAAGACTCCTCTTGGAAACTTCTCTGTTTTATTTTTTTAATTTTACTCCGTTATTTAATTTTATTTCGTTTAACTTATTTTATTTATGTTTTATTCTATTTTATTTTATTTTATTTTGTTTTATTATTATTTTTAATTCTCTTATTTTTTGTTATTTTTTTTTATTTTTTTATTTTTTATTTTTTTTTATTTAAATTTTTTTTTATTTTTTTTTTTTTTATTTTTTTCCATTTTATTTTATTTTATTTTATTTTATTTTAATTTAATTTTATTTTATATTATTTTATTTTATTTTATTTTATTTTATTTTATTTTATTTTATTTTATTTTATTTTATTTTATTTTATTTTATTTTATTTTATTTTATTTTATTTTATTTTATTTTATTTTATTTTATTTTATTTTAATTTAATTTAATTTTATTTTATTTTATTTTTATTTATTTTATTTTATTTTATTTTATTTTATTTTATTTTATTTTATTTTATTTTATTTTATTTTATTTTATTTTATTTTATTTTATTTTATTTTATTTTATTTTATTTTATTTTATTTTATGTTATTTTATTTTATTTTATTTTATTTTATTTTATTTTATTTTATTTTATTTTATTTTATTTTATTTTATTTTATTT
>CAXKVI010000003.1:18486521-18491521 GCA_964058755.1 Campiglossa producta
TAGGTGATTTTATTTTATTTTATTTTATTTTATTTTATTTTATTTTATTTTATTTTATTTTATTTTATTTTATTTTATTTTATTTTATTTTATTTTATTTTATTTTATTTTATTTTATTTTATTTTATTTTATTTTATTTTATTTTATTTTATTTTATTTTAATTTATTTTATTTTATTTTATTTTATTTTATTTTATTTTATTTTATTTTATTTTATTTTATTTTATTTTATTTTATTTTATTTTATTTTATTTTATTTTATTTTATTTTATTTTATTTTATTTTATTTTATTTCATTTTATTTTATTGTTTTTAATATTATTTTATAATGAAGTTCCACCCACACTCAACCTTCATTCAAATAATAAGTTGCGAACAACCCTAAAAATAAATGCAGTCAACGGATAGCACACCCTAATATACAAATATATCGGCGTTTGTAGCCAGATTCAATGCGATATCCCAACCGAAACGAGTTCGATTGTCCAACGCGCCCATGTGTCATATTTCAATACATTATTAAAAATTCCAATGAGCCAAAAACAAAAACCTATAGCAACACAATTCTCGACACCACAATGTGAAGTAAAGAAACAACAAATACTGACAGAGAAAATCTGTAAAAATCAATAAATTATAATTAAATTATACCGATTATGTTAATTTTATATGAAGAGTGCTTGAATTTAATACGAAAGTGTTATTATTGTTTTTGTTATTGTCGTTCATAATAATTTTTGTCACATTGTTTGTTAAGGAATTTCGCTTAATTAGGCGTTGAGCTATTGAGCACCCCTGCAGATTCGCACCCAAGGGGTGATGGGTAATGGATGTAAAGACTCATTTAGGTTTAAAATTTACGGAAGATAAAATTCGTCGGTCGGAATTAAGGTTAACTGTTACAAATGTACATTAGGGTGGTCCTTATCACCAAATGAGCAATTTTTTCCAGTCTCGCCCCATAGATAGGTTGCACCACGGTCAACTAATTTTATCCCCATTGGAGATTGTTTAGGCGTGTCGCATGGTGGTCAAAGCTCAGATATCCCTATGGAGAATCAAAAATAAAAATTATTATTTTCATTTGTATGTTTGTTTGCTTGGATTTATGTATCAATATGGGTATCAATATGGGTATCAATATGGATATTGTGATATTACTTACATATTACATACCTTATATTACAAACATACATACAAACATACATATATTATCTCCATACATATTTACATACATAACATACATATTTACATACATAGCATAGAGAGTTAACACTCTCATAATTAATTCCTTTAATTACAGTTAGTTAAAAATAATTATTAAGTGAAGTTTATAAATAGAGCATTTTTGAATAAAACGAATTAGTTCTATTGAGACATCGAAGAAGGTGGTTTTATTTAAGAACGTGACTGGCGACGAGGAGTAAAACCGAACAAATTTAGAGACAGTATTTCTGAGCAGAGTCAAACTGTTTCTTTAATAAAATATTTAAGTGTTTAAATATTAAAAATAATATTTTATGGTTAATTTTTGTATAAAAAAAAAAAAATAAAAAAAAAAAAAAAAAAACTTAGCAAAATAAGTGTTAAAATAAAGAGTGATTTATCATACATCACTTAATTGCAAATTGCATATTTAAATTCTGTTCAAAACATTCAACTAAACCTCAAGAAAAACTGTTCAAAAAGAGAAAATAATAAACAATTTTTTTTTACAAAAGTGAAATGTAAGACTTGACCAAAATACAAGTGAACAAACAAAAAAAAAAAAAAAATCATCAAAAGTGAGCTGTCGGACTTTCACCCAAAACAGAAAAAAAGTAAAATAAAAACTTCATCGAAAGTGAGCTGTGTCAAACCTTAACCTAAAACCGCAGAAAAAAAAGTAATTCATCAAAGTGGGCTGACGGACCTTCCACTATACAATTAAATTATGCTTTGACCTGTTACAAAAACCCTTTACTCTTTTTTTGGTTCTCACAACAATACTTTATTGAGTGTTTTGCATAAGCTCATAAACATTAAGAGAATTTGACTAATAACTAATAACAGCCACTTAGCACTAAAGTATAAAGCAGCGAGAAACTGCGTCACAACAAACAACAATAATCTTCATGCTCACTATAAATACTACATCACTATAAATACTACAGCAATCATTAACCAGAGCCACCAACAACAAGTGACGCCCGAAAAGTAAAAGCAAACTGTTCAAGCCAGAGAGTAAAGAAATTCAGCCAACAAAGACAATTCTAACACATCAGAATCATTTGCCCACTCAAACTACCAACAAAAATGTTTTGAAGTCAGAGACATACTAAAGTCAGCAAGCAACAACAATTACATAGGCAAGCAAAACAACGACAATTTCAAAGCATCAAAACCATTTGCCAACTTAAGCTACCAACAAAATTTTTTGAAGTCAGAGACACACCAAAATCATCAAGCAAAAACAAATTCAAAGACAATCTGAAGTCAGCAACAATTGTAAGAAATAATAATCATTTGAAATTATTGAAGGGGCAATCACCCGTGAGTAAACTTGAGTTAAATCCCAACTTATGTATGTACATACATGTGTACACATATGATAAAGCTTTTGCATAGTTAGGCGTTTTTGTTTTAAACTTTTGCGAGAAGTACATATTCTATTTGGCGTTTTGTTTTAGTTATTAAAAACCAAATCCAATAATAAATCTTAATACTAGTATATACCTGTGTACATAAAAATGGATGCTTTAGAGATAAGCAAATTTAATTTAATGTTGACATGCATTAAAAATATTGAGAGCTTTGATGGCATCGATTCAAACCAGTTACCTGATTTTATACATCAAATTGAGAATATCTTACCATCATTTGAGGAATTTGATAGCAATAATAGGAATATCATCTTTGGTTATATAAAAAATAAGTGTATTGGCAAAACAAGAGAAGCTATACATAGGTATAGCAATGTGAATTCGTGGCCCATTTTGAAGGAAATTCTCGTTAAAAATTTCGGTGAAAAAGAAAATAGCAATGAATTGATGGACAATTTAAAAACGTGTAGATTAGAGGGTACAATTGAAAACTATTATTTTAAGATAAATAAACTGGCTAATAGAATACATAACAGAAACTTAACTCACGGTGATAAAACATATACCACTGAAGAAGTAAACAGAATTTCATTGAAAACTTTTAGAGATCACCTTCCAGAGCCCACTCGTACCATGATTTTTGCTAGGGATCCAAAAAGCTTAGAAGATGCGTTTAAAATAGTATTAGATGCTAGGCATCAAAATTATACGCAATTTGGGATAACAAGACAGGAAAATATTAGGACAATAAGAACAAATTTTAGCAATGAATACAATAACAGAAACAATGGCCCAATTAATCAGTATCAACATAACAGTTATAATAGAAACAATAACAATACCTTTAACAATAGGCATAATTTTACTCACAGAAATCCACAATTCAATACTCCTAATGATTTTTATCCAACGTATCCTTATAATCCGGCTTATTCCAATCGTACAAGGCAATCAAACCCTTTTTCAACCGATAATAGAAGTTTACAACAACCTAACCGTCGACTTGATCCTAATCCATCAGGGTCATGGAATAACAGTAATACCCAAAATTTTAGTAAATCAGAGCAGCAAGTCGAACCGATGGAAATCGGTAATTCCAGCGTAAATTTTCCTGTCCCCGGCGTGCACAATTACCCTACATAGTTATCAATAGCCCCATAAAAAAGTTAAAATTTATTATTGACACTGGGGCGGAGTTTAGTTTAGTAAATCCTGGTGTATGTAATCCTAAGTGGAAGCAAGAAATAAGAGTAGTAGCGAAAGCTCTAGGTGCAGAAACTTTAATAAACAAAATTTGTAGATTCCCAATATTTAAAGAATTTAATTTAAACCATTACTTTTGTGAATTTTTGGAGTGTAATTTTAATAAAAAATTTGATGGGCTTATTGGAAATAATATTTTAAAAGATTTGCAGTGTGTAATTGACTTCCCGAATAGGCAGCTTATGACAAAAACTACTGTTTTGCCTTTATTTTTATCTAACGAAGAGGAGATTTACAATGAAAAATCATATAAAAATAATATAATAGAAATTTTTAACTGTGAGATTAACAAATATGATATTAAGAATTTTATTAAAACAGCTCATCTACAACTTAATGAAAAAGAAAAACTTTTGAAAGTTCTAAACCGTTTTAAAAATGTATTTTATGATAAAAATGATGACTTAACATTTACCAATGAAATAAAACATGAGATTAAAACTAAACATGATATGCCAGTGTATTCTAGGCTGTATAGGTACCCGGAAGTACATAAGGCAGAAGTCGATAAGCAAATTGCTGACATGTTAAAACAAGGCATTATTAGAAATTCGAGCAGTCCATATAATAGCCCAATATGGGTAGTACCTAAAAAACTAGATGTAAATAATAAACAAACGTGGCGTATAGTTATCGATTATCGTAAATTAAATGATATAACTGTAGAAGATAGATTTCCTATACCAAATATGGACGACATATTCGATAAATTAGGAAAAAGTCAATATTTCACAACTTTAGATTTGGCGAAAGGCTTTCACCAAGTAGAAATGCACCCTGACGATATCGCGAAAACAGCGTTTTCAACCGCTACTGGCCATTATGAATTCTTACGAATGCCATTTGGCCTGCGAAACTCGCCAGCTACATTTCAACGAATGATTAACAATGTATTGAAGGAATACATTGGTTCTATCTGTTTGGTTTATTTAGACGATGTTTTAATTTTTTCAAGTAGTATGGAAGAACATTTAGAGTCCTTAGTTAAAATACTTAAACGTTTGAATGAAGCTAACTTAAAGGTGCAATTGGATAAATGTACTTTTCTCAGAAGAGAAACTGAGTTTTTAGGTCATGTAGTTACGCCTGACGGTATTAAGCCGAATCCTGATAAAGTTAAAGCCATAGAAAATATAGTACTACCTAAGACGCAA
>CAXKVI010000003.1:18496521-18499021 GCA_964058755.1 Campiglossa producta
TTTCCTAATTTGCAATTGTAAATAATTGCCTTGAAGCGGTTTTGTCATGTCGTTACGAAATTGGGTGGCAGTGGTTGGCACTTATTTTTTTTATTTTTTATTCTTCATCATTTTTGGCAATTTTCTCTTTGCTTAACTGCTTTGCATAATTGCGAAAAATGTAATGTTAGTGCGAATGGTAGTTAAATGTCTTTAAGGGAAATTACATGAAATAAAATAAGGTAAGCCAACATTGATGTTGTACCTAACTGTTTGTGTTTAGTACATAGGTATCGTCTTGGAAAATGCGAATTTCCGCTCTTGGCGAAGTCACATTATCGGGCGTGAATCAAACAATTTTGAGGAAAAAGGTTATTAAGTTCAGGCGTAACAAATTTTTTGCTTCACTAATGTTGCCTTCAATCCAGGGGTTTTGCTATGTGGAGAATCTCGACAATACAGGGATTTTCCATATCGTCGCGTGAAAGTGCCAATTTTCCAGGTTTGAGTTAATAGGCTCACGTGATTAACCTCTAGTTTCTCTCCGATTCACGACAATCCTTGATTTTCAAAGTACAAGGAACCCCCGGAAATTTTCAATGGCATTTTCATGAATTGCTTAAAACAGAATTTTGAAATTTTTGAAAAATATTTGTGTTGCCAGAAATGAATTTGTAGCAAAATTGTTACGTATACGCCATGGTGTCTGTAGTTGAGTGCAGCACATTCATGTTTCTGGCAAAACAAAAATTTTAAAAAATTCCTTAATTTAGTTTTCAAACATTTTTGTTGCGCCAGAAATATGAATCTGCTACAAATTCGTGTTTCTGGCACAACGAAAGTTTAAAAAAAAAGTTCTTTGGAGCTGCGTGCCTTACGTGGTGTCAATATCGACGTCGAGAAGCTGCACACGACACAGACAGCTAGTAATTTCTCCACTTGACTCTCACACCAGTTCTCGGGATGCAGTGGGAGCATAACTCTCACTCATTACATACCTTCGCAAAGGCCACAATAGGGTTGCATCAAGTCCGCAAAAAAATTGATCGAACCCTCCTTACAGGGTTGCCACCTGAGTAAGATATGCCAAAAAAAATTACCAAATAAAAGGTATTTTCGGCGACATGCCAACTTAAATATTTTCAAGTTGAGTTGCCACCTAAGGTTGCCACCTTATATCAGTATATTTGTATATCCGGTACTATCAGGAGAGTCGCTTGACGGATTTCGATGAAATTTGGAATAGAGATAGTATACGATTTCTAAGACTATCTATCCCCTTGGGTGTTGCCATTTGGGGCGGTTTCCAGGGTTGCCACCTATCTCAATTTTTTATTTATTATAAAGCAAGATATTCCATAAGGGTATCAAATGAAAGGTATCTTCGGCGACACAACAACTAAAATAGGGTTGCCGCCCAGGGTTGCCATTTTACCGTATTGTATTTGTAAAGTGTAAATTTGGGGCATTTTGAGATAATATTTGAATTATTTTAGGACTATTTTGGAATCATTTGGGGGTAATTTTGGGTTCGTTTTCATATAATTTTGGGATCATTTAAGCGTCTTTTTTTAGTAATTTTAGGATCATTTTGGAACCATTTTTGGGAATATTTTTGGGTAATTTTGTGATTATTTTGTGGATATTTTGGGATAATTTTGGAATAATTTTGGTATAATTTTGGGATAATTTTGGAATCATGTTAATATCATTTTAGGGTCATTTAAGCATCATTTTAGCACTTGGGTGTTGACTTTTGGAGCGGCTTACAGGGTTGCCACCTATCATTTTTTTTAATATTAAACATGGTATGTCAGTATGGGTATCATGTCAAAGGTACTTTCAGCCGCATATCAACCATTAGGTCTCAAAAAAGGGGAAGTTGATACCTATGGTTGCCACCTTACTACCATTCAATAGTATACTTCATTCTAAGATTTTCTAGTTGGATTTGCTACTAGAGATGGTTTATGTTGGTAAGTAAGAGTATTGGAAAAAATGTAGGTAAAGAGCTTGGATTTGCTACTAGAGATGGTTTATGTTGGTAAGTAAGAGTATTGGAAAAAATGTTGGTAAAGAGCTTGGAAAAGACGGACTATTTATCAGCTGAGCTGTTGAAACACCTAGACAAAGAGCGGGAAATATGGTCGGAGGAGTGCATGGTTCCAGATTTAAGCTTAAGTGTACTCTTCCCAATCCACAAAAAGGAATCAGTGACCTTACACTGTCAAAAATTTGGGTTTATTTTCTAAACCCAGCAAAGTTTAATGTCCTCGAAAAAATTGTAATGTCAAAAAAGCTGCTGCGTCGCTAGATGTGACGATACAAAATAAATGGCAACCCCTTCCTGTGACGGTACGCAATGATTATTAAGAAAGCATTAAATTACATTTGCGACGTCTATCCAAAGTAAACTTTATAATCATATGAAGCTTTTAACTTGTGAATATCAACTCACACAAGAACCTGTAAGTTATGTATTTTATAGCGTCGCGCATGTATGCACGTTGATCCCAAAGTC
>CAXKVI010000003.1:18504021-18506521 GCA_964058755.1 Campiglossa producta
GTAGAGATTGTTCATCTGGTCGAGTTATACACGAAACATCTTTCGAAAGATTTGTAACAACCCCATAATCTGGTCTTAAGGCCAAAAAAAAACTTTTTTCAGAGTTTCATAAAAAATCAAATTTTCAACCCATTTTGAAATTCTCAACGTTTTTGGGTAGAGAATTGTTGACTATTTCATGTTTTTCTCGCGAGAAGTTGAATTTTTTTTCTGCTTTTCCGGTTTCGACGTTATTCTTTTGCCACTAATTGTCAATGAATGAACCTTATTGGGCATGCGTCATCGAGAGGCATTCCCTACTTAATTATACTTGTTTTATTTTTTTTTAAAAGGACTTTAAGTTTTCAAGAAATGCAGCATAATCCAAAATCAAATTTTTTGCTCTCAAGCGCCCTACAGAGGTACTATGTGTAAGAAGGCGGGTCGATTTGAAAATCACCCAAGTGACAAGGAAAATCGTGTTTAAGGGATGAAAATAAGATACTTTGTCGAAGGAAACATACCTCTAAAACCAATTCTTATGTCCCGACTTTGTACTTTTGACTTTGAGCGACAAAGTTTGAATAATCCTAAGTTGACCCCTTTAGAGTGCCCCAATCGTGCTAAAATGTATGACCGACCCCCACTGACTTTGTAGGGCCGAACCCCCATGCCAGTGGCACACCACCTAAGACCCCACTAACAGGGGGCCGCATACAAAAATTTCGAAAAATCACCATTTTTGGCACTTTACGTGAAAAAATCAGCTAAAAGACTATATTCTTTTCTTTTTGGAGTTCAAGTTTCTCTTAATAACTTTAAAAAACATAGCCATTTCACTGATTTTTTCATGCTTGTATGGGGAACCCCCCAGGTGGGGTTTTAGGGGGCGTGCCACGGGCATGGGTGGGTCAGGCCTTCAAAGTTAGTGGGGGTCGGTTATACATTTCGGCACGATTTGGACACTCTAAATAGGTCAACTTAGGATTTTTCAAACTTTGGCGGTCAAGGTCAAAAGTAAAAAGTCGGGACATCAGAATTGGTTTTAGAGGTATGCTTCCTTCGGCAAAGTATCTTATTTTGAAAAAACCAGATTTTGGGAGTGATACAAATCTTTTAAAGGTCTTTTCGTGTATAACTCGACCAGATGAACAATCTCTACTAGGTCGCTTCAAAGGTGTAAAATGGCTGTAGCACTGTGTTATTAGACCAAACAAATTAAAACCGCATTATCACTTATCTTCTACTATTTACGAAAACATCCGTGGAAAAAATGTATAACAATGAATAGTACACAACGCATCGCCTACTATACAGCACCAGCACCGGCTCCACAACTGCAGAGGAAGCAACTTGGCATCTCGTTTAAATGACTTGCAGTGGCTTTTAACAAATTAGACCGTGACAATCGGAAATGCTAATATATTAGTACAAAAACTTTATTGTAATAACATTAAAATGTAATAATTTGTAACACTTTGTGATTGCGTTTGTAATGTTGTCATTAATAAAAAACATTTGTAGCTGTCAAAACACTCCAACAAATGGTAGGGCGCCAGAAAAAGGTTCAAAACAAATTTTTTGTTTACTCAAACACAGTTAGTTATTTAGACCTACATATTTTTATCAATATTCATAGACTGCGCCCACACAATGAAGTTGCAAAAAATAATAATAAATGAATAGACAAAAAATATGTGATCCATTTTCTATTGCAAACAGTTGGACGTCAACTTTTACGTTGCAACGTGCCGTTTTATAACCGAAATATTTATGAAGTTGCGGTTATCTGAAATTTGGGTATTCAAGGATCAATCTTAATCAGAAATAGTGAATTTTGACATTTTTATGTGGCATATTTTGCAGGAAGTTGTATTTTAATCGTGTTTTGAGTAGCGCCACATATTGAATTTGTTTTAATATGGTTTAACATGGTTGAGTAAAAGTGTGGGGTGATTTTGCAGAATTGTGCGTAGTTTATTAGGAAAAGCATGGCTTAAAGAGGTATAGTTTTACTTCTAATTTAATTAAATTTTTTTTTACATACTTTAATTTTTTTTTTATTTTGTTATATTTTATTTCACTTTATTTTATTTTATTTAACTAAATTTTATTTAAGTTTAATTTATTTACGTTAATTTTTCCATTAAATTAAATTTTATTTTATTTAATTGTTATTTATTTATTTTTTTTTCTTTATTTTATTTCATTTAATTTCACTTTATTTGATTTTAGTTTATTTAGCTTAATTTGGTTTTATTTAAATTTATTTTATTGTTTTTATCTTACTTTATTTTATTTTATTTAACATCATTTTATTTTATTTTGTGTTTCCTTTATTTTATTTTATTTTTTTTTTTTTTTTTTTTTATTTTATTTTATTTTATTTTATTTTATTTTATTTTATTTTATTTTATTTTATTTTATTTTATTTTATTTTATTTTATTTTATTTTATTTTATTTTATTTTATTTTATTTTATTTTATTTTATTTTATTTTATTTTATTTTATTTTATTTTA
>CAXKVI010000003.1:18511521-18524021 GCA_964058755.1 Campiglossa producta
AGAAGAACATAATAAAATTTCATCGAAATCAAAAAACATGTCCCGCGCGGACCGGTTGTCTTGAAATGGAATGAGCCTTTTTTATTTATTTATTTTAATTAGGTTTTATTTTAATAATTTTTTTATTTTATTCTATTCTATTTTATACATTTTTTGAATTATTTATTTTTTTATTTCATTCAATTTTTTTTATATTTATTTTTTTTATATTTAATTTTATTATTTATATTTTATTTCTTATACTTTATTTTTTATTTGGTTTTTTTTTTAATATTTTTTTTTAATTTTATTTTTTCGTTTTATTTTTGTTTTTATTCTATTTGTTTTTATTTAATTTTTTTTCTATTTTTTATTTAATTTTATTTAATTTTTTTTTTATTTTGTTTTATTTTATTTTATTTTTTTTATTATTTGATATTCTTTTATATATTATTTGCATTTTCTTTGATTTATTTTTTTATTCCATTTTTTTGTTGTTTTATTTTTATTTTATTTTATTTTTATTTTATTTTTTATTATTTTATTTTATTTTATTTTATTTCTTTTATTTTATTTTATTTTATTTTATTTAATTTTATTTTATTTTATTTTATTTTATTTTATTTTATTTTATTTTATTTTATTTTATTTTATTTTATTTTATTTTATTTTATTTTATTTTATTTTATTTTACTTTATTTTATTTTATTTTATTTTATTTTGTTTTATTTTATTTTATTTTATTTTATTTTATTTTATTTTATTTTATTTTATTTTATTTTATTTAATTTTATTTAATTTTATTTAATTTAATTTTATTTTATTTAATTTAATTTAATTTTATTTTATTTTATTTTATTTTATTTTATTTTATTTTATTTTATTTTATTTTATTTTATTTTATTTTATTTTATTTTATTTTACTTTATTTTATTTTATTTTATTTTATTTTATTTTATTTTATTTATTTTATTTTATTTAATTTTATTTTATTTTATTTAATTTAATCTTATTTTATTTTATTTTATTTTATTTTATTTTATTTTATTTTATTTTATTTTATTTTATTTTATTTTATTTTATTTTATTTTATTTTATTTTATTTTATTTTATTTTATTTTATTTTATTTTATTTTATTTTATTTTATTTTATTTTATTTTATTTTATTTTATTTTATTTTATTTTATTTTATTTTATTTTATTTTATTTTATTTTATTTTATTTTATTTTATTTTATTTTATTTTATTTTATTTTATTTTATTTAATTTTATTTAATTTAATTTTATTTTATTTAATTTTATTTTATTTTATTTTATTTTATTTTATTTTATTTTATTTTATTTTATTTTATTTTATTTTATTTTATTTTATTTTATTTTATTTTATTTTATTTTATTTTATTTTATTTTATTTTATTTTATTTTATTTTATTTTATTTTATTTTATTTTATTTTATTTTATTTTATTTTATTTTATTTTATTTTATTTTATTTTATTTTATTTTATTTTATTTTATTTTATTTTATTTTATTTTATTCTATTTTTTATTACTTAATATTCTTTTTTATATATTTCTTGTATTTCCTCGATTTATTTTTTTTTATTCCATTTTTTTGTTGTTTTATTCTTTTTTTTGTTTTTTTATTTTATTTTATTTTATTTATTCTTTTTCTATTTTTTTATTTTATTTTATTTTATTTTATTTATTTTTATTTAATTTTATTTTACTTTATTTTATTCTATTTTTTATTTTATTTTTTATTATTTAATATTCTTTTTTTATATATTTCTTGAATTTTCTTTGATTTATTTATTTTTTTTTATTCCATGGTTTTTGTTGTTTTATTTTTTTTTAGTTTTTTTTTTTTCATTTTACTTTGTTTTTTTATTTTATTTTATTTTTTACTTTTTCATTTTATTCTACTTTTTATATTTCCTTTTTATTTTATTCTGTTTAATTTTATTTAATATATTTATCGCGACAATATCCCTCGCCGCTGGACGAAAAGACCAGAAGTTCTTGTTCCTTAAAATAAACGTATATAATTTGCCATAAATTTTTAATACTATCCATCTCCCAGTTTAGCTTAAACTCAAATATTATCCGCCATTTTATAAAATATTTAAAATTCAAGGCACATATCGCTTTTTGCTTTTATTTCTTCTTTTTCAAGATATCAAGCAACGGCATCGTCCTTGTGTGCACTCAACAGCAAACTAGACTACTTAAAATTCCGTTTGCATCGTTTCACAACTTCCCAACTTCTAAGCATTGCAGATAAAAAAAAAATTGAGAAAAACTGAAAAATGAAAATTTCGGTGATGAGAAAAAATTTCGACGAAATATGCTACTATGTAGTAGACGAGTAAAGAAAGCAAAAAGTGTAATTGAGCTAGGATGCTGTGCTCAGTAGTGCAAAAATATAGAGCATAGATAGGAGGAAGAGGTTCCAACACAAGTGCACCGATAACTCGACTTGTTAGTGAAATCTAAGTAGAGTTTCATTAAACGCTTGAGTGTACGACTGAAATAGTAGCATGGAAATGTTCACAAGAAGGCTCACAGCATTCGCAAAGAGCTGTTGAAGTGGAAAATTTTTGCAAAACCAAGCTACTTCAACTACATTCTACTAAAATACAAAGAAGCACTTCCAAACTGCACGAAAGCTACATACATACGTATATCCTATTAGCAAACGAAACTGAATGCAGTGGCGATGTAGGTATATTCACGCTTGAGCGCCTTCAGGTATGCTTCACAAAATAGATTCGAGTTTTGGCGAATGAGGCAAATGTACAAAGTAAAACATTTCCTTGCAGCAGGGCTACGATATGTATATTAACTTGCATATTTGAGAATTGTTTGTATGCACTGTCTGCTATCCACACCCAAGAAGACGATGAGAACGATGATCATGTCTATGCCGGCGACCTGCCGTTACTTAAAATAAAACGTAGGCAAGTGTCAACACATACTAGTTGGCCACTTATACGATGTGTGTACAAAAGTGCCGTTTATATAGTAAGATGCACTTATTGGTAGAAGGTATTGACAACCTTGTTTGGATGAAAAGCAATTTCCATAAAGATTTTAGTGAAATTTAGCAACTCAGCTTGGTTATGAAGGCAACGAAATGTTGGTATGGGTGCAGCGGCCATTTTGAAAGTTGCATGATGTAAAATTAATGGGTATGTTGAAAGCAAAAATATAAGTACCATTACACAGGGAAAAATGAGATGGTCATATCAACCAAAATATGAGTGGATTTAACCAAGGTTGGGTTAGGTTCAAGTGGCTACCGCAGAGGCACACTTAGGCCAGTTTTAAAAGGCCCGTTGTGATACCACCAACACTAGGAAAGTCAGTCCCGGGCCCGGCCATATGCAAAATCCCTGAGTTGTTGGGATTCTCCACATAGCCGAATACCGGGACTGACACTCCTTAACCGACACCGTTACTCCCCCTCGAATCACTTATATGACTTTATGAGGGCATCATGTCCTTTCTTTCCAGCTCCGCGATCTGGCGTAGGCTATCAAGGAAGGCAACTACAAAACAAAACGCGTTCTCGCGCCGCTTAAAAGCGGACAGTTGAAGATAAGGTGCTTCACCGTTTCCTCCTCCTCATCATCTTTGCAACTCCTACGCATCGTCGGTAGGGCACACCTAGCCTTTCTGCGTGCCTACCAATAAGACAGTGCTCGGTTAAAACACCTATTAATATTTTTATATATTTATGATCCCATTTTGGCCAGGTTTGTTTGGATATCCGTCACCCTGGGGATTGTTGCCATCTTTCGTTCGCTTGACGGATTGTATACTCCTTCAGCATTAGCTTGCATGTGGAAAAGGGCATACCTAAGCGCTCTTTAGCCCGGAGAACCTGCTTGGTCGTACCCTGCCTGGCAAGTTCGTCTGCCCTACAGTTACCCCCAATGTCTTGTGTCCAGGGACCTATGTGAGGTTCACGCGGTTCTGTTGGGCCATCTCTTGAAGAGATCGACCACAGCCGAATACGAATAAGAGGCAAGAGCTTTGATGGCCGCTGGCTGTCGCCGATAGCGCGTTTACTTAGCAAGGCAGCGGAGACATCAGTCTGGAAGACGCTGCAATGATCAGGTAGTCCTGAAGGAGAGCTCAAGTTCCAGATCCCTTGAAAAAACCCCTCCTCCAACTCTGCCGTCTGTCTTCGAGCCGTCAGTGCAGATAAAAATTCCGCCATCAGTAGCGGGACACCGATCCGTCCTCTCCCATTCCTCCCTGCTGGGAATGTTTGTTTTGAAGCAGCTATCTCCGACTGATGTGGCCGCACACCGACCTGTGCTGAGAGGGAGAAAACTGGAAGGTCCCAGAATAATGGAATGTCCAGTTGTGCTTGCGCCACAGCCAAACGTTTCCCTTAGACGCAGAGCTGCTGCCGCTGCTGCCCAGTACCCTTCCATATTGAGTGGCAAATAGCCTAGAATGGCCTGAAGAGCTTCGTTGGGCATTGTTCTTAGCGCGCCGCTAATACAGATCATGCCAGATCTGTGGACTTTACCTAACAGATTCATGTTTGTGGCCTTGCTCAGCTCAGGCCACCATACCACGACTCCATATAGCATGATCGGTCGGATATTTGCTGTGTAAATCCATCTTCATATTTTGGTTCTGAGACCCCACTTTTTGCCAAAATCAATGTCAATTCTTATCCATTATTCAATGCTATTGATTCAACTACATTGTAACTGTTAAACTTAACTTAACTGTTATTTTAACAGAAAATTTGGTTTTCTTGGGTGCTCTATATATTAACTAAAATAAGATGTCTACCATGATGCCAACCTATGCTAATATAAAACAAAATTAAACAAAATAAAATATAATTAAATTAAATTAAAAAAAAATTAAAAAAAAACATAAAATAAAATAAAATAAAAAAAGAAAATAAAGTTAACAGTACAGTCTGTGTGAATTTAACTTCCGCTCATACTGAAATTATCGGAACTATCGATTATATGGGGGCGATATGCTATATTGGTCCAATCTCATTGATTTTTAACATTCTAAAATAGCAATAGTTACGAAATTTCACGTTCCTACCTATATAATTACAGGAGTTATCTACCAAAATCCGTTTATCGGAACAATCGACTGTATGGGGGCTATGTGAAATATTTATCCCATCTTCCAAAATTTCACGTTCCTTCCTGTTTAATTACAGGAGTTATAGCCCAAAATCCATTTATCGGAACAATCGATTGTATGGGGGCTTTGTGAAATATCGGTCCGATCTTGCTGGTTCCGACAAATGATTCCTATATTGGAAAATGGTGGCCGCATACAAAATTTCAGCCAAATATCTCAAAAATTGAGGGACTAGTTTGCGTTCAAACAGACAGACAGACGGACAGACGGACATGGCTAAATCCACTCGTCTCGTCATCCTGATCATTTCGGTATACTTATTGATGGGTCTATCTCTTCTTCTTCTCATACTTACAAACATCGGACCAAAGTTATAATACCATTTCATGTTCCTGAAAGGTATAAAAATAGATTAAATAAAAACAAATTATAATAAACCAATAAAAAATACGGAAAGTAAAAAAATATAATATGAAAAAATTAATTTAAATAAAAATAAAAAAAATAGAAGAAAATAAAAAATAAACTAAAAAATAAAATAAAACATAATATAATAAAATTTAAAAAAAAACATTAAAGAAATTGAAAAAAATGAACCAAAATAAAATTTAAAAATATTTTTTTATTTTTTTAATGAAATTCTTTTTTATTAATTTTATTATTTTTTTTTTTACTTTAGGCATCTGATTGTTCTTTAGTTTATTTTATTTTTATTTATTTTATTTTTTTGTCTTTTTTTATTATATTTTCTTTTATCATAAATTTTTGTAAGATCGGCGATATTTTTTTTTTTTTTTATACTACTTTACACAATTCGAAAACAAGTCCTTACAACTTTTTTTCAATACCACACGCATCGCATGTATGTCCTGCTCCTATACCAATTACATAAGTATATATTTAATTTTCGATTCATTTGTAATTGCTGAGTCGATCATTAAATGTTTTGTTAGCATTCAATTCATTTGCCAGATGACAGCACGCGCTACAATTGTCAGTATCCATCAAATTCAACCAATCGAAGATCCTTTGAATGTTGTAATTTGCTTGCTTGCCTTACTTGACCTTATGTTGCAACAACACGCACCTTTTTTATAGCGCACGAAAGCACTTACGAATACAGTAGCCAATATCAGTTGGTATGTTTGTTTTTAGTGTTGAAACAAAAAACAAAAAAAATATATAAAAAATTTAACCATTTAATTGTACCAAAATACCGTTAAAAGTGTATTGCATTGTTACATTTTGTTTATTTTTTTTTGTGCTCTTCTTTAATTTTCTTACTATTGGCGACAAGCACTAATTTATATTTACCCAACCACCAACAACTGCTCTATAATTCTGGCAGATAAACTTTGATGTTGCTTTTGTAATAGTGTGGTCCTTTCAACGTGTTGTATTCGTACGCCATTAGCGTAATTAGATCCTCTTCGTTGCTTTTACAAATTAGTCTTCTTTTACTTTTTCTCATTTGTCTGATTATTCATTGAATTGTTGATTGAATGCACTTCAGATAAATATGCTGGTGCGTACAGTGCTGCCTTTATAATATTATGAATGATAAAATAAAATAAAATAAAATAAAATGAAATAAAATAAAATAAAATATAATAAAATAAAATAAAATAAAATAAAATAAAATAAAATAAAATAAAATAAAATAAAATCACATAAAATAAGAGTCTAAGTTCGGGTAAACCGAACATAAAATACACAGCGGTAGTAGTGGGCGTGGTTGGGAAGCGATTTCGTCCAAGTACAACATCCCTGTACCAATTTCATCGTTCTACCGTAATCAGTTTAAAACTTATGACCCGTGAAATTTTCAAATATGCCTCCCTAAAAAGTGGCCGGTGCCAAGCCTACTTTTAAAAATTTATCAAAAATCATGATAGAATGACTAGGGGGTTTATCCTACCAAACTATATAATTTTTGCCATTTCGGTTACCGAATTATATCAATTTAGGTGACTTACGAAGCTTTCGACATCGAAAGTGGGCCTGGTTGGAGAGCGATTTTATCCAATTTTATCAGGTATACTCACAACGATACTAGTATGCTTTGTGCCAAATTTATCGTTCTACCCTAATCAGTTTAAAAGTTACTAGCAGTCAAATTTTCAAAAATGCCTCCCTTAAAAATGGACGGTGCCACGCCCACTATAAAAAAATTATGGAAAAATCATAAGAGAATGACCTAGGGGATTCACGTATAAAGTTATATCATTTTTGCCATTTCAGGTACCGAGATATGACAATTTATGTGATTTTCGAAATTTTCGAACTCGAAAAAGGGGGCGTGGTTATCATCCGATTTCGCCCATTTTCAATAGCAACCTATCTTGGCAAGAAAGTAAGCTTTGTCCAAAATTTCATGCAAATATCTCAATTTTTACTCAAGTTATCGTGTTTACGGACAGACGGATGGACATGCCTTAATGAACTCCTCTTTTCAACCTAAGAACTTTTTATATATGGAACTCTATATCTATCTCGATTATTTTGTGCCGTTACGTAGTATTACCGTTATGTGGACAAAATAATGAAATAAAATAAAATAAAATAAAATAAAGTAAAATAAAAAAAATAAAAATAAAATAAAATAAAACAAAATAAAATAAAATTAAAAAAAAAAAAAAAAAAAACATAAAAAAATAAGTAAATAAATAAAAAAATATAATAAAAAAATAAATAAATAAAATAAAATTAATTAAATTAAGTGAAAAAATGCTAAAGGTCAAGTTCCATAATATCCAGGAAATACTGTTCCCTTGCACTTTATTGATGAAGCACCAGTACTGACAGCAAATTATCCTGACTCCGCTTTTCACTTTTTGTCTCTCTGTACCTAGAACTTTTTGACCTAATGGATAATTTTGCCGCTACTACTAATTTGTGCACGTAATACGTTATCTTGAACATTGTAGGCAGTAATTTTTAGCTTGTTGGTATTTTCTATTAAAACGTGAGCAATTTGTTTACAATCAATATAATTACTCGGTGGTTGTTACACTTTTATGCGGTTTGTTAGATAACGCTTCAACAAGCGGGTAGGTGAGTTCACTTTGTTTTAATTTTTCCCTTGGGTGTATACTCTACTTGCTGGAATAGGACCAGTGCCTAGTACGCACAAGTCCTTTGTATTTATGGCATTTTTCAGTGTTTTGGTGATATAAGTACATATGTGTGCCTAATATAATTTGTTGTTGTTAATGTAATTAAGCAAAATGATTAAGCGTTGTGCAAAGTAGCTGAGTGACCAGACAGAAGTAGGCATACTAATTGCATTAACTTATGTCAGTGAATATTTGCGGGTGTTCGATATAGACTTGGTTTCAATACGTTGATATGATTATTTTGAAATTAACAGTAAGTACATTTTATTAATCATAATTTGAGATAATGCAATTTGAGATAATGAATTTGACCCACATATGCTCACCACAATTTCACCCATCAATCATAATCTACGGTCTCATCAATAGGCATACAGTCGAAGGACAATACATTTGTTTGGACCAACAAAATCATAGATTCGTAAATTCATATGCACATGGGCGCACACAGGGGAAGCCAGGGATGCAGTGGTTGCCTCAAAGTAGGATGTTTCCGACGTAAGAGAAACAGTAAAATTTATCCATCAGATATTTTGTTGAGTGAATATGGTTGTCCTTCTTTAAGAGCAAACTGAATACCCTCGAAAGTCGAGGTCACATCTGTAAAAACTTACAGTTGTCAAGCTGATGCTCCGGTATAGCGTCGAGCTCTGGCGGACGACGACTTGAGTGGTGAAAACTGAGTTGAAGGACAACCTGTTTCAGAATATATTTGAAGATCGTGCTATCATACAGTTGTTTTACCCACGGCTCTCTATATTAGCTGAAATTTTATTGAACTTACGCTGAGACTCGGATTTTTCGAAAGGTTTTTAACAATTATTTGCTGAGATATATTGAATTTCCACGAAGTAGAAGATATCTAGGCTGAACACATCGCAAGCGGCGGTTACAAACAAAGATTCCCCGTTCTCATCGACGAAAAAAGTTTAATAAAAGTTCCAAAGTAAATAACCCGAAAAAGTCCACAGATCACCATTCATTTTGGAACAAATGTACCTCGTCAATGGAAGGCATGTTGCCGTTATAGTGCATTCGTGCGGGTAGGAAACTTTCCAAACTCCTTTTATTGTTCAAGAGTATAGAGAATTTTTGTTAGAAAACCCCAAAGAACTTGATATAGAACACTTCAGTATTTTGGAATCTTACAGTTTTCTCCCTCTGAGCACAGATCGTTGTGCGACCACAACAGTTGGAGATAGCTGCTTCAGAATTAACATTTCCAGCAGGGAAGACTGGGAAAGAACGGATCGGTGGAACGTAATGGCGGCACTTCCATATACACCGCCGGCTCAAAGTTAGACGGCAGGGTTGGAGGAGGGGTTTATGCATGGACGCCGCGGCTTGGATTGGTGAACGCACTTTCGGACAGGATATATGTAGTTATTTTCAGCGACAGCCACGCGGCCATAAACGCTTTTGGCTCTTACTCGTTTAACACTAAACTGACGCTCAGCTGTCGTTAATCTCTTCAAGAAATGACCCAACAGATCCGCGTGAAGCTCACATGGGTTCCGGTACACAGGGACATTGTGGGAAACTGTAAGGCAGTCCGACTTGCTAGGCAGGGTACGACCAAGCAGGTTCTTCGGAATAAAGAGCACTTAGGGTATGCCGTTTGTCACATGCAAACTAATGCTGAAAGAGCACACATTCCGCCAAGCTAACGGAAGATGGGTACAATCCCCAGGGTGCCGTATATCAAAACAAACCTGGCAAAAATGGGATCATAAAAGATTTAGACACATTTACGTCCTAAGAAGAAGAGAAATCTCCATACTAATAGGGACATTCATGCGATACTGCCTTATTGGTGGGCGCGGAGAAAGGCTAGCTAAGGTGTAGCCTACCGATGATGCTGTTTGAGGAAGAGGAAACAGCGGAGCACCTAATCTGCAACGGCCAGGCTTTAAGCGGCGCGAGAATGCGCTTGTTTAGAGTCTCCTTCCTGGATAGCCTATGCCAGGTTGAGGAGGAGTAACTGTGGTGGTTTAGGAGTGTCATTCCCAGAATTCGGCTACACGGAGAATCCCGTAAACAGAGGGTTTTCCATGTGACCGGGTCCCGGGACTGCCTTTTCCTAGTGCTGGTGGTATCACAACGGGCCTTTTAAAACTGGCCTAGTGTGCCAACTAAGTCACTTGAATAAAAAAAAAAAATCACAACATTGCTATTAATGCCCCACCCTCTGTTTAAACTGGCTACGCCCATGTACACTACACACATATATATGCAAAATCAATTATTTTTAATCATATTGGAAAGTATGCCCGACCACAATCAGATGCGCCTGTAAATATGTCTAAAACAATAAACAAATGAAGTGTGTAAATATTTTTACTACATTACCAACGATCGATCTAATTTGCGATTTGCTAACGAGCTTAACTACTGACACCAAAACACCAACACAAAATAGGACAATAATAACAACAGCAAAGATTACTGCGTGAAATTTTATAGAACAAAAATAAATTAAATTGAAATCAGTGTGACTGATACTGCAAGTTGGTTGCAGTTGACAATGATTGATCTGCAGGGACGCTCACATAACCTACTATGTCTGTTTTTGAACAAATGTTGGAAGGATCATGCGACCACAGTATTTACTTTATAAATTTGGTTACTTTCTTTGATTGTTTTTGTTTTTTTTTGGTTTTTGTGGTCTCCTTTTTTGTTTTCTCGTTGATGTTTGTCACATTGACAAAAAATGTGTCAAATTATTATTGTGCTATTTATGATTGATTGATATGCATTGAAAATGTATAATAAATTATGACACATGAAGATCAAAGCGATCACATTCAACGACGTGTGGGTTCCACTTGATTAGAAAATATTTTCACAAAGAAACAAAAATTTTCATTTTTCAAATTCAAAAGTGAAGAATATTGGTTAAAGAAATCTGTGGTCATGTTTTGCGCGTAAAAGGTAGATGATAAGCAGTGTCATGAGATTGAAGCATTTTTCTCTGATTTCATTATTGGAGGCGGGCTTGAAAATTCCATTGAGACGCAGTAAACATTTTGTTTGCGGAATTCTGAACAAGTTTCTAAAATTTCCTTTATTTAAACCTGAGGCAAATTTACATTTATCTGCGAATTCAAAAAAATGAATACCTTACCGGCCGCATAAATTTGGCCCATAAAATTAATAAAACGCTGCAAATCACGTTTTCTCAGCGACAACAAAAAAAATTTATTTTAAATATACTAAATATTTTTATGAGATATACTTAGGTATTTATTTACTAAAAATAAAATTGTATCATAATAATATTCAAATCAAGCATTTAAGACCCTTTCATCGTGAAAAAGGAAATTTCTTAAGATAACTGCAATTAAAACAAAATTTGACTGCAATAAAAATAAAACTCACGAAAATTGTCATTAAATTTCAAATTAAGCGCCTCAAACATATTAAAGGCTGTTAAAACAATAAAACACGAAAATTCCAAATATGCTAACAAAGTTATATGCGTATGTGACTTTTTTATTACACTCTTCGCGGCATATGTGACTTATAGTCTCACAAACATGTCTACTAGTTTATGTACATTAGGGTATAGAAGAAAATATATTTTTTATTTCATATTTTTTAATTATGTATTATTTTTTTTTAATGCAACCTATTTTACATAAATTAATTTTTTACTAGTAGATTCGACAATATTTATACTTACTTATACTTACGCGAACCTACCACTATTTTGTTTTACCCACTCACATTTTCGGAGATATCTCCGAAACCAGCTGAGATATTAAAACTAGCCACATGGCTTATGGCAGCACTCGTTAGCACATTTCGTTTGTTACATATATAAGTTTTTCGTCACCCCTGTTCTACATATTGGTCGATAACTCAGAAACCGGTCGAGATACATATTTCCTATATCTTAAATTTTAGGTTAAACGTCTACTAAAACAATGGTTTCCTTTAATTCCATTCGGCAGTTAACAAGTGATACGACCGCAAACATACAGACAGACAGAAACACAGGCAGTCCGACAGACAGCCCGACACAAATTCTAAAAACGGTTAATTTGGATTCCATTGATGGCGGCGATATACCAACAGGTTATCATAACCTCTAACGAGATTTTTTTTTAGCCGAGCTTCTCTTTCCAACTTGTGGTGTGTTGCTTTTTGAGTTTTCCTACAAGTTGGCGGGACCTACAGTTTTTTGCCGACTCCGAACGGCACTTGCAAAGCAAATGAATTTTTTTGCTGAGGAGCTTCTCATGGCAGAAATACACCCGGAGAGTTTGCCAAACT
>CAXKVI010000003.1:18529021-18589021 GCA_964058755.1 Campiglossa producta
TTTTGTTATTATAATTTTTTTTTTTTTCATTTAAATTTTTTGTATTCTTTTTTTTATTTATAATTTTATTATTTTTTTAATTTTTTAATTTTACTTTTAATTTTTTTTTTTCATTTTATTTTTTTTTTTTTTATTTATTTTTTTTTTTTTTGTTATTTTATGTTATTTCATTTTATTTTATGCTATTTCATTTTATTTTATTTTTATTAATTTTGCTTAATTTTATTTTATTTCATTTTTATTTATTTTAGTTTTTTTTTATTTTATTTCATTTTTTTATTTATTTTTTTTTTTATTTTACTTTATTTTCTTTTATTTTATTCTTTATTTAATTTTTTTTTTTAATTTTATTTTATTTTATTTCATTTTTTTTTTTAAATTTTATGTACTTTTTTTAATTTAATTTTTTATTATTTTTTTTATTATATTTTATTTTGTTTTATTTTTTTTTTTTCTTTTTATTTATTTTTTTTTTTTTTTTTTATTTCTTTTTATTTTATTTTACTTTATTTCTCACAAATCGCCCTTGAAGTCCCGTTCCCAGCTTCCATATGAATCTACCTAGCTTCGTAATACTTGGTAAAGCCCATTCTGATCATTGTCTCTAATTACGTGTTTTATTCAATTCAGAATTAAATTCTCACCAAAACGACATCAGCCAATACACTATATTTCAAAATCCAGCAATCATAAATATGGAATAAATCACTCATAATTAAATGCAGTTGTATGTATTTCAAAATATGAATATTTAATGAGACTGTTGGCAAAACACGTCACACAAAGCAAAATATCTGGACCGCCGTGGAAATTCTATTGGCATGAAGAATTCAAATTAAGAAGGTATTGTTGCCAAAGGAATGATCTATCGCATGCAATCACACGGGTAACGACGAGGTCCTTGCCACAATAACATAAAAACTTAAGCAAAAAAAAAATGGTTGTTTGAATGAATGCGGTTGCTTGATCTGTCATTTGGCAGATGCTATATCATCTTAGAGCACTTACCTGGCAATGAGCAACCGATGGTTGAATGAAAAAAAATGTATAGCAAAGAATTTAAATACAATTTAGAGTGAAAAGGCGTATGACTGTGGAGGGTAGTGCATGATTATGTATGTACATATCACCGAAGGACTTGATTTTTGATGAAGCATCCTTCTGTCTTTGGCTGCCATTGAGTGCCTCCAGCAGCATCCACTTTTGGTACGCGCTCTCAACAATGCCAACGTAATTTATGACAAAGAAGTTTACCTATTGTTCGTTTGTTGTTGTTTGCTATCGTTATGGCACGAAAAGTCAATTTACGAGGATTTAGAAAAAGGATTGGCTGTTGAGGTGCTTGGTTTTTTTTTATAAATGCGCGCAGGATAAGCAAATGGAGGTAACAATAAAATTAAATTGAATAAAATGCACCAAAATTAAATAAAGTTGAACTAAAATATAAAAAGACAGTAATAAGTAAATAAAAATATAAATTAGATTAAAAAAAAAATTTATAAAATAAAGTAACTTAAACAAAGTCAAGTAAAAGAAAAAATTTAACTTTGAAAATTTGTTTGGACTTTTTTTGACCGTTCGAACAATTCTTTTTTTAACTATTTTTTTGAATATTGGTCAAACAAAGTGAAAAAATTGGCAATTTCAACCTTGCAGAAGGATTTTATCAAACCGCTTTGTATTGTATTATGCATAAGAATGATAAATGAAAATAACAACAGCAAATGCGAGACATAGTTAGAAATTCCTTATCACCCTGAGTCGAGTCCCAGTTAAGGGGTATGAAAAATTTCTAACAATACAATACAATGCGGTTTGACAAGATCCTCCAACAAGGGAGAAATTGCAATCCTCGTAGTTGGTATTGTTTGTAGTATTTTTTGTATGTTTCGCCAATATTGAGAAAAATTTACAAAGTTCATAAAATAATGACCAATAACAACAACTAAATTATAAAAGATTAAAATAAATGAAAAAAAATTAAAAATTAAGTCAAATGAAATAAATTAAAATAAAATAAAATAAAACAAAATTAAATTAAATTGAACTGATGAAGCTGGAATATCTGACGAAATGTTGGCCATGATGTTGAAATAAAAAACTTTATTTGCAACAAAAATCATTAGTTCGAACTAGCCTACGATCTCCTATTTAAGAAAATTGAAACCGACCACAAAAACAAGTAAGGAAAGCTGTCTTCCGCTGTGTCGAAGGCTGTATATCTTTTATGAATAAGCGTCACGATTTTCCCTGTTCGATCCCCAGTACAGCCTGTGCCAATGGAACAATCGATTGTATGGGAGCTATATGTAATATCGGTCCGATCTTGCTGGTTCCGACAAATGATTCCTATATTAGAAAATGGTGGCCGCATACAAAATTTCAGCCAAATATCTCATAAATTGAGGGACTAGTTTGCGTTCAAACAGACAGACAGACGGACAGACGGACATGGCTAAATCAACTCATCTCGTCATCCTGATCATTTCGGTATACTTAGTGATGGGTCCATCTCTTCTTCTTCTCATACTTACAAACATCGGACCAAAGTTATAATACCATTTCATGTTCATGAAAGGTATAAAAATAAAAAAATAAAATAATATAAAATAAAATTGAAAAAAATAAAACAAAATAAAATAAAATAAAACAGAGTATAATAAAGAGCAACAAAATAAAAAAAGTAAAAAAAATTAAAATAAAAAAAAAATTAAAAATGAAATAAAAGAAACTAAATTAAAGCAAAAAAATTAAAATAAAATGAAATAAAATAAAAAAATAGTTTTTGCTGGCTTGGGGTCAAGGGTTTTTTCAAATTAAAACATATAATTGGCTTAGATTATTTTTAAACGATTTCTTTTATTTTTGTTGGCTGCGTTTCCCCTCCTAGTGACATTTTACAGCTGTCAGAAATGCATGGGATAGTACAGAGGTTGAGGTGCAAGGTATACTATAAAGGCAGGGTGACATTACATTAAGAACCTTACAACTAAACAAAAAGAACATTAGAAACAAAGGTTTTGATTTTGCCAATTTTTCGTTCACCTACGGTAACCGTCCTCAGGGTACAATTATTAAAGTGATTCGCGATAAGCAGGAATGACGTACCCTGAGGACGGTAACCGTAGGTGACCGAATAGTATTGATAAAATCAAAACTTTTTTAAATTGGAAAAAAAACTCCTGACCTCAAGCCAACAAAAAAGAAGAATTTGTAAAATAAAATAAAATAGAATAAATTAAAAAAAGTAGTTAGAAAAAAAAATATAATAAAATAAAATTGCAAAAGATCTATAAAAAAGTTAAAATAAAAATAGATGAAAACAAATTAGAAAATATGTATGCCCTAGGGTATCGAGTTATGGTGCAAAAATCGAACTAAACTCTTTTCCCTCTCCGCTATCTATCGGAGCCCACCTATACAAAAGACCTTCGCAGCAAGTTGATGTTCAAATTTCGATAAGTAAACTAACTTAATTAATTACCAAATGGTAAGAAAGCACGAATTAATGTTTGTAAAATTAAAATTTTTTTTCAACTGCACGGAAGTCCATTCCAAATTTTCTACGAAATAATAGCTCCCGCCTACATTATCCTTGTAATTAAGCCAACTGCGTATACACCTCCACGATGTAACCGCACACACCTACAATTAAAAATGTTATGCAATGAATGAAAACGAAATTGATGGTATTAATGCATTGAGAAAAAAAACACGTGAGCTAGCTAATGTTCTACAATTAAATATACAACAACACAACTATTAAATATTTTATAAAAAATTAATGGTTATCCTGCACACAGGTGTCAAGGATAACGCTTGGCATGGAAATATAGCGACGTGATATGTATGTATGTTGTAATGCAAAAAAAACCGCTTCCTTTTTAAGATGATCCTTTTCTATCGCCTTGAGTCGCTTGCATCTCCTGCCATGCAACAAAATTATCAAAGTGGCCGTCACAGCATTCGGGTGTCAAAAGGTTTCCGCAATGCCAACACCTCCTAGCCTTACGCTGTTGGTGGCAACATCTCAGCCTTGTTTTTTTTTTTCTCTCTACTGCGCTGGAACAGCAGAAAATTTAGTTAAATACTCAATTCTTTGACCGACAGTTTTTGGGATATTCGAAAAATTTTAATTACCCGCATTTCAAACTGTGCCAACATACCGGGAGTTGATTTTACTTTTGCAAATTATTGTGGGTGCTACACGTGCGCCACAGGAAATGCAAAGCGGTGCTCCTAAGATGTGCCAATCAACAAAAAAAAAAAAAACAATAATACCTACAAATGGTGTTAGGATATCTCTAGACGACTTCGTGCTTCGTTTGGGCGTTGCAGCTGCACGAAGAATATTAACTTAAATGGCAGTTTGCTAATGGCTCAGGTTGTTCTAATTGACACCTCGCAGATACCGCATTTGAAAACCACACTTTTGAATGATGTCCAATCGTTGGAGCGGTGTATCAAAGACAGTTTTACGGATAAGAAATTTGGTGTTTTTTTTTTGTTGTTTCGTCAGACCTGCGTAATGGTGGCGAATGTCCATAAAGTGGTCCATAATAAATTCATGGAATCAGAAAACTAATATTAAAACCAATTTGTTTTTCAATTTCGAGGGCAAAAACATCAGTTGCCAGTTTGCTGATAGTTTTACTATATTTTTTTTGAAACTTTCACTTTATATTTTGCGTCATTTTAACTCTATTTTTTAGGAAATGTTTACCATATTTTTTGCGTAATTTTTACTTTATTTTTTGCGTAACTATTAATATATTTTTTGTGTAATTTTTGCTATAATTTTTGTGTAATTATTAGTACCTTTTTTGCGTAATTTTTACTTTCTTTTTTTGCGTAACCTTTACTGTATTTTTTGTGTCATTTTTACTATATTTTTTGCGTAATTTTTACTATATTTTTGGGTAATTTTCTACTATGTTTTTTGCGTAATTATCTTTTTTGTAATTTTTACTCTATTTTAATGTAATTTTTACTGTATTTTTAATGTATTTTTTTGTGTAATTTTTACAAAATTTTTTTTTTCGTAACTTTTACTAATTTTTTGTGTGTAATTTTCACTATATTTTTTTCGTATTTTTACTGTATTTTTTTTCCTAATTTCTTCTATATATTTTGTGTAGTGTTTACTATATTTTTTGCAGGGCATTACTGTGAAAAATTTGACTTTTTAGATACCGATAGTTGATCTATAGATATGATGCCACTTACCTCGCATTACCCATCTTCTCCTTGCTCACGGATTAGTAGATTTTTTGTGTCATTTTTACTATATTTTTTGCGTAATTTTTACCATATTTTTGGGTAACTTTTTACTATGTTTTTTTGCGTAATTATCTGTTTTGTAATTTTTACTGTATTTTTAATGGATTTTTTGTGTAATTTTTACCTTTTTTTTCGTAAATTTTTCTATTTTTTTGTGTGTAATTTTCACTATATTTTTTTCGTATTTTTACTGTATTTTTTTTCCTAATTTCTTCTATATATTTTGTGTAGTTTTTACTATATTTTTTTGCAGGGCATTACTGTGAAAAATTTGACTTTTTAGATACCGATAGTTGATCTATAGATCTCTCATTACCCATCATCTCCTTGCTCACGGATGGAGGGATGACACGACCTAGAAGGTTCGAAGACAGTCGGGCAGTACCGACAGGTAGCGTACCGGGTTTATATCCGGCCAATGCCTGTCAATTTAAGCATCACTCCAAAAAAACATTCGGGGAGTGCTCTTGCTGTTAACAACAACAGAAGATTGATCATGTATTGATCGACGGCAGACATAGCTCTACCAAGGGCGTACCCAGCTCTTCACAAAAGTTCCCAAAGGGGGGGAAATTTATATATTTGATAAGTAACTATAATTTTTAATGGGTTTTTTCATTCAGTTTCATTCGGTAAGGTTAGGGCAACGGCCGCCCTGTCAAGTCGCATTTGGCGAAGTTATTTCGAGAATGTTTGTCCGCAGAATGAATTTGTTTGCCAAATTAGATGAATTCAATTTAATTTGACGTAATTTGAGGATCAAATTCAATCTGCGGATGAAAGGTCTCCAAAAAACTTGGCCAAAAGCGACGCATTTGGTGCAGTGTAAACGTAGCTTAACCGATTAATGGGAACATATTTCTCACTCATAACGTGCCACCGCTGTGGCCAGTATAGGATTTCAGCGAGCCCGCATCAACAACTGGTACGCTGAGGAATGTAGCACTGTCTCGGACAAAAAGGACGCTGCCTACAGGGAAACGTTGTGAACGAGCGCAACTCGCAGTGTAACGCTATCGTGAGGCGAAGAAGGAAGAGAGACGCCTTTTCAGAAAAAATAAACGTGAGGCCGAAAGTCGTGAGTGTGAGAAGCTTGAGATGCTGGCTGACAGGAATAATCCGGCGGATGACGAAAGATTTTAAGACCGGTGCAAGTTCCTGCAAGGACAATAATGGCGACCTGGTAACGTACAGAGTGTCCTTAAATTATGGAGGGAGCACTTCTCCTCACTTCTAAATTGCGAGGGAGACGTCGAACCCGATACCTCAATCCCTGACGATGGAAAAGTCGTCTCACCACCTGACTATGATGAAGCTATATCCCGTCTCAAAAACAACAAAGCATCAGCTCTTATGCAGAATATGGTCAGACGAGTGTATGCCTCCGGATTGGAATTTAATTGCAAAGCTTATACGGCTTTGCCAAATGACGTTGAGCAATACCAACAGTTCTGACAGAATCGGGAAGGACTTCTCTGAGCCATTTGAAACCAAACGAGTCTTCAGACAGGGCGATTCCCTTTCGTGCTATTTCAATTTCAACAATATCAGTCCAGAAATCCAGCGGAGAATCACTCCTGCCAACAAGTGCTACTTCGGACTGAGTAGACGATTGAGTAGTAAAGTCCTCTTTCGAAGAACTAACATCATGATCTTTTAGTCTCGCATCGTACCTGTCCTGACATGTGACTCAGATTCATGGACAATGTCAAGAGAAGATGAAATGGACCTTGGAGTATTTGAGAGAAAAGTTCTCCAGAAGATATATGGTACTTCCCGTGATGCCAACGGCGAGTATCGAAGGAGATTTAACGATGAGCTGTACAAGCTTTACGCAGATCTTAAGAAGCTCCAGCCCAGAAAGTTTTCCTATCGTCGCCCGAAATCGACAGCAGAGGAAGGGGGAGGCCTCGACCGAGCGTCATCTTTGTGAGCGGGGAAACAGCCGAAATCTTCCCATTTCTGCTAAAGAGGCGGGATATTATTTAATTTAACTACTTATGATAACTTCAAATGATAGTTTTATCGGAAGACTAAGGACCCTGTAACACGCGAACTTTAGTGCAGGTAAGAAGAGATGAGCTTAGCAATAAATTTATTTGAAAATTACTTACCCAAAGCATGTATGTAATTGCTTCCAGAAATCGGTTAAGATACAGGGCCTAGTTTCCTATTAATTCCCAAACTAACCAGTTTCAATGTCAGCAAACCACAAACTCACCAAATTAACAAAAGACGTTTAATACTCTAGGAGACTGTGAAATGGCTTTTCCGAAACCACAACGAAACCACCACAGGAATGCAATACTTCCTAGTAATACCTACACGATTGTAACCGACATTGTGATGCATAAATCTTACAAAGTCATAAAGTCATGGTAAAGTCATGGAATAGAAAAACAAACAAACCGGCAGTAGTGTAAGCAAACACAATAATAAACAAACGAAAAAAATCAATAATTGAAAGAATGGCGGTGAAGGTAAACCGCAGCGCCCTGTAGCTTTGTGTCACTATTCGACAAGCAACAACAAAAGCAACAAGAGTATTTAACGCGAAAATGTGAAACGCTCCCATAAAACAAATGCAACAAATGTCACACCTTAACATTGAACGTTGCAACTCATGCCACAAATGTCATATCTATAACAACTACAAGCATAGTCATCTAGGTGTATATATGTACGTTTTTACTCAAATAGTCCTCATATGACAGGACTGCAATATAATGCAGCTAATCTAACGATGCGTTAAAGAGAGATGTGTTGCGATCGGAGAGGCGCGAAATTGAAATCTGAACTACAGCAGGCACATCAAAAGGAACAACACCATGAAGAGTATCCCTAAAATATTTAATTTACTTTTTTTTCCTATTGCCGCCATGGACAATGTATCTATGTATGTATGTTTGTATGCATTTGTAATTTGACTCATTAACAATTTTTGAAATACAGTCAGCAAAGCATTGCTTGTTTTTGTCAAATTTTCGGGGGGTTTGAATGTGTTTTGTCGCATAAATCACAACTTAAACGATGCATGATTTGAAAAATTGAAAAAAAATGCCATGAAAATGTTGGTGGGCCTTTGTTAGCACAAAATTTATTATGATTAAAAGACACATGTTGATGTGAAGGTTACGTTACAAAAAATAGTATATGCTAACACAAATACATATACGCAGGATAGGTATTTATGTACAATTTTTTAAAAAGAAGATTTTTAATTTTATAATCTTCATAGTACCTATGTGCTTACAATAGCCCTGAGCTGATTGAATTAAACAAGCCCAGCACAGATTTAGGCGAGAGTTAAGTTAGATCTCAAGTTGAAAACTAACGGGCTTCTCAACACCTATAAACGTTGTCAACAAAAAGGAAATTTTTTAAATGGAAAACATTTTGATTCTCAAGTTGAGAAAGGGATAGTTCTCATCTTGGCTCAAATCGGATTCTCTAATAGGACTCAAAGGTATGAATGCGATACTTAATAGAAATACCGAAAATAAAATAAAACATGATCTATATAATTCAAAATATCATGAATTAGTTGACAAAAATTTGTACTTACATAAATTTTAGCCTAGATTCATTAAATTTAATTTGCATATCAAAAAAAAGGAGATGGGAGATTGATGTTAGATATCAACTTGAAAACTTTAAAGTTATAAAAATATCTCGAAGGTTAGAGCATACTTGGAGAAAGATGCTGGATATGAAATTGAGAATTGTCGAAATATCTCTAAGCTTGGAGAATAATGTTGAATATCAACATGGGAACTCTAAAGTATTACACACGTTTGAGAAATAGTTGATCGATATTTGCTGGGAGTTGTAATATCTAATTCCATCTTTTTTCGACATTGTTTACGTTTTCGAAGTATGGATCACGACCGGTATGCTGAGGGTATAAGGATTCAGTTTTCTTCTTCCTCGAATAATGACTTTACTTCATAATCGATAGTAGTAGCACTTGCCGTCAAGAGCGATTTTTCTCGCTAGCAATTGCAATGTGTCGATTTTCTGACCTCGCACTAGAAAGTCTTTTCGAGCTCTTTATTATTTTTGTACGTAGACGGAAGATAATGATTTTTCTTTTTACTCAAATATGGCGACTTTTTTATTGGTTGGCAATTTGCTGGCAGTTTTACTATATTTTTTGTGTGATTTTTACTTTATTTTTTTGTGCAAGTTTTACTATATTTTTTTTTTTTATTATTTTTCCGTAATTTAACAAAGTTTTTTTTTTACTGTATTTTTTTTCTAATTTTTACTATATTTTTTGATTAATTTTTTACATTTTTTTTTGCGGAAATTTTACTGTATTTTCTGTGTAGATTTTACTATATTTTTTTGCGTAATTTTTACAATTAGGTTCAAGTGGCTGCCGTAGAGGCACACTTAGGCCAGTTTTGAAAGGCCCGTTGTGATACCACCAACACAAGGAAAGTCAGTCCCGGGACCCGGCCATATGGAAAATCCCTGAGTTGTTGGGATTTTCCACATAGCAGAATCCCGGGACTGACACTCCTAAACCGACACCGTTACTCCTCCTCAAACCACTTAGATGACTTTATGAAGGCCATCAAGTCCTTTATGTCCAGTTCCGCGATCTGGCTTAGGCTATCCAGGAAGAGAACTCCCAAAAAGCGCGTTCTCGCGCTGCTTAAAGCCGGGCAGTTGCAGATGAGGTGCTCCACTGTTTCCTCCTCCTCATCATCTTTGCAACTCCTGCAGCATCGTCGGTAGGGCGCACCTAGCCTTTCTGCAATACCCCTATCAATATGGAGATTTCCCTCCTAGTTAGGATATAAATGCGTCTAGACCTTTTAATCTCCCTAATGCGTCGCCTCCAGAACGCTCCAGCTGTCTATGATGACAATTACAATATGAATAGCAGGAATATTTTTAGAACCTAAAAACCTATAAAAATGTCAAAATAAGCCTACATACATTCATTTAAATCGAGAAAAATCTAATTTTGAAAACCAATTAGGTACAGACTCTGGTTACTTTTTTTTGCTTATCATTTCCGGATTTATGCCAAAGATCAATTAAGGAAGAAATGCGCCTAAAAATTACCAAATTGACAAACGTCGTGCTTACCTACGCCCTGTGTTGAGTTGAGCTGCTGTAACAAGAGCAGCAACGAAATCAGAATATCCTGACAAATCTCCAACCACAAAAATATGTATACAAATAGCCATAGAAGGTGTTTACAAACGCATCCTAAAAGAAAATACAATATTTTGTAAATATTTGCAAAAAGTGAATAATAAATTAATATTTGTACAATGTCATGTTGCTACAACAACAACGCCAAATCCAAATTGGTCAAACAGCGAAAAAAATGTCAAACAATTAGACGAAGTCAACAAATGTCATTGGACATATGTATATAACACCCGTAACACCAACACCAGAAACTCTAGCTAGCTGTAGCAGCACAAGCCAAAGACACAGAGGCGTCACTAACTCACAGCATCGAACAGCAATGAAACAATGGAAAAACACATTGATGCAGCCTTGTCAACTGCATGGACACACGCTGAACGGGCTAGCAGGAGGGCGATTTGCTTTATGGTTGCGCCAAAATGACTAACCAAAAAACAAGCAGAAACTCGTCAGATATCGGTGAAATTGTTATTTGAATAGGTATAGATTTTTCTTATTTGATTGAATTTAGGTAGAATACTCTAGCAGCGCTATTTTTATATTGAAAATTGGCAAAATCGGGTGATAACTACGCCCCCTTTTTCGATATCGAAAAATTCGAAAATCATAAAATGACATAATTCAGTAACGGAAATGGCTAAAATTATATAATTTGGTAGGATGAACCACTTTGTTGAAATTTCGACTGGTCATAACTTTTAAACTGATTACGCTAGAATCATGAAATTTGGCACAAGGTACACTACCATGATCAAATTGGACGAAATTGCTTCACGACCACGCTCATTTTCGATATCGAAAATTTCGAAAATCACATTAAAACTACCCAGCGGTTTGGTTTACCCGAACTTAGAATTCTTTACTTGTTTTTTTTTTTGTTAATTTCTTTTTTTATTACGCTTAGTTTTATTTTGTTAAATTTTTTTTTTTTTTTATTTTAATTTATTTTGTTATTTTTTCATTTTTTTTATTTTATTTTTTGTTTTATTTTTTATATTATTTTTTTATTATTTTTTATTTTTTTTAGTTTATTTTTTTTTTTTTTTTTTTGATTTATTTAATTTTATTTTATTTTATTTTATTTTTTTATTTTATTTTATTTTATTTTATTTTATTTTATTTTATTTTATTTTATTTTATTTTATTTTATTTTATTTTATTTTATTTTATTTTATTTTATTTTATTTTATTTTATTTTATTTTATTTTATTTTATTTTATTTTATTTTATTTTATTTTATTTTATTTTATTTTATTTTATTTTATTTTATTTTATTTTATTTTATTTTATTTTATTTTATTTTATTTTATTTTATTTTATTTTATTTTATTTTATTTTATTTTATTTTATTTTATTTTATTTTATTTTATTTTATTTTATTTTATTTTATTTTATTTTATTTTATTTTATTTTATTTTATTTTATATTATTTTTTTTTTATTTTATTTTATTTTATTTTATTTTATTTTATTTTATTTTATTTTATTTTATTTTATTTTATTTTATTTTATTTTATTTTATTTTATTTTATTTTATTTTATTTTATTTTATTTTATTTTATTTTATTTTATTTTATTTTATTTTATTTTATTTTATTTTATTTTATTTTATTTTATTTTATTTTATTTTATTTTATTTTATTTTATTTTATTTTATTTTATTTTATTTTATTTTATATTATTTTTTTTTTATTTTTTTTATTTTTTTTTTATTTTAGTTTATTTTATTTTATTTTATTTTATTTTATTTTATTTTATTTTATTTTATTTTATTTTATTTTATTTTATTTTATTTTATTTTATTTTATTTTATTTTATTTTATTTTATTTTATATTATTTTTTTTTTATTTTATTTTATTTTTTTTTTTATTTTAGTTTAGTTTAGTTTATTTTATTTTATTTTATTTTATTTTATTTTATTTTATTTTATTTTATTTTATTTTATTTTATTTTATTTTATTTTATTTTATTTTATTTTATTTTATTTTATTTTATTTTATTTTATTTTATTTTATTTTATTTTATTTTATTTTATTTTATTTTATTTTATTTTATTTTATTTTATTTTATTTTATATTATTTTTTTTTTATTTTTTTTTATTTTTTTTTATTTTAGTTTAGTTTAGTTTATTTTATTTTATTTTATTTTATTTTATTTTATTTTATTTTATTTTTTTGTTTTTTTTTTTATTTTATTTTATTTTATTTTATTTTATTTTATTTCATTTTATTTTATTTTATTTTATTTTATATATTATATTATTTTTACTTCATATTTTTTACAGGTATCATTTTTATATCCTTGTAATTTGGTTATATCTTTCCAATGCGAGACCGTCTTGAACCCCAAAATAAAATTATTAAATAATATTAATTTGAAAATGTTACCCGCCATCTCTGCACAGAATAATGGCGGCTTTTGCGGCTAACTAATTTCGCCACTCCATATTACATTCTTACTTCAGACGAGGTAGGAGGGGCATTGTAAAAATTAAAAAAAAAAAAAATTAAATGTGTTTATGTGTGGAATACATTTTGTATGCAAAAAGTAAACATATGCAGGATGTTGATAAGCACGCAACGGCCAGTTTACACGTTAGTTGGTTTGGTCATGCTGCATGCCACAACCATGTTGCATGAAATACGTACATACACGCATACAGGTGTGGTGAGCGTATGAAAATTTTAACATACGAAAATTTGTTAGTACTTATGTATGTGTACATTTGGAAGTACATACTCCTATATGCATTATAGATTACTACACATCGTGTGACAATTTCTCATTCAACGCTACATCACAGCAAAACACGAACGTTAACGCAAACGTTTGACGGCGGGTTGGCATATTACATTTCATTTACTTTTCGGTTGCGTTTTATTTATTTTTAAAGCGAACGCTACTCATTCACTTATTTGCATTACAAGCTTGTATATATGTACCAAGTATACCCAGTAAGCATTTTGATGATTGAAATCTTAACAAATTAAAAAAAAAATCAAAACGTCTTACTAGATGAGAAAATTTGATGGTTTCTTCCGTATTTGGAGTCGTTCGTAAATTTTGTTAAATTCGTACTCCTAAATATGTACTAATATTACATATCGAAAAAAGAAGGTTTAGAAAAATTTTATTTTAATTAATCCGTACTTGTAAGTAATCGATTAATCAATTAGGTAATCGCACGATCAATTTCAAAACGCTCGTTGGGTTACTGTAAGTACATAAGTACATACATATGTATAAGTGTAAATGTATTAGCTGCGACCACATTTAAGAACGTTAAAAAAAACGTTAGTAATTATTCAAAATTACGGACATTTGCATGTTATACTGTAGGCGGCGCGCCTGTTCCAATACTACGACTACCTATGTGTATAACTCTGTTTTGAAAGTCGTGATGGGATGTAGAGGCAAAATGTTGCAGAGCCATTGTTGTTGGTATGGTATGGGTAATTACTCGCAAATGGGCGTTGCATGTGGACGTGTTGGATGCGTTGGTTGGTGCTATGATTGCTGTTAAGATCGCTGGTATGTTGCTTTTACAACTGGCGTTGTTATTGGTATTGTTATTGTCGTGATTGCAGAGTTGTTGGTACTTAAAAATAATTGTTAATGCGCCACAATAAACAAATAATAAAAATGCCAACATGTAAACGCCATTATGCATTTCTATATACTTATGTATGTACACAGTAAAAATAAAAGTCTAACTTTAATACCTTTTTGGTGTTTATATATAACAACGCCGAAAAAGTATTAAATTAATACCATGTTCGGTCTGATTTCTCGTGAGAGAGGAATTCAGTAGAAGATTCTCTCAGGCAAAAAAAAAAAAAATTACAGTTTTATTATATTGCCTTCACCGAGAGTCGAACTCACAATTTATTGAATGCTCAACGGAGATGTCTACTATCAAGCCATCGAGTACTTATGTTTGTCAGCGTCTAATTGCACTGTTGTTCTTAATGTAGTATCGCAATAGCGACGAACCGCGTGCTCTGAGCAAACAAACCACCGGACTTAATTTAATGCTAAAAAGTAATTAACTTAATACTTTTCCGGCTTTGTTTTAAAACAAATAGTACCTAAAACATTATAATGAGAGAAAGCGCTAGGGAGAGAGCGCTTTAGTATTATTTTGGTATTATTTTAAAACTATTTGGAATTAAAAAAAATTCAGAGTCTTAAATTAATACTATTTAGTATTAAAACTCAAATTTAATTCCAAGAAGGCTTAATTTCAATACCGACTGGTATTAAAAGTAAACTTTCATTTTTTACTGTGTATGTATATTTATAAATATGTATGTTAGTGCTTAAATATATGATATTTTATGTACGCAAGTCGATTTCATGCAGTCAACGTAAACGTAGTGATTTCTATGAAAAAGTTGCAATATATGCATTAGGGTGATTCAAATAGTTAAAACCATTTTTTTGAGATAGGTAAAAAAGTTGACTTACTGATATTTCAATATCTCCGCCATTTTCATTCTACTTTTAAACCAAATGATTCCACATTCGAAATTAACATAAAATTTTACATAGAATGTATGAAATGTCGAAGATATAGAAATTTAAGAAAAGTTTTTGGGTAAAAACAGAAAAGTTTTGTTGAGGACTTTTAATATAACAGGACTTATAAAGTCAAGGGCACGTCACATAGTTGTACTGGTATGCCTGAAATTTTTGTAAATAAATTTTCTATAATGAAGGAGGGCTAACTTTTTTTCGTCCATGAACTTTTTATGATTTTAAAGTGGTTTAATCTGAAGTTTTGTAAACAAAATTTTTTATTTTTTTTTTTCAAAATTTGTTGATTTTTTTTTTTGTCACAGTGGTTATAAAGAAGAAGGCAAACAAATATTTTTGGGAATTGGTATAATATATAATTCAACAATTGAAGCCGAAAAAATGAAAAATACAAATTTTTTATGTACCTATATGAAGGTGTTTTGCGAAATTGGAAATTTTCATACTTTTACCGATATCTCGGAAACTAGATTTGCCACAGAAAAATGTATGTGATATTCGGAATCAGGAGAACATTTTACAATAAGAAAATGTATTTTCATTCTAGGAGATTTTTTTTTTGTCGAGTAGTGTAATTATAGTGAATTTTCTCACCATTTTTGAATTTATCTTTCAAAAAACCTTTATGTTCATACATATTCTTAAAATGGAAGCTTTGGATTTACCAAAACTTTTTACTTAGTACGAATATCATAACTATTAACTTCAGTTGTAAATTTTTTCGGTTAAACTTTTCAAAAATTATTAGAAAATTCACATACAAAAAAGTCTAGGTTTTTCACAATCATTTTTTATGGGAAAGGAAAAAAATAGAAACCTCTAAGTGTTAAGCTACAGCGCTTATTTTTGGCAAGGCTCATTTTCTGATCAATTACGAAGCTTTGATGGGATAAGACCTAGTCGACAATTTTTTGAGTCACCCTAATAAGCATATACAAATACAAACATATTTAGCTGCATGTGCATTAAAAAGTTAAATTCTGTTGGTATGTACAGTAGAGTGGACTTGACATTTTGTTTTTTGCAAACAGACTGTTTCGCCCTCCTAAAATTATTGATTTGTATGTATACAAGACATTCCCTAAAGCTTGGACAGTTTTATTCAGAGGAAGGCGGGGCGGGGCATATTGGCCTCAAAGTTCCGGTGGCCCTATGGAGACCAAAAAAAAATGTTTTTTTTTCTTTTTTTCTAATACCCAAAATCGATAATACCCTAGTCGAAGATATCACATATAAATTTTGGTTCCGATCGGAGGCCCTTAAGTGTGCATCACGAGGATCAAAGTACAAATTCAAATCAAAATTTATATGTGATATCTTCTACTAGGGTATTATCGATTTTGGGTATTAGACAAAAAGAAAAAACAATTTTTTGAGTCCATAGGGTCATCGGAACTTTGCCTTCCTCTTAATAATTTGAGAGACCAAAGCAGTCTTTACAAAAACCTTTTTTTCATATAAAATAAGTCCACTCTAATGTACATCCCAATATTGATAGAATATATTTATATTGCTTACATATATACATATATGTATGCCTTTATATTTATTTACAATGTATTGTTTATTTATTGGTTTTCGATGTGGTTTTCTGGTTGGTGTAATTTATTGATAAATTACTGACAGCTGTCAATTATTAAAAATTATAAATAAATGACTGCATATACCTACATATTTTATTTTAGTTAGTGAATAAATAATATCGGTCGTTGAGTGTAACACATTCAATTTTTAAACATTTTCGTTGCGCCAGAAACATTAATGTGCCACACAGAAATATTAAACGTAAACGTAAAAACTTTATCAGTGGAAAGAGTATAATGAGAATATAACCTGCAAAAACATATTTATGTCAAAAACAAAAACTTAAAATTTTGCGAGAGAAATAAACCTTCAAATACGATTTCTAAAAATTTTAATTTTGGTACTTTCATGCTTCTGGTAAGCGCGCGACCATATACAATATGGTAGGTATCTAGTGCTGACCTTACATAAATTAGAATACAAATATTTTTTAAAAGAAAACGTGGGTGAATTTGTAATCAATAGACCCCAAGGTTACTTGCATAATGACTCTGCGATTTCGTTGCACGTCCTGGGTGAACTTGGCACGCAGGAACTTAGTCGACTTTTGCGGCTTCACCAACAGTTCAGTACAACAATACAGACCCTTATCAAAAATGTAGACTTACTAACAAGTAGTTTAATTTACACGATTCTATTTATGTTCTTACACTTTTGAAAAGTTTCAGATCATCCAATTGAAATCGCATAACCTCTAGCACACTGACCGTTTTCTTTATTAGTCAGTAAGTGCAAAAACCTTCGTCACATCAATTAACCTATACATTTTTGTATTAAAATTAAAAATACGTTAACCTTCAAACAGCTCTTCTTCCAAATTCATTAGTTGACAGAAGTAGAATAATTGAATTGTAAAGCGTTGAGAAACTGTTGTACATATCTCGCCCCACCACTGAGTGCGCCAATTAGTAGGGATTACGAGCTGTCGCCTTAACCTGCAACTCGTCAGGCTGTCAGTTTCGCGCCACTTCCGACCCACCGGATCAATGGAATTAGCAAAGCGCTGTACATATATTTTAGCATGCTAGTTGTAACGTTGTTGTTTATTCTACCAAATCTCCTGCTTTTTATTTTTCTTAATTTTTGTGTGTGCCATTGTGTAGCTAGCAAGAGGTCCCTTGAAAGTGCGTGTGATTTTTGTAATTTGACACTTTTTCTCCAATTGATTGCCTCAAATCTGCTCGAGTTGCCACTACACATGGGAAGAGATGCACACTGCTATGCTTACATGCTTATAAGTACGGATGTATGTAAAAATTTTCATCTGACTTTCTTCACTGCCGACACTTTCTACACAAACAACCAACGTTTGTACTCCCCTCATATGAAATGTGTAAAACCCCTGTTGGCTGTACAAATGTCACTTTGACACTTCAACGTGTGTGTTCGCGCTTATTCGCTGCCGTCAGCTCAGCCTGAGTAGCTGCTAAAGCAGTCAGTGGCTGGGTTTTGTCAGCAAAGTCCTCAGTAAAGCTGAGAATTTTTGTATACCCAGTTGCACGAGCGATAGTAAAATTTCTATCTAAGTATGACACCGACGCCTCTCTTTTCTATTTCGAAAATTTCGAAAAAGAAAAAAGTTGAAACAGTCGAAATGGTAAGATTCAGTAGCTAGGTATATTGACCCAGTCATTTCATCATTCGATCCCTTTTTGATATCGAAAACTCCGAAAACATACACGGTTAAAAATTTGAACCTAAATTTTAAACTTTTTTGGACTACAAATTCAATCTAGACCAGTTTTCATGAAAATTGGCTAAATGAATCGGGTTTCAATTATAAACAATAAATGTTTTAACAATTTTTTAAAGATAAAATAAATTGTTTGTCCGTTGGCTGGAATTCGAACCAAGACTCCCCCCATCATGCCCGTTTGCTCTACCACTGAGCTACATCGCAAACATATATGTTGTTGGCAAAATTCAATCTTGAATAAGCTTTCAAAAATAAATTTGAATTTTCAAACCCAAAAGTTTACATTTTAAACCGAAAAATTTTAATTTTCAAACCAAAAAGTTTTAATTTTAAACCGAAAAGTTTTAAGAATAAAATAAAACTAAAAATGTTGCAGCTGGCAGGATTCGAACGAAAACGCTCAGGAGTCACAGCCGACTGCTCTACCGCTGAGCTATATCGCACATGAAGGTTTTGTGGGCAATATTCCATTACATTTAAACAAACCAAAAATAAAAAATATAGATTTTAAATCGAAACCAGAAGAAATTGAAAATCTTTGTAGGTATTTGGACGGTTTGAAATATTGTACAAAAAAGTTTGAAAAATTGATTAAACTTTATACGGATTTAAAATTTAGGTTCATTTTTTTAGCCGTGTATAAAATGAGATACATCTTCGACGGAAGCAGCGAAATTGGTAGCTATATTGGCATATTCATACAAATTATGGCTTTTCGAAACCTAATGACAACTGAAGCACTTTTTCGATATTGAAAATTCAGAAAAACAAATGCAATGAAATATTTCATCGAAGACTAAAGGGTCAGTTACATAAAGCTTTATTTTGACTTTACCTCGAACTTTGACTTTGACAGAAAAGTTCAGTATAGGTATTTAAACGAAGCATGGCAAATTGGAGACCTCAAAGTTGAAGCAAGGTTAAAATTTGGCAAACTGTCAAATTTTGCTTGCTTTGCTTGCTTTGACTATCAGACGTTGGTGACTTTGCTTTAATTAGAGAATAAAAAGTTGGAGGAAATAATAATTAATTAAATTTTTCTCTATTAAATTAATAAATTAACCAAAATACTCTGAATGCAAACAAAAAAAAAACGAAAACAAATGTATAAAAGAGAAGCGTCAAAGCGTTCATTGTAGCATACCTCTGAAGTTGGACGCAGAGTTTTGAGGTAGCTAATGTCAGGCGAGGTTAACAAAGCTTTATGTATTTGACCTTTAACACACTTCAGTTTTCTGCGTCGAAGACTAACACACTTCAGTTTTCTGCGTGGAAAACTAACACGCTTCAGTTTTCTGCGTCGAAGACTAACACATTTCGTTCTCTGCGTCGAAGACTAACACGGTTCAGTTTTCTGCGTCGAAGACTAACACACTTCGTTCTCTGCGTCGAAGACTAACACACTTCGGTTTTCACATAGAACTGAACTGTGTTAGTCTTCGACGCAGAGAACGAAGTGTGTTAGTCTTCGACGCAGATAACTGAAGTGCGTTAGTCTTCGACGCAGAGAACGAAATGTGTTAGTCTTCGACGCAGAAACAGCACCGTGTTAGTTTTCCATGCAGAGAACGAATTGTGTTAGTCTTCAACGCAGAGAACGAACCGTGTTAGCCTTCCACGCTAACAGAACCGTATTAGTCTTCGTTGGGAGCGACGATTTATCCTTTTAATGATTTTTGTAACATCGGAAGATAATCACGCCTCTTTTTCGATATCGAAAAATTTCAAAAAATTTCGAAAAACATATAAAATTATATAATCACTAACCGAAGCGCCTAAAAAATTTCGGAAAACAAATAAAATAATATTTTCCACTGATTGAAGCAACTAAATTAGTAAAATTTGCAATAGGTAATCAGATGATATTCGTTATTATCTATGAATGTATTTACTGTCATCCTGTAGGTATGTATATGATTTTATTTGAAATTTGATGTTAATATCAAATTTTTCCAAAGAAAATTTTTCAAAATTTTTGATGTGCCAGAAACATGAATGTGTAGCAAATTCATGTTTCTGGCGCAACGAAAATGTTTAAGAACTGTATTTAAAAATTTTTGAAAATGTGAATCTCTATTTGTTTTGAATTTCGAAATTTCAACAACAATAATTGGTCTTGAAAGTTATATCTCACCCGAATTTCGACTCTCTTACTTGTTTTGTTTATTTTAAAAATGTAATTTCACTTTCCCTACAATCGAAAAAAAACAACAACATTCAAAAAAATCCCAAAAACTCAAGTGTCCTCTTAAGTTCCATTGCGATATTTTAATTTATTGCACTTGTTATTTGTTCCTCGTCAAAATGTAAGTATGTACTCGTACTCTCGCTCAAGTGGCCTTACACATCCTTAAAGTGAGTTCCGACCACTAAATCAACGTGCAGTGTATGTAATCCTCTTTGGAGCATTTTTTTTTTTTTGTTATCCTGCCAGTTAGATAAACATTGAAGCAGTTTGTTAATTTGAGAATCACAATATGTATTTGTCTGTTAGTAGAAAAAGAAAGTGCCGAAACGCACTTGCACAAGCTATGAATTTTGACAGTTCGTAACTCGTGTTCCGGTGACAGTTGACAGTTGGCGGTGATCATGCGATATTTATCTAATAGATCTAAGTGGTGCGGCTTGCACAAAGTGCTCGTGAATGCTGATAATTAATAAATTAAAGCCGCTTAGAAAGTGTTTTTTGTTTTGTTTTGGAAATAAGCGGACTATTAGCGTTTGAAGTATCTAAGCTGTATTAAATTAATATTTACTGTTGATGGACGCATGTAGCTAAGGCGGAAATGAAAACAAAAACATTTGAGGACCACACAGCAAGTGAGAGAATATTTTATAGGCAGGAAAAAAACGGTGCGTATAGCATATGAGAACGCCTTACGGTTTAAATGCAAAAATTGGTTCAATTTTTTTAAAGGAAGTATAGCTTCCTTTTCTATGAAAAATCAGAGAAATATACAGAGAATAATTCTCAAAATTGTTCAGATTAACTCTAAAACATTAAGAGAAATATTCAATGCACAGAGACGAGTTTACTACTATCAGGGTAACAGATTCACGGATTTGGAAGAAATTTGGAATAGATAGCATGCATAAGAGTTTCTACTTGGAACTGTCATCCATCTGAGGTTTTTATTAATATTAGGTAAGATATACCAAAATGTGTACCAAATGAAAGGTGTTTTCAAATATTTTCGAATATCGACCACTATCTCGGGAACGACTAAAGAGATTTGGATCCAATGTTTGCAAATGGGAAATGAAAGGTATTTCCAGTCGTATAAAAACTAAAATATTACTAAGCAGGGCCCAAACCTATTGACACCCTGTATGTATACTAATTCTTGTAGGGTACTTATTATATGGCTATATTTTTTTGGCCATTAATAACTTTTATAATAATCCATCGATTTTCTTTGATGAAAGCTCATTTGTTTTCGTTCATTTGAGAAAAAAAATATCTGGAAAAAAATTTAAAGTTTTTGATATCCTTCCTTGCAAACTACACATTTTCTTACATTTTTATAAAAAAAAAGGTAAAAATCCGCATTGATTGCACATTATCTTCGAACCGACAGAGCCTAGCGAAAAGTTTTGTATACATGGTTTATAGCAAATTTGATTAGCTTTTAAAATTTTTAAACCGTTTTGGAATTGCTCAATTTGTACTTGATATACACAAGATTAGGTGGAGCCATCTTTTTTTTTTTTGCAATCGTAAATATCTCGAAAACTAGAGCTGTTAGAAAGAAACGCATCATTTTTTCGTAATCAGCACCCTTAAATTGACCTCAAAAGACAAAAGTAAGTCTGAAAAATGTTTCACTGTCCAGTGTAATAGGGTCTATACACACACACAGAGTCAACAATCTCTACATATAATAAAATTGTAACAGGTCGATGTCTGTACATGGCAGATATCAACAAAAAATTGATTGGGGGAAGCATTATTAAGCGAGTAGAATCCAAGTCAACCATTTTAAACATTTTTGTGTGTCTGTCTGTCCGTATGTTTGTGGCCGTATCATTCTGAATGGAATTGAATGAAACTTTTTTCGTTGGATTGCTCGACGCTCAACTTAAAATTTAAGGTATTCCTTTTTTCGATATCTCAACCGGTTTTGGAGTTTTCGCCCAATATGTGGACAATGTCTGTCTGTATGTTTGAGGTCGTTACACTATAAAAGTATTGAATGGAATTGAATCGTTGGATTGCTAGACGCTCAACTTAAAGTTTAAGATATTACTTTTTTCGTTGGATTGCTCGACGCTCAACTTAAAATTTAAGGTATTCCTTTTTTCGATATCTCAACCGGTTTTGGAGTTATCGCCCAATATGTGGACCATGTCTGTCTGTATGTTTGAGGTCGTTACACTATAAAAGTATTGAATGGAGTTGAATCGTTGGATTTCTAGACGCTCAACTTAAAGTTTAAGATATTATTTTTTGCGATATCTCAACGGATTTTGGGGGTTATCGCCCAATATGTGAACCAGGGGTGACCAAAAATGTACAATATGCGTGTCAAACGAATTGTGTCAATGAGTGCTTTAATATGCGATGCAATTCATTGAAATATCTGAAATGGTTTGGGAGATATCTTGATAGCTCGACCGGTTTCGGAGGTATCGACAAATATTTCCACAAAAATGTGTTAGTACATTATGGGTATCAAACAAAAGGGGTTTATGAATGCTCTCATAAACAATTTGATTAATTTCAATACCTACGCATACGAAGTCGCGGGCACCAGCTAGTGCCTAATAAAATAGAACAAAAGTCATATGATATCTCTATAGATTTTCTTCAAGAAGAAGTTCTTTTTATATTTGAAGAGAAAATCTTATTAATGTTTTCAAAGAGAAATCTTGCAGAAAACGAATTGATTTCTTAGGGTTCCTAACAAGAAGATAGAGTTATCGCCCAATATACGCATATTGTACGAGCTTATGTTTGGTCACCCCTGCTCCACATATTTGTTGATAACTCTGAAACCGGTTGAGTTATCGAAATAAGGGATGTCTTACATTTTAAGTTAAACGTCTAATAATGTAATGGTGAAATCATTCATTAAATTCCATTCAGCAGTTTTCGAGTGATACGACCTCAAACATACAGACAGAAAGACAGACAGACAGACAGAAAGATAGACAGACAGACAAAAGTTCCAAAAACGATTGATTTGGACTCTATTGGCTTAGTAATGATTAACACTAAGAGTTTTTTTTGAATATCTGCAATATACAGATATCGACATGTTAAAATTCTGTTAAAAGTAGGGATGTTGAGTGTTACAAAAAAAAAAATCGCCAAAAATACAGTTTTCACTAGATCTTGGTAATATTATGCTTAAAGTGTTTGTAATTATACACACTAATTTTATAAGAAATAAAAAGTTCCTCATTTTTACAACTTCGCATAAAAAAAACTTTCAAAATCAAAATTTTTCCAAAAATCGTAAAAATTCGAAAAAATTCCGACTTTGACCAGCTATTGTTCATGAATGATTTGGACCACCCCGACATATTATGCGTCGTTGGAAGCGTATATTGATTTCCTCTCGAACGAGGTATTGCTTGCGTCCATCGCTTTTTTAACATTGGCGAAAATAATTTTTGATGTTTATTGTTTCAGTTTTTAACACTGTACCTGAAATATTTTGTGCTTTTATAAGTTTTAAGTTTTAAAAATTATACCGACTTTTATGTAATCATTGTTGCACTATAAAAGACCAACCAGGATCTTATTGTGCTAATATTGTCAATAAATGAATGAATGAATGATACCTGAAAAAACACAAAATTACCGATATCTCGAAAACCTACCCATACAAAAAATTTAAAAAAACATGTTTTGTGCTCGGCATATCAGTGCCAATTCATCCATATACACGAATACCTTGGTATTTTTTGGCTGTAAACTAGTGCTATTTACAATGCATTTTTAGTCGAAAAAAAAACAACAAAAAAATAATAATTCTTTTGTGAGTTTTTTTTATTCCTATACCTACATGTTAGAAAGTCTTTTTCTAAGTCCACTTTGTAACCAAACAAAAAGTTTGTCAAATTTGTTTATCTATCTAGGGCCGTTCGCTCAAGAAAACTTAGACATTTATCTGTCCGACACAAAATATTTATTGTAGGTATAGAAATTGTCTATATATCGCGCAAATAAATTTCTAACTTCACTTGAAGAACGGCCCTAAAGTTATTTAAAGAATACGCTTCAAATTTAAACTGTTTCTGAAACTTCTCAAGCAACAAAACAATTTTTACTTGCACATTTTATAAAAAAAATTCTCTTTATAAATAAAAACATATGAACAAGTCAATTACGGAATACTCTTTCACACATACATGCATTCAGCTAAAAGTACCTACATACACTCGAATTAACAGTAACATGCCAGCAAGGAGTCAACAGCAACATTTCAACAGTTCAGCGCAAAAGTCAACGCTTAATAGGTATGTAGCAACAATAACAATACAAACACAATTTGCTACGCACTCACGTAACCAGCCAAAACTTGTAACAACTCAGCGACATCGAAACCGCCAAGGGCTACAATGTAATATAAAAACAACAACAATATAGAAAAAGTGTACAACAAAAGGACAATAATGGGCGCTGTTGTCGTTATAGAGTGAAATTCTCGACGACCAAATATCACTCAACATACGCTAAGGCAAACAATAATAACATGTGTAAATATGTATTTCTGGGGTATATAAACTGACACATACATACATACTTAGGTATATTTGAGGAATAGGAACGTGTTGGAAACATAAAGAAACAAAAAGCACTCAACAGCCAAAAGGCAATATTTTGAGTAAAATATTTGTATATAGAGATGGATGTGTGTATGTATGTATGTAAACAACTCAGTGTCGAAAAAACTTTCAAAAATTTTACAGAGAGAAACGGCAAGAAGAAACGTCAGTAATGTTAAAAAACCACAAACAAAACGTTTACACTTAATAAATACACGAAACGACTTTTTGAACAGCAGAAGCTCAGCTCGAGTATCGACATGATTAGCAAAGATGTGAAATGTAAAACAATACCTACCTACTTCATTCACTCATTCCATACACCAAACTTAACAAGCCTCCTCCTTAACGGCTGGATATATTGCGTACGAATGAGAGGCCAACACACCCAACGCAATGCGCCGACATTTTTAATTGTGAATGAATTATGACAAACAGACGAACAGCAATCACCACGACTCGTTTCCGCATAACGACCACCCAACCACCTTCTCGTGCTAGCTGCAATTGTGCGCCATTATTGACCGATAATGCACAGTGGGTCGCAGTTGGGCAATAATGTGATTGAAAAAAGCTTCTCATTTTTAATTCTACACCTTTTCCAACAGTACTTTCGAAAGCATCAATTTGATTTTCGAAAGCATAAATTCGTTTTTAGAAATCGTCAATTTAACTTAAGAAAATAAAATAATGGACTTAAGAATACATAGTCAAAAGTTCTTAAGAAAGCTTCAACCGTACTTTAGTATTATCAAATGTACAAATGTAATTTCAGAAAGCTCCAAATGTACTTTAGAACTACCCAAGGACTGAAACCGAAACCGATTAATTTTTCAAAACCGTGGCCAAAACCGTAACCATTATTTTTATTGGAAAAAGAACGAAACCGAAACCGTTTAAAAACCGGCACCGGTTTTGAATTTTTTAATGTCTTCTTTTTGTGGATACATATTTTATTGTACCAGAGGCTATAATTTTCATGGAAAATGGTTTAGCAAGGTTACAAAAGACACGTTTTGACCTCAATATCAAAATTCTGAAAGTGGAAATTAAACTACAGTCGAATGAAGCCATCGAAAAAAATTTACGACATCCGAAAACAATGTTTAGTGGCCCGCCTCAGAAAGCATCACTCATATTAATGTTCCATTCTAACATTTTGTTAAAGGCTGATTTACACGGGTCAATTTTCACCTTCAAATATAAAGTGTAGATCGATGGAATTATTTCTATTCACGGTCGAACAACCAAAAAATTTAAAATTTATTTTGAAGAAATTTTTTCCATAAATAGCGCCAGTAATATTTATTACTATATTGGAGAAAATCCCACATGACCACCGGAGTAAAGTTTTAAAAATTCAGACTTATTTTGCATTAAGCCAGCATCGTATCCGAAACCGTCCGGAAACTTTACTGCTGTGCTGTATTTACTGTTGGTTCATTTTTTCAGAATTTTTTGTATTCGAAAACAGTCTGGCAACTACACTGATAAAAACTGCATGAAAACGGAAAAATATACAGTTTTTGCCAGATTTTTTTCCATTTTCAGATGCGTTTACGGTAATTTGGCTGGCTGAGTATTTGAGTTTTGTAGTTGCTAAATTTTTTTGTGTTGGCGGAACGAAACCGTAACCGAAACCGAAATAAATGTTGAAGAACGAAACCAGGACCGAAACCGAAACCCGTTACAAAACCGAAACCGAAACTGGAACTTTGTTTTAATCGGTTTCATACCTTGGAGTCACTATACAAAACGTCAAATGTATTTTAGAAAGCGTCAAATGTACTTTCGCAAGTTTCAAATGTACTTTCGACAGTATCAATTGTTACATTCGAAGGTACGTTTGACGATTTCTATAGTAAATTTGATGATTCTAAAGTAAATTTGATGCTTTCTAAAATCAAAATAATGACATCTAAAGTACATAACATTCTTCATGACATTATCTTGCCCCGGAATTTTATAACATTGAAAAAAATTTATTTGTATTTTCCGTCCCTGAATAAAACGATTCCTGGCGAATACTAATCGGAGCTTTTCGACAACCTGATATTGATCTAGAGCAGAGGGGAATGAATTTGGTTGAGGTAGTCCCTTCCGCCGAAGCTATAAGTCAAACTTACGGGGTGGGCGGGCCATGAACCAAAACTTGTTCATTAAATCCATATTTTCTTATTCTAAAGATCGAAAATGACAAAAGCTACTAAAAAGTTTCAAGGGAATAATTTTGAGGAATAGTTCCTGAACTTATAATTTTAAAGGAGCTAAATTTGTATATTTGTATACATGTTTGTATATCTGGTACTATCTCGAGAACCGCTTGACCGATTTGGATGAAATTTGGCATATAGATAGTATGATTGTTTCTAAGACCATCCACTTCGGAGCTGTCACCTGGGGCGGTTTACAGGGTTGCCACCTATTCCAAATTTTTTAAATGATGCAGGCAGATATGCCAATAGGCCAACTAAAATATTTTCAAGTAGGGTTGCCACCTAGGATTGTCACCTTACCGCATTATATGTATTTGAACATGCGGTACTATCTGGAGAACCGCTTGACCGATTGGAATGAAATATGGCATAATGATAGTATTATTGAGTCTAAGACTATCCACTTGGGGGTTGCCACTTGAAGGGTTTACAGGGTTGCCACATACATATCTCAATTTTTTTTAAATTATGGAGTAAGATATGTTAATATGGGTATCAAATGAAAGGTATTCTCGTCGACATACCAACTAAAATATTTTCAAGTAGGGTTGCAGCACAAGGTTACCATTTACCTTATTTGCATATTTTGGGGTCATTTTGTGATCGTTTAGTGGTCACTATTTTGTGGGACTATTTTGGGTTTGGACAGTTTTGGGGTCATTTTCGGATCATTTTGGGTTCATTTTTGGATCATTTTGGGATCATTTTAGGGTAATTTTGGAGTCATTGTGGGTTCATTTTGGGATCCTTTTTGGGGTCGTTTTGGGATTATTTTGGGGCTGTTTTGAGATCATTTTGGGTTCAATTTTGAGATAATTTTGGCGTTATTTTTGGATCAGTTTTGGGTACATTTAAGGGTCCTTTTGGGGTCAGTTTTGATACATTTTGGGGCCATTTAGGGAGCATTTTTGGATAATTTGGGATCATTTCGTTGAGATCCAATAGAGGGGGTTTGAACACCCAAAACCACCGCCTTCGCACGGGCCTGAGGTGAGCAAAATATTGTACCCATTTAGACAAATAAATTTCAGCATTGATCCACTGTTCAATATAACAACAATTCATCGCTCATTTGGTTGTGGTGCAGAGAGCCAGCAATCAACGCATAATCATGTTTTTTATTTGAGCTTTTTTTAATTTTTTTGTAGCAGTATGTGTTTTGTTGTTGTAGATATGTGCAGCCCCCCACACACACCCTAGACAACAACAAAGCTTCTCCAATTAAGCTCTCTCCTCTTAATCAAACTGGCCTATAATTGGAGGAGGAGGCTGAGTAGGCATACAAAAATATAGCACCAAAAATTAGACTGGCAGCAAAAACAATTGCAATAATTGTAGAAAATAAATGCTCTCGCTCTTACTACCACTCAACTGCATAGGCATTTCGCTCGAAAAAAAAAAAAAAAAAAACAAAGTGCATTTTTGATTGTTCGCTCTCATGTTTTTCCTCAAGCTTTGTTTGCTCTCTGTGACCTGACTTCCAATAGTAAGCAAAAAGTATTTCAACTAGCGATTCCTTAGCTACCTAGAGAAATTGGATTTTGTACGACATTTTTATTTTGCGTGCTCTATCTCTCCGCAGTGTAATATATATAGTCGCTCTATTCACACTTCAACTCGCCATCTTTTGCTAGCTTGTCGCTCTCACTAGACTTGCGTTTTGTTGCTATTTTTATTGTTGTACTTGTTGTAGCCGAAAATGGGGAACTCAAACAACTAAACCTCCTTTCCTCAAACATACATCTCACCTCTTCTCACACCTAACTGTTCACAGCCATATTTATTATACTTCATTGTTATTTTTTTCTTGTCTGCTTCGTGCTTGTTGTTGTTGCTTGTTTTTTTCTGCTCATTCTTGAGTGCGCGAACCAGCGTTTGCGCATATCTTTTTTTTGTTGCTTTACTGATTTATCGTTGTGTGTGTGTGTGTGTGTGTGTTGCGTGTAGTATACTCAACCTACCAGATACAGATACTGGTTTCCACAACGTCTGCCACCATTCGTTAGCAGCAACAACAACACTAAGCTGTTTATTGACTGCTTGTCTGACTGCTTGTTGGCAAGTTATGCACCTTTCCTTGCCTCAGCTTGTAGTCAGTTTGTCGTCGTTTGCCTTTCATTGTACACATACCCGTTTTCGTTGTCGCTACGCATATCGTGTATTCGCCGTCGCAGTTTAGAAAAGAAAAATTTTCCAATCTTTTTCCTTTACTAACAGGAAAATTGTGTACTCTATTGATAAGTAGTTGTTAAGATAAGCAACTCACGAACAGTCAAGCGCGTTTATGAAGTGTGTGAACTCAGCGACGAACAAGAGATTATGTTGCAAATAAACGAGAATCATGAACAAGCGTGAAACGGTATGATAAGAAATTTTTTAAAAAATATCTCGAAACTAAAACAAACCCATTTATAGAAAATTACAAAGAAAAAGTGAAAAAAAAACTACTTAACTTGAATTCAAACACACAAAATCGCAAAAAAAATTCAAAATGTGCTAACAAGTGCTCCTCCAAAAGTGTGTCCTCCTCTTTACAAGTGTTTTTTGGCAACACTTTAACACCATTTTTTAAACTTTTTAACGCGTCATCGCTTTGAGCGCTTAAAAAAACGCATCAAAATTAATTTTCCTCAACCAACCTCATACGCCCAGGCTGCCAAAATGTTGGTTGGCTCAAATCCTTATCTGTGCAATGGCGTTTTAACGCCGTCGGTACCTAATGCAGCACAAGTCGCCGCTGCTGCTGCTGCTGCCGCCGCTGCTGCGGCTGTAGCCAATTCGAATGCCAATCAAACACAAACAACAGCGAATAATAAAAATGCCGCCGGCTCAGCGACAGATTTTTCGATAGCGGCAATAATGGCTAGAGAGGAAGGTTCTAGTCGGGAATCGTCTGTGCGGAGTGCAAGTAAGTATTAGTTACATTTAGAAAGAATAGGTACAAGGAAAATTTGTGTTATTTTGATCCAAAAAGAGTCTCGTATTAGAAAGTAGAAACTTCTGAATTTGTGAAGATCTCGGCATATGTTTCGGAGAGTTTTTGTTCGCACCTTGAGCTATGACGGTGAAAAGCTGTATCTGCAGGTGCTAATAACTGTCCGCTTGCCACGGGATTTATATCTACATTTAAGGCCGTCGAGTCTTCGGGTAGTTTTACATAGCTGATCTCTTCTCTTACATTTGCTTATACCTTTCATGAGCGTGACTTGGTATAAAGCTTTGGGCTGCTTTAGGTAGGCACAAGATGAAGAAAAGATTACTAATGAATAAAAACACCGAAATTATTAGAATGATGTCCTGAGTCTATATAGTCCGTTTGGCTGTATTTTTTTAAGAATAATTGTTTTTGAGATATACCAATGGCTGAAATTTAATATGCCGACCTCATAAACCGACATTATTTGATACTTAATTCAAAAATATCACTCCCATTTATCTGATTGCTCCGATAAATGATTTTCTTGGTAACTATATATAATATTTTGAACTACAAAGCCAAAGATCGGAAAGTGAAAATCGTACTCGATATTAATGTAAGGTATAAAGTGATGAACAGCAGAAGATTCATATATGTAGTCCAATATTTTCTCTCTGGTTTTTTATTCACGCGGAAAATTTCCTCAATTTTTTTTCCCTTGGGAGAAGAACGATTCGGCAAGACGAATTTGAAATATTGGAAAAGTGAAACAATTCCAAAGTATTTTTTATTCATGAAAGAAGAAATGGGAGATGAAAAAAAATCCCGCACGGAGTTTCATTTAGAATTGGGATGATACCCAATTAGAAGTGACTGATTGTGTTTACCGTCGCTAACTTGCAATTTCCATAAGATGATTTTTTATACGTTTTTTCAGTGAGTACCAATATCTTTGTTCGGTTTCTTATCCAAAAACTTTCAAAGAATGAGTAAAATAGAGATAGGTACCGGAAGTGAGAGCAGAACTTAAAAAACTTTTTTGGAAAAGGTTTTATGTGAAACAACATGTATTCAAGAATATCATGTCGTGGAAAATCGTATACCTTTCTGTCAAGAAATTGCAAAATTCCTAACCCTAACTATTTAACTTCGACTTAGACGATAAGTTCTTTGAATTTAAAAAGAGACTTCGATTACGAAGTGCATAGGTACGACGATTTATTCGAGGCTAACGGCCCAATTACATAAAACTTTGAAACTTTGACGGATGCGCGCCTCGTTTTCGCCCTTTGGCTATAATTTAGCTTCGCTTTACGTTCCACAAACTTTGTATGAAAGTGGAACCTTCAAATCTTTATGTAATTGTGCCTTAAGGGCTAACTTACGGAGTAGTTTCAGTGCAAATACCCCTGATCTAAGAAACAAACTCACAGAAACAATAATTTTTCCTATACAAAGCTGTCACAAATGCAGCAACAGGAGAAATGTCAAAGTAGTAGTGCAGCTTATAAGGCGAGGCTTTTTTGTGCATAGTTTGAAGCGCTTCAAGTAAGTAAAGTAAAGCCTCAATTACATAAAATTTTATTTCAACTTTACTTCGGACTTTGACTTTTACAGATAAGTTCAATATACGTGTTTCAACGAAACATGGCAAATAGAAAACCTCAAGGTTGAAGCAAGGTTGAAATTTGGCAAACTCTCGAATTTTGCTTGCTTTGACAATCAGATGTTGATGACTTTGCTTTAAATTAAGAATTAAAATTTGGAGGAAATAATAATTAATTCATTTTTTCTCTATTAAATTAATAAATTTACCAAAACACTCTGAATACAAAGAAATAAATAACGAAAACAAATGTATAAAAGAGAAGCGTCAAAGCGTTCATTGTAGCATACCTCTGAAGTTGAGCGCAAAATTTTGAGGTTGCAAATGTCAGGCGAGGTTAACAAAGCTTTATGTAATTGACCCTTAAGGCTGCCACTTGTTCTGTTTTCATACATTCCAGTAGCGTTCAAAGCCATTTTGACACTACTCAACGCAAAGCCAGCAAAACAAATTTGCATTGGCCCAAATTTTGAAATCGAAAGAGCGTTATTGGAAAATAGTTCATAAGACAAATTTCGCTAACAAATTTAATAGGGTCTATACACAGTGCGTCTGACTCGCGAGTCATCTGTGTACATGTTGACTCGCCGTTATTCTGCAAAATATCAAACTCATTTTGATTTTCTTGAGTCATGCTAGAGTCAATGTCGGTGCATCTCCTACATACCTACACCCAGAAAAATTTTCATGTGAAATCAACACTTTTTTAACACTTTTTCAGGTTATTATTTTTCAACACGATCGATCATGTTATTTTAACCTGAAGTTCATGTTAAATTAACATGACTTCCTGTTAAATTAACATGAACTCCTGTTAAATTAATATGAACTCCTGTTAAATTAACATGAATTCCTGTTAAAACAACACTATCTGCCTCATTATCTCATGAAAATTTAACAGGATCTTTCTTGTTAGTTTAACATGGTTCATGTTAACAAAAATTATTCTGAGTGTACACATTTTCACTAATACACCTAAACTGACTCTTGACTCAGACGCATCGTGTTAATAGGCCCTATATTAATGTTTTTGACAGCAAACCCATAGTAATAGTAGTTAAAAAGCGCAATAGCTCCCACAAAGACAAATTTTGGTAGAGAGTTTAAGTTCGCCGTCAGAATGAAAAATTCAAAAAAGAAGTTATTCAAAGGTCAAAATTTTAGTTTTTTTTTTAACTTTTCTCGAAAAGGGTAAGTTTATTCGAAAAATTACCTTAGATCAAGTTGAAGGCTTGGAAATTCTCTGCAAATATGGTACGGCGTTTTTTCTCAGAGTAGCCAGTTCTAAGATATCGCTATTGTAAAATTAGCTCTGGAAATTATATGAAAATATATGCCACGTATGGACTTTTCAGGACTTTTCTCGAAAAATTTAGCTTACGTAGAAAAATTTTCTCTTACTGTTTTTTTGTCACGAATTTCCCCATATAAAATTTAAATAGTTATTTTTGTAAAGCCTATACTTCTCGAGCTAGAGCCACCTTTTCTCCTTTCATAATAACAAAAAACACTAGTCCGGTAAATTTAGTTTATCTTGTATAACAAAACTTCTCACAAAGCCAATTTTTTTATCAAAAGCTTAGATTAACCCCAGAAAAAAAAGCAGCAAAAGTCCCCATCGATCCCATTTGTGTTAAACAAGTTTTTCGTGGACAAAAGTCGAAAAAATCCAAATTTGATGGTTTTTTTTTTCTCGACATTTGACCCCGAATAACTTTTTTACCACAAATTGGACCGATGGGACTTTTGCAGTTTTCTTTCTGGGGGTGAACCTAAGCTCCTCAAAAAAAAATTAGCTCTGTGGGAATTTGTGTTGCGCAAGATGTGTTTTTCACAAATGTCCCTTACGCGGTCTCTTAGAAGACCATTGCGTGGTTTTGCATAGGTAATCACCGACGAAATGGTTTCTGATCCCAAAACTCCTTTGACAGATATTGTTGTTGTTGAGAAAGCGCTTTATTATGGCGTACTCTTTCGAATTGTGGCACCACGATCCGTGAGGGACAGTTAGTTTTTTAATAAATGCCATAAAGTCTGGTTGCAGTTTTAGCTTTTATTCTCAAAGGAGAAACGTTTTTAAATTAATATTTCTTTACACGAGTAGCACGATAAAAAGTTCACTTATAAAGATCTATAGATACTCAAATAATTTATTGTTATTAAAAAACTATACATTGATGCATTGAATTAAAATGCTCATTCTACACGCCACAAAACGTCAACATCCGGTATTTATTAATCAGCACTTTAGAAATAGCAATAAAATTAGCAAACAGCAACTAAATTACACATGTCAGCAAATGAAAATTAAAGTAACGATCATTAGGGTGTTTCATAAAAAATACTGCTTTTTAATTATTCAGTGAGCTTGAAGACTGTTAACATAATCTACCTATAATCCAAATTCGTTTTGGAAGCTACTTTTCTCTGTAAAGAGTTCAAATTATGAAAGTTTACTAAATTATGCCAGTTCTATACAACTTATTTTTTCGAAATATTGTGGGCGAGGTTTCCAAATTCAATTAATCTTGAAAATATAAATACGTTTTTTTTCTGTTTGAGTGTGAGACATTCTAATGTACATAGATATATGTATGTAGGTATATTTCTATATAGCGGCACTAGATATATTACTTTGTCTTAATACGAGTTACTATGTGTGCTTGTCTGCATTAGAAGCCAGCGGGTAATTGACTAACTGCTGAGTGGGTTGAAATTAAACGACATACATTTACTTGTGAACAGACAAAAATGGGTAAATAAACAGGCAGCCAAACAATCGATGACAGTGCTGCAATCAAAGTGCTGCTGTTTTCTTTTGGAATACATTTGCATTTTCAAGCAGTATTTCAAAATTAATGTTTTTGCAGATTTGCAATACTTATAATCTTGACAGAGTTAAACTGAATAACAGGGTTCGGAATTATTCATTTATGATCATTCAAGTACGCTCTTTTGCATTCGCATTCACGAACATGAACATTAAAAAAAATTGTGAATTCGCGTTCGTGAATAAGAACACATCAAAATATCCACACCGTTCACGTTCATGAATGCATTCGCGAATCATTCACAAATACATTATTCTCGAATCTATGTAAGAACGTTCTTCTTGTCGTTCATCTTCATAAACGTATGCATATGCTGTGTGAATAATTCGCGAATGCATTTAAGAACCTTTTTTCTGCGAATATGCCACAAAAAATATGCATTCAGTAAACGACAAGAAAAAGGTTCTTAAATGCATTCGCGAACTATTCACTCAACATATGCATACGTTTATGAAGATGAACGACAAGAAGTACGTTATTACATAGATTCGAGAATGAATTTGTGAATGATTCGCGAATGCATTCATGAAAGTGAACGGAGTGGATTTTTGATGCGTTTTTATTCACGAACGTAAATACTATTTTTTTTTGTTCATGTTCGTTAATGCAAGTGATCGAGAGTGAATGGTTCTGAACCCTGCTAAATACGAATCAGGACCATTTTCACCAGCCAATGATTTTTATTGTCATCTTTCTAAAAATCAAAGCATTAAATGGCCTTTCAACTCACTGAGCCATACAAAACCCAAAACATAAAATAATTTTTTGAATATTCTTGCTGATTTGATTTGGTCCGGGCCGATATAATACTTTTAATCGACGTGAAGAAGTGCACATCTATATAAGAGGGAATACTTCGATGTCTAAGGGACTTTCCAGTCATTGTAATGTAGGATTTTTTTTTTACTTTTTGTAATCCAGTGTATATTTTTTGTTTATCTGCTTCACCGTTGTATGCTTTAACAAAATAAAACTTATAATTTAAGCATGCGATAAACAAAACGCTATAATTATGGTAATGATTTCAGCAAATACAATAAACTATTTTATTATACTAGTTTGAATAAATGTTGAAAATAAATAAATATGAGATTGTTTATTGTTATTAACTTTTAATTTGTAGTTTACATTTTCTTTAATTTTTGCTGCTGGTCTTCGAGCCAATTTGTCTTTATTTTTTGTTAGCAAACTCATAGGTTCGGGTTTTTTCAAACATAAATTGGGCTGGTCAAAAAAAAAAAAAAAAAAAACTCAAAAATCAACATAAAAAGACACCTAGTAAGTTTTTAAAAGTTATTCAATAACACTACTCAACAAATTTTGTGTAGTGTTCATGCTGAGTTTTAAAAGCAGCATTTTCCATTTTCGGTCGTACATTTCGAAGATGCGTTCATGCTGCCGCATTTTGAAAATGCGCATTTAGCTATTTTTCGAATGCTTAAGGTGCGTTCCTACATCGCAAGTGGAAGTATGCTTGCTTGCCTTTTCAGATAAACTCCATTTCCTTTATAAAAAAAGAGTTCGTGGGTAAAGAAACTGACTTTCTAAACAAACTTGGAAACTCTTCATCTCGAAAATTGCAACTTTTAACAGGAAAAATTATTGCATAAGTACGTTGACTTGCTTAGTGAGAAGATATCCGAATATAAACAGTGGTTCGCCCAAAAGTATGCAAAATTTTTTTTCACTTTTTCTTCATACAAGGAAATTTTTGTTCGTACTGTATCTTCGAAGATGCTAAAGCTAATGCAGAAATAAAGTAGCATTTAGTTGCGTTTAGTTTTCAAAACTGTATTGAAAAAATGCTGCATTTTGGGCCAAATGTTAAAATGCAAAATGCAGGCTCAGCATGAACAGCACTTTAGTTATCAAAAATAAAACAGACCTTTCCTAAAGTAACATTTTTTCCTGATTCCGAAAATCACGGCTATTTTTCTGTGGAATATCTAGTTTCCGAGATATCGGTGAAAATGTGATAATTGCCATCTTTGCAAAGCACTGTTTTATATAATTTCAGATTTAACCATTTTAAAATCGAAAAAGGTCTATGGACGAAAAAAAGTTAGCCCTACTATATTGTGGAAATTAAATTACGAAAAATTCAAAGCATACCAGTACAACATTGTGTTTGCCGTTGACTTCCTAAGCCCTGTTATATAGACAGTCCTCAATTAAAAATTTTCTGTTTTACCCAACAAATTTACCGAAATTTCCATATCCTCGACATTTGGTACATGATTTCTGGGAAGAATTTTCTGTTGATTCCGAAAATCGAAAAAAAACGAAATCAAATGGCATTAAAATCGAGAAGGTAATGGCGTAGATATTGACAGATCAGTAATCCTACTTTTTTCCCATCTCAAAAACTGAAATTTCAAGATATCTCGAAAACTGTTCTACTTTTAAACCAAATGATTAAATATTCGGAATCAGCATTATTCTACAAAATGTGGAGGATATGGAAATTTTCGAAAACTTTTTGGGTAAAAATACCAAATTTTTTGAACGTTTTTGGCTCAGTGGCCAAACTGCTGAAGATATTTATAGATAGGAACGCAAACAATTTTTATAGGAATTGGTTCAACAGTTTAGATTTAAAGAATTAAAAATACAAATTTTTAACGTACTTAAACGCAGTGTCTTGCAAAAATGGGAATTTTCATATTTTCACCGATATCTCGAAAACTAGATCTGCCACAGAAAAATGTATGTTATTTTCGGGATCAAGAGAAGATTTTTCTTTCATTCTTGGATATTTTTTTTATTTTGTCTAGCAGTGTTATTAAAAGAACAGGTAAATGTTGCTCATACGCCGTGTAGGACCTATAAAAAATGCACCGCAATTACAAATTTTCAAAACATTCTCAATTATTCTTGCTAGAGAGGATATTAATACGCAATCAACTTAATTACTTTTGAAATTCCAATACGGTTTTCTTGTGAATTCGTTTTTTTCAATTCCTTGCTAAGAATCCTGTTATCCTTTGGAAAATCCAAAGTTGGAGATTTGTTGTACAATCTTTTAAATATGAGCCAAATATTAAAATTATGTAATTTTCGAAGCCTTAATGGACTTTTTTGCGAGCTTAACATAAGCTGTAAGTTTTAGCTAAAAATCGACACGGGTTGCCGTTATACTAGAAAAATAAAACTTCGATTTAGGCTAAAACGCACCGATATAGAGGGGTATGCATATCAAATTTCGAACCTTTATTTTCTCCCATACATTTTTGAGACAGTCTAGACTCTTGAGTATATGTATTGAAATATGTTAAAACCGGTTTTTTCACAATTAAAATTATTTGAAAAAAAAAAAACTGCCAACAGCACAAAGCTCAAATATTGATTAAACTAGCAACAAATCGTCAAACTCAAGCGCATATGTAAATTACTTCAACTTATTACAAAAAAAATAAAAACAACTAAATTGCGCGCTATTGAACAGCGTTAAATCATTGCTCTAGTTTTTCAGGCGCTAATCAACTTAACACCTTTCTTATAATACAAGTTGGCAAAATGCAAGAAAAATTAAATAAGCACAGATGTTTAAAAAAAAGTTGCAAACACAGAATTGAAAAATTGCTACAAAGACCTAGTAAATAAATTTTTATAAAAAAATAATCATACAACATGTCAAATGCACCAGCTGATTGCTGTTGAGAAAAACACATTAGCGGGTCAAAATAAAAATTTAATACAAAAAAAAAAAACAATATTCATACCTATAATTATTTTATTGTTATTTTTGTTTTTCTTTGATTTCAATTTAGCTATAGCCTGCTTTTTTGTTTTTGTTGTAGATGGTTTTACTGCAACGATAATTAATGTTATTTCATCTGTGCAGCTATCTTTTTGCTTTTGTTGTTTTTGTTGCTGTTTTTGCACGCTGCATTTAGCACAATTATAAATAATTGAATTTTTTATATGACAGCAACAAGTGCAATGTTTGGCTTGAAATGTTGCTACACTTGACAATTTACCAAGTAATTAAATGCGAGTAATCATTACTTGATGGTGTGATTTGTGTGTGATTTTTTCTTGATTTTATCTATATGAATATTTCCTTTTAGATGCAGTCATTTAAATATACAGTTGGGAGCAAAGAATTAGCAATATCGCGATTGTTTTTAAAAATTGCGATTTAAAATACAGTTTGATTAATAAATTACATGAAGTTGAATATTTGGATAACTTATGCTATGGATAAATATGCGGACTTAATCTGCATGAATGCTCTTTCATCAGGTTCAAATTTTACCCCGACACACACAACATTGGGGATTAAGTGAACAGCTTGGTATACTGCGACATCTACCGGCCGCTAGCCTATTTTGCTGCTATTTCTTGCTCTTTTTATTTTTTTGAAGAGTGTTGCCAGGGACTTTTTTTAATACTCTCAGATCCGCTAATTTTTGGAAATTAGCTATGAGAATTATTCTGAAGTTAACTCAGTTAGTTCCAGATTTTCGTTAGTCTATCACCCCTATTAGTCATTTTAGCAAAATTTTCTTACTTAACCGGGTGCTTGCTCTTAGCTTACTAACTATTTTTCCTTTTCTAAAAAATTTGAAAAAATTCCATAACTTTAAGTTCGATAATTTTTTTTTATATCAAAAAAATATGATATGAACAAAGTAAGGAAAGCTGTCCTCAGCTGTGCCGAAGGCTATATACCTTTCATGAATAAGCGTCACGATTTTCACTGTTCGATCCCCAGTACAGCCTGTGTGTATTTAACTTTAGCTCATACCGAAATTATCGGAACTATCGATTATATGGGGTGATGTGTTATATTGCTCCAATCTCATTGATTTTTAACATCGACATTCCACATTCTAACAGAGCAATAGTTACGAAATTTCACGATCCTACCTATATAATTACAGGAGTTATAGCCCAAAATCCGTTAATCGGAACTATCGGTTGTATGGGGGCTATGTGAAATATTTATCTCATCTCGATGATTTTAAACATCAACATTTGTTATATAAAAAAAGCAATTCTTACAAAGTTTCACGTTCCTACCTCTTTAACAGCAGGAGTTATAGCTCAAACCCCGTTTATCGGAACAATCGATTGTACGGGAGCTATATGTAATATCGGTCCGATCTTGCTAGTTCTGACAAATGATTTTTATATTCGAAAATGGTGGCCGCATACAAAATTTCAGCCAAATATCTCAAAAACTGAGGGACTAGCTTGCGTTCAAACAGACAGACAGACAGACGGACATGGCTAAATCAACTCGTCTCGTCATCCTGATCATTTCGGTATACTTATTGATGGGTCCATCTCTTCTTCTTCTCATACTTACAAACATCGGACCAAAGTTATAATACCATTTCATGTTCATGAAAGGTATACAAATAATGTGGTCTGTACCTACTAATATTATTCATTCATTACACTATACAGCAAAACCAACTTTTTTCTGGGTATGTGATCTAACGAACTTCTTTGAAAAAACTAAGTACCCGGTTTTTCGAAGTTATCCTCCAAAATTTAGTTATGGGCTTTCGAAGTTCGAAATAAGACTCTTTTAATCTTACTTTTCCAATTTCTGTATTTGAAAAATTAAAAAAGGGAAAAATGTGGGCGTGACTTGACTTTCTTGTTCGGTTGGTTTTTATTTTTTATTTTTTTTTCACAACGGCGTGAAATTTTTCGAAGTCATTTAAAATTTTTTTTTAAACATATGGCTTTTAACTTTTTCGATAATCTAACTTTTGGCATCTTTGACAACTTTTAAAACAAAAAGTGGATACCAATGTAACAAGAAAGTCAAGCAGACCATGCCCACATTTTTCCTTTCTTAATTTTTAAACAAAACAAATAGAAAACTACTTTCGAACTTCGAAAGCCCGTAGCTAATTTTTAAGGCCAGCTTCGAAAAACGGGGTACGTAGTCAGAATTCCGTAAAATTTCTTTATAGCCTGCTGAATTTTAGTTTGGTAAACCATTAGACAGACCTTCTGGCGATGTCTCAATTACCTGCTTGTGGCAATATTTTAGAACTTTTCTTGCATTCTATCAATTTTTCATTCATCGTCGTAATTTGCTAAAATTCTTCGATGCATTTCACAGTAGGTACTTTGGGGTTTCAAGAGCCGCGCATATTATAGTTTATTGGTCCGAAAGTGTTAATTTATTATTTAGAGTTAAATTATTAAATGCAAAAAGTCTTTGTTTGAAAACGACATCTTTTTAAAATTTCAATGCTACTTTTACACCCAGCACTGTATATGAAAATTATAGATAATTTGTGAAAATTGAAAAAAAAATTTGTGTTTCTTGCATGCATTTCAAGTGCATAGGAAACAAATTATCGGTTATGGTACACAATGTCAGATACTTATGTATGAGATAAAAGGAAAATGCGATAATTAACTCAAGGTCTAGGGGCTAGTGTAAATGTTGGACACAGCATGAAAAGAGAAAAGACTGACGAAGATATATAAAAGAGCCTTGGATAACATAGTTTCTTTGCTCACTAATCTTAAGAGAACTTTCTCAATATTCTGCAAGTCGATGATGTATCTATGTAGCTGCTACAGTCATATTGGATACTGCAGCCCAGGAATAAGTATTTTGTCTAGTATAAATATGAAGTGATCCGTACGATAAAATTCTATTTGGACACATGCTTGAAATATCCACCTATAGCTGTTCGGATCGATAAAAGATCGCCATCTCCAACTAGCAACGCCAAAGCTATTTAAGTTCTCAGAAACAGGAACGGCATTCCTACAGATCAAGATGATTTACGAGGATGAACAAGTCTGAAGCTTTTACAAAACCTACGGAGAGAACTTTCTGAAGTTGCTGACCAGTCCAAGCAAACCATACCTAAACAGTGGCTCGGATCCCTTACTTTTCTGACCAAAATTAGTAGAACTTTCAAAATTAGAAAATCCGCTCCCAGTGCGAGAGCAACGCCAAAGAGTATGGGATCGCCAAAATGGTAGAACTGTCAAACTGATCGCTTGACAGTTCTACAACAAGTAGTCAGAATTTACCAGCAAAAATCTGCCGACTGAAACTTGCAACTCTCTGACTGGAGAGAGCTAAATTTTCTGCTCTCACCCTCCAGAAAAGTGGCGTACGGGATCACTTTTCCTGTAGTTCATGACTGTTTCTGACTGTCAAATTGGTGTAAGGGATCACACCTAGTACTGGTATATCGGGAACCTTTTGGGATCACTTCGGGATTAGCAAAAACCAGTTCTGGTGATTTTCTTGTACACTCGAAAAAAAGAAGCATTTCCACGAATCAATTTACTTATTCTCGATTTACTAAAGATTACGAAAAAAACCTTAACATGAATACTTTTTTATCCATTTAGGACAAATTTTAGTTTCAATGTTGTCTTTAACCTAAAGAGCTTAATTTCTTCAATGCAGATTACAGGTTCCTTAAAAAGAAGGACCTCGCCATCATTTTTGGAAGAAAGCTATATTTAGGTGCTAGCGGGCATAAGTAGACGATGGAATCATGGTAGACTGCTGAGTTAAAAACAGCAGCGTCGCCATCACGTTTTGAAGAAAGCTGCATTTAGCCGCTAGTAGGCATAAATAGGCGATGGCATCATGGTAGACAACTGATTCGAGGGCAATAAGAACTCTGAACCATAATTTTTTATTTTCTCATTTTTTTTTTTTTTACTTTTCCTAAGAACAAGTATATAAGTACTTAATGTTAGGAAATAGGGTTTTCCGTAAAATATTTTACTTATGTTGAGGAGCCACTTAAAAGAAATATTTCCTTGCGATAAGGAAAGTTTTTTCTGAGTGTACATTCCCACTTAATTACCACTGATACTTTTCACTTATTTATGCTCACAATTTTTTCTCTCTCTTCCTTCCCCACACACAGGTCCCATCTCCGTTGAGGATGAAGTTGATGTTGATGTGGTTGATTGTAGTGATTCAGAGGAGCCACCACCAGCCAAAGTGCGACGCCTACATCACAACAATAGTCATCATCATCATAGCCACAGCAATAATAACAATAACAACAACAACAATAGCAATAGTCACAATCACAATAACAGTAGCTCATCACAAAATCATCTAAATAGTAGTACAACGAGTAGTCAGGGACGTTCAACACCACCACAATCACCTGGCACCGATACAGAGGAGCGGTTAACACCCGAACCACCACAAAAAACGCCAAAAATCGTGGGCTCTTGCAATTGTGATGAATTAAAGCCAGTGCAATGTCATTTGGAGACAAAAGAATTGTGGGATCGTTTTCATGATTTGGGCACAGAGATGATTATCACCAAAACTGGAAGGTATGTAGAAACTGCAAATACATATATTTTTTTTATTTATTAAGTGGATATATGTATGTAAGTATGTATGAAGCAGCTGTTTTGGGGTGTGTGTCTACGTATCTATAGATACTTATTGTTCGTTGGTTATTAAGCTCATTAGTATATTTGTGTCGCTTACTTTGCTCCTTTCGTGCTAGGGATGAGTTGCACAGGCAGCTCAGTTTGCAAAGTGTCAATGCCATGACTGAAAACATATATAGCTATACATTCAAATATGTTGCATGCATTTTCCACAAAACATGCAAATGTTGCATTAGTGCGGTTTTTGTGCGCCTCACTTTCAGGTGAAAAGACCGCGCGCGTTCGGCTATTGCACCGGTCGCGGCAGCAGTTGCAAAGCTGAAAAACAACAAAAAATTGACGACATTCAGTCAACTTCACTGCTCCAGCGGGCACCACATGCAGCGTTCGTGGCAATAAACACTCAACTAGACGTTGTTTTAATTTCGTTTTATTTTTGTAGATATGTAGCAATTGTACTGAACAAATTCCGGGTGGAATTAAACTTTTGTTTTCTTCTGTAATTGTAATTTTATTTATTTGTTTTTTTTTTATTTGCTTTATTTTATAACAAATTACCTTGTAATGTGAGTAGATTAACGGCAACGTATAAAAATAATATATACATATATATGTATCTGTATATTTGTGTGTACAAAATGTAACGACAGCAAAATTACAATAAAAATGTTAAGCGTCAAACGTTTGCATGTGGCAAGTACATACTACATTTTAATCCTTTTCTTTTTCAAATTAATACACAAAACAGCTAACAGCTACGATGAAACGCTAACGGAAAGGACATACCGCTGCGTGTTAAATGGTGCGCTTAAAAAATATATTTCTTTGTTAAACTCTTTTGCTATGGAAAGCAAGTTATTTGATGGAGATGGTAGGACTGAGCAAGACTTTATTAGGGAAATTTAAAGATATGTGTATTTCCACACTTTCTTATAGAAAATTTTAACTGAGAAAAGCATGAGACAGAAAAACTAAAGAATTTCACCTTTATATGGCTTATAAACCGACTGCTATGTGGAAAATCCCTCAAATATTTTTCAAAAGACCTTGCCTTAGAATTTGTTTCAAGCCCTTTTTAAAAGTTTGATTCCAAACCTGACCTATCTCAGCTAAATATGTGGAATTTTCTTAAACTTGATTTGTCAATATAACCATAATATGCTTCAAATCTTGAGGTGGCTAACAAGTTTGCCCGTTTTTTTATTTTTTTTTTCATTAAACAGGATATACCAATGCATTTTAAATACAAATCGCCATTTTAAACCAGACCACTTCGAATAAAATATTATTCAAATAAAAAATAAAAATTATTCATTATTTATAAACCTTTTTATTCAAAAATAACATGTTACCAAAATGATCCCAAAAAGAGCTCCGAAATAATCCCGAAAATGGTGAAAAAGTGATCCCAAAACAGTCCCGAAATTATCCCGAAACAGTGACGAAATAGTCCCGAAACAATTTCGAAATAATTCCGAAAATGGTCATTTGATTTTTTTCAATAACCACACGCAGAGAAAATTGGTGATGGATAAGACTTGACAGTGATTTGGTCATATCAACCAAAATATAGTTATATCAACCAAAATATCTGTTGATTCAACCAAAATGTGGGTTGATTCAACCAAAATCACGGTCAATTCTTATCCATTCCCAGTTTTTTTTTCTCTGTGCAATAACCGATCACTCATCACTCAAATTTATTTGAATAATGAATAAAAATGTATTTTTATATTTTTTCGTCACTCGTCACTCAAAAATAAAATAATGCCCATTCCGGTTTGAACTCAATAATTAAGTAAGTTAATTTTGAGACCATTTTTGGATACTTTTGGGACTAAAATGCACAAAAATTATTCGAAAGGGTCCTAACATGATCTCAACATGACACCAATCTGACCCTAAAACGATAGCAAATTGACACCAAAACGATCAAAAACGTCGCCAATAAACCTTGATCAGAACCCAAAGCAATAAAGTTGACAAAAAAGTTTCGCTAGGTGCCGCATGGATCAAGAAATTAAAAAAATTCATACCATGTTTCTCTTAAAATGGATATTTACTTGACATTTTGAACATAGTTCAGAGCCCGATGCAAATGCAGAATAAATGGCATCACATAAGTTCTCCATAAAAATTTGTTTCTGTCCAAGTTCAAAAGTCTTATTGACTGACCTGCAACTTAGGGGCGTAAAACGTGGATTTGGTCCAAAACCCAATAAAAAATAAGCTGGAAATATTTATATCCCTGTTCTGAAGTATACTTTAAGGGTTTTAAATAAACATTTTATGCTCTCTGAAGAACACTTGGAAAAGCTTACCCTGCGGGTTACCGGTTTAGAATATGCCCGGGGTAGGCATACCGGTCATAAGAGGCGACAAATATGCACATAGGTAATGACGTGCTAACTCGATGGTTAATCTACGGATTTGATGCCTCTCACCTTTCATTACCCATCTTCTTCTTCCTTACAAATAGAGGAATGACATGAACTAGAAGGTTCCATTGGTCAAACCAAATCGCTCCTGAGACAGTCGGTCACTACGACAAGGAAGTTTTGTATCCGGATATGGACTGTCCATTTTTTAAATCACTCCCCAAAACTTTCGGGAGTATTTTTGTCGTTAACAACAACAACAAAAGACTCCGAGTCATTTTAGATTCATTTTTATGACTCCTTTGAGGGTGCCCGCGTAGACCGATTTTTCGATAATTTTGGGCTCCGAAAATATGCCCAAACCTTACAGACCTTAGTAATACTATCAAAAATAAAAGCAATACCATGCTAAACAGAACAGAGCTCAGTAAGCCACTCTTTAGCCCTTAAAAATGTTGGACCAAAGCCCCTTGGTTTTAGTCAAGTCGTTATTTAGTTAAGTTGATGATTTTTGGATTGTTCAAGACTATATAGACCTATCTCGGAAGCTACTAAACTTTAGGTATCAGTGAGCTCTGCCAAGCATTTGACAATTTGGAGTTTAAAAAAAAAATCAGTGAAATTATCCACAATTATAAAAATTTGGAAACCTCTCTTAATCTCTCTGAAACATTCGGGTCAGCCTTGTTCACTGAAAAAAAAAAAAACAACAACAACCGCAGCCAATTTCCTCTACTGCACCAACACAAAAATCTTTTCATGTTTTCCAACGTTCAATGACATTTTCTCACAACTCACCTATGTATAGCCAATAAAAAAATTCCTACTAATTTACTCCAATTCCAAACCCAAATCAATAATATTTGCAAATATTTCCACACTTTCAATAAAACAATTAGACCTTTCAAATGAAAACAAAACAAATAATTCCCGGAAATTGTGTATGAAAAATTTCAACTTGTGTGGTCCTCTGAAAAAAATATCTAAGTAATATAATTAAACACATGCCACGAACTTCTTACACATATTTCAAGACAATAATGTTGCAAAAAAAAGGACAGAGCGAACGAATAAAAAATACCTGTGCTAACAGCTGGCGTGACACACAAATGTCAGTAAATGGAACAAACCAATGCATCAGGCTCCTACATGTCTCCAACAATCAATCTTACAAACAAGAGATTGCCAATTGCAGGGTTCCTATGGTTTTAACTTGGCTTAAACAAAAACAGGGCGTTGCAATTGTCAACAAGCAGACTATGAAAGTATGTAGGTGAGCGCATTTTCAATTACACTTTACAATTTTTTTTTATTTTTCTTTTAGTTATGTAGGAAGTTTTTGATTGCTTGAAGACAGCAAATGACGCTAGGGGGTCACAAGAGTAGTTGAGTCAGTTTTGGTGTTTGTGTTGATATGTTTGTTGCTGATATAAAGTGCATCTCTTTTATGTTGTTTGACCACACACGTAACATATAAACCAGTTTATATGTAGCAAATGCCCAAAGAGCAAAAAAGAAATCTGCAATAATAAAGCGATATTTAGATTTGAAAGCAGGAAGCAAAAACTCCACGTTGTACTAGGTATAGCGTTGTTAACCAGGTTGTGTAGGATTGTATTAGTGTCTGTATGATTGTATTAGTGTTATCTACTAATGGTGGTTGCGCTGTGACAATCACAGCATAGGAATATGCTGCCGTGAAACAACCACCAGCCCCTTTTTTTAGACTCCCAGACTTGTTTATTGGCAACACGCAGCTACACGCAATACAACTCTTGAACTGAATTTCTACGTTTCCTGCGTTTACCTACCTTTTAATGATATTGTAAAAATCACACCTAACAATCAGGGCGGTCCCCGTAACGAATTCCGCCATTCAATTCACTATTTCGTTGCCGTCTGCACAGCACTACATTGCGCGCCCATATCTAGCACACACACACTCCTTCATACAAACACACAGAACAAGACAACAAAGAATTTGGCTCTTTGCTCCCATTGTTGTCTTCAGTTATGTCATCTAGTGCAAGAGACAATCGAAGTACACTGGTGGCAAAAAATTTGGACAAAATTTTATTAAAATACAAAAAAATTAATATAAAAATAAGATAAAGTAAAATAAAATAAACTAAAATTAAAAAACAAAAAATTAAATATAATAAAATAAATAAAAATAAAATAAAATAAAATAAAATAAAATAAAATAAAATAAAATAAAATAAAATAAAATAAAATAAAATAAAATAAAATAAAATAAAATAAAATAAAATAAAATAAAATAAAATAAAATAAAGTAAAATAAAATAAAATAAATTAAAATAAAAAAAAATAAAAAAAAAAATAAATAAAATAAAATAAAATAAAATAAAATAAAATAAAATAAAATAAAATAAAATAAAATAAAATAAAATAAAATAAAATAAAATAAAATAAAACAAAATAAAATAAAATAAAATAAAATAAAATAAAACAAAATAAAATAATATAAAATTAAATTAAAAAAAAAATAAAAAAAAACAAAAAAAAAATAAAATAAAGTAAAAAATTAAAAAAAAAAATAAAAATAAAATAAAACAAAATAAAATTAAATAAAATAAAAAAATAAAAAATATGACAAAATGCAATAACATTGAAAAAATATAACAAAATAAAACAAGAAATAAAATTAAAAAAAAAAATAGAAAAAAAGAAATAAAATTAAAAAAATATAAACAATAAACAAAGAAAAAAAAAATAAAAAAATAAAAAAATAAATAAAATAAAAAAATAAAAGAAAACAATAAAAAATAATTGAAGTAAAAAAATTTAAGAAGAAGCAAAATAAGAAGAAATGAAAAAAGTAAAAATGAAAATAAAAAAAAAAATAAAAAAATAAAAAAAAATGAAATAAAATAAGCTGTTATAGCTTATATGAACAAACTAACACTCGAAACTAATATAGCAAAAAAATAATAATAAAAATATAAAACAAAATACAAAAAAAAAAAATAAAAAAATATAACAATATAAAATAAATAAAAAATAAGAAATAAAATTAAAAAAATAGAAAAACATTAGATATAGCAAAAAAAATAAAAATATATAACAAAATAAAAAAAGTAAAAAAATATAACAATATAAAAGAAATAAAAAATAAGAAATAAAATTAAAACCAATAGAAAAACATTAGATATAAAACTAAAAAAAAAAAAAGAGTAATAAAAAAAAAAAAAATAAGAAATAAAATGAAAAATAAATAAATAAAATTAAAAAATAAAAAAAAATAAACTACAACATCGTCGATATGAAAAAAATAATATCGAAACTTCACATTCTATGTTGAGCCAACAATTTCAGCCTTCAGTGTGCATACACTCAAAAATTTGTTTGCAGCTTATTCCATTATAAGGTAAACGTATTTGTTGTCTCTTGTTGTTTTTGTTATCTCAATGCTTTATTTTTTCTGGCTGCTTTGTACACCAAAAGTGTTTGTATCTGGTATTAGGACCATTAAAACCGCAGGATACTTGCTAGTTGTCATTGACTTCTTGGCGTGAAGGTAGATAAATAGCAGAAAGTAAAACAACAACAACAACCACAATGCGCCATAGAAAAACATAATGCTTGCTGGAATTGGGTTTGTTTACAGCCAACAAAGGTGTAACGCATAATGAGAATACAAACAGCGTAAAGCAAAGAAAAATAATAATACAAAACAAAAAGTGTAAAGAAAAAAGAAGAAAAAAAAAACAAATAGTCAAAGTAAGTAAAGAGAAAGGATTTAAGGCATAAATTTAAGGATTTTCGCGCTCCAACAACCAAACAAGCAGACACATGTACAGCTAGAGGCCACCATTTAGACATTTTTAGACAGCTTGGCAACCTGCGGTGCTAACAACTTGGGCGAGTTTGCCCACACAATTCGATTTTATCACCCATTCACACACGCACACCTACCTGCGTATACTCGTGTAAATGTCGCTTCGGTAATAAAAATCACAGCATTCTACAGCTATAAAACCTAGTCATATATTTTCCATTTATGTATATCATATTCAACGACAACATCAAGTGATTTTTCATAATTGTTTATCATTTTTTGTTGTAAAGCTAATTTTTTTCAACTTTTTTTTTTCTTTCTTACAGACGCATGTTCCCCACTGTACGTGTTAGTTTCTCTGGTCCATTGCGACAAATACAACCTGCCGATCGTTATGCTGTGCTACTCGATATCATACCAATGGATTCGAAGCGTTATCGTTATGCGTATCATCGTTCAGCTTGGTTAGTCGCCGGTAAGGCTGATCCCGCACCGCCAGCACGCCTCTATGCGCATCCGGATAGTCCATTCAGTTGTGAAGCATTACGTAAACAGGTTATCTCCTTTGAGAAGGTGAAACTAACTAATAATGAAATGGATAAGAATGGACAGGTGAGTGTTGTGGTGAATGAATAGACAAACATACGTTGTAGTTATTCATAGAAATTTTTACAAGCGCATGTTAGACCGTATCTTGAAAAGAAGTTAAAATTTGTTTACTGCCTTTAAAGACTAGTTAGCACTGCAAACAATCCTGTTTATTTTATTTTACTGTATATTATTTTGTTTTATTTTATTTCATTTCATATGATTTTTTTTTTTTTTGTTTTCTTTTATTTTACTTTATTTTATTTTATTTTATTTTATTTTTTACTTTTTTTAGTTCTATTCTATTTTATTTTATTTCATTTTTTTATTCTGTTCTTTTTTTTAATTAATTGTATTTTTATTTTTTTTTTAATTTACTTTATTTTATGTAATTTCTTTTAATTCCATTTCATTTTATTTTATCTTATAGTGTTTTATTTTACTTTATTTTTTTTATGTTTTTTTTATTTTATTTTTTTTTTTTTTTATTTTTTTTTTATTTTTTGTTATTTTATTTTATTTTATTTTATTTTATTTGATTTGTTTTTTTTTTTTTAATTTTTAATTTTTTTTTTTTATTTTTTAATTGGACTTACATATTTTATTTTATTTTATTTTTTCATTTTATTTTATTTTATTTTATTTTATTTTATTTTATTTCATTTTATTTTATTTTATTTTATTTTATTTTATTTTATTTTATTTTAATTTATTTTATTTTATTTTATTTTACTTAATTTTGATTTACTTTATTTTATTTTAGTTTTTTTATTTATTTTTTATTTTATTTTTTATTTTATTTTATTTTATTTTATTTTATTTTATTTTATTTTATTTCATTTTATTTTATTTTATTTTATTTTATTTTATTTTATTTTATTTTATTTTATTTTATTTTATTTTATTTTATTTTATTTTATTTTATTTTATATTATTTTATTTTATTTTATTTTATTTTATTTTATTTTATTTTATTTTATTTTATTTTATTTTATTTTATTTTATTTTATTTTATTTTAATTTATTTTATTTTATTTTATTTTATTTTATTTTAGTTTATTTTATTTTATTTTATTTTATTTTATTTTAGTTTATTTTATTTTATTTTAGTTTATTTTAGTTTATTTTATTTTATTTTATTTTATTTTATTTTATTTTATTTTATTTTATTTTATTTTATTTTATTTTATTTTATTTTATTTTATTTTATTTTATTTTATTTTATTTTATTTTATTTTATTTTATTTTATTTTATTTTATTTTATTTTATTTTATTTTATTTTATTTTATTTTATTTTATTTTATTTTATTTTATTTTATTTTATTTTATTTTATTTTATTTTGTTTTATTTTTTTTTTTTTTTTTTTTTTTTTGCGAATTTTGAAAATTTTGTGGACTTTTGACCATTTTATTTTACTTTATTTTATTTTATTTAATTTTTTATCGACTTTACTTTATTTTGTTATTTTATTTTTTCCTGGTATTAGTTTATTATATTTTTATTATTTTTTTTTCTTTATTATATTTTTTTATTGTATTTTTTTTTTTTTTTATTTTATTTCTTTATCGATTTTTTTTTTAATTATTTTAATTGTTTTTTATTACATTTTATTTTATCTAATTTTACTTCATTGTTTTTTATTTTATTTTTAATTGATTTTATTTTATTTAAAATTTTTTTTTTTTACTTTATTTGTTTTTACATTATTTTATTTATTTTTTATTTTTTTCTTTTATTTTTTGTTATTTGATTTTATGTGATTTTTTTTAATTTTATTTTTTTTTATTTCTTTTTTGTTCTTTTTTAGGCTTTATTTTATTTTTTTTTTTTAATATTAATTTTTAAGAAATTATCTATTTTTTCATTTTTATTTTTAAAATTTACTTTTTTGCTCAATTCTAACTAAAATTCCACTGAAATTTTCTTTTGTAGTCCTTTCGTTCACAAAAACTTACCCAACTTTTCAAAATAAGTATCTAGCTGTTTAGTTGAACGCCATTTCAATTTGATATGCTGTCTGCGGCAACTACCAACACCCCAAAATGTGTACCACAAATGCTCCGCCTAACATGAGTTTTGGGCTGTGAAAGTGTTAATTTTATTTTATTTGCTGTTGAGTTTTCCATATTTCCAGAACATACGGCAATACTCGTATACAAAATTTTTCATTGTAGACCGTGAAGAGAGCAATTTTATGTAGAGTTTTCCATGGTAGCGCATGCGCGCTCTCTCTTTAATATAACCATATTCCACTAGCCAGTAAATAAGTAAAAGTCTCCAAACTATTTTCACAAATATATATATATATATATCTACACATATCTAATACTCACTATAATCATTCCCTTTCTTCTTCTCCCTCTTCTTCCAGATTGTTTTGAATTCAATGCATCGCTATCAACCACGCATCCATTTAGTGCGTCTCAGTCATGGCCAAAGTATACCCACAAATCCCAAAGAACTACAAGAGCTCGACCATAAAACATATGTTTTTCCCGAGACCGTATTCACAGCCGTCACCGCATACCAAAACCAACTCATCACCAAGTTGAAAATTGATTCAAATCCCTTCGCCAAAGGTTTTCGCGATTCGTCACGTCTCACCGATTTCGATCGTGATCCCATGGAGGCTTTATTACTCGAACAACAACTACGTTCACCGCTGCGTCTCTTCCCCGATCCGTTGATGCAACAATTTGCCGCACAGCAAGGTGTCGATCCCACATCAATGGCGATTTTTGAAAAGGCGCGTCAACATTTGCAAATGTTTGGTGGTAATTCACCCTACGCTCAACTAATGATGCCACAAATGTATGCACAACAAGCACCACCACCACCTGGACTCGGCGCATTTCATATGTTTCAACAACAATGGCCACAATTGACGGCGGGTTTCTTGGCTAGCGCCAATCAGCAAGCAGCCGCCGCACAAGCCGTCGCTGTTCAAGCGCAAGCACAAGCACAGGCACATGCTCAAGCTCAGGCGCAAGCTCAAGCTCAAGCACAAGCGGCTGCTGTAGCGGCGGCTGCTGCAGCGAATTCAAATCGTACACCACCACCACCACCGACGGCATCAACACCATCATCCACATCATCGGGTGGTTCACCTTCGCCCGATATGCGTCCGCGACAATTTCAACGTTTTAGCCCATATCAAGTGGCACAGCAACAGCAACAACAGTCGTTGCAGTCGCCACCACCACCGCAAACTCGTAGTCCTCACAACTAAAAGGTGGGTGGGTGTTACCTATAAGGGGTGTGGGTGCAGGTTTGCATTAGAGCCAAAAACAGTATTAAAAGTAAACAAGATGGTCCAAGCCGAATTTCGTGTAAATTACCTACTTAAATATTAAAAATTGTAAATTAAATTATTTTAATATTAGGGGTATTCATCGAACCTTATAAGCACCCTATAAAGCGTGTAAACGTATAAATTTATCAATTGTGTAAATGAACTGACAAAATTTGTATGGAACAAAGTTTACACAAATCGTCGAATTTGATGTGTTAAAGATTTCGTAAATTTATCCAATTCAATGACGCTGTTCAACTTGTAATTTTTTTAATGCATTCAAAATGCACTCTACACAAAAATTGAAGAAAATGCTTAAAAATAGGTCAAAAATTACTTTTTAAATGGAAATTTCGAAATAAAAAGTTTTTGTTTGACAGCAACGCGTTTTTTTTTTAAACTTATATGGTTTGATGAATACCCCTATTGTAAATTATGTTTACGTTGTTTTAAGTAGTAAATTCGTATTAAAAAAATTTGTTTTTTTGCTTTAGATATGAAATTCGAAAGATTTCTGGAAAAATTTTCCAAAAAAAATTATTTCTTTTTTTTTTTAATTTTTTTTTTTTCAAATATTTCCAAATTTTTCAAATATTTTCCAGCTTTTGAAAATTTATTTGCAAAAAGTTAGTTTTTTATTCTGTAAAATTTTTATTGTTATTGTAAATTTACACCAAAAAAAAATTAAAATTTTTGTTGTGGCAAAGCTGATATGAAATTCGAAAGATTTCTGGAAAAATTTTCCAAAAAAAATTATTTCTTTTTTTTTTAATTTTTTTTTTTCAAATATTTCCAATTTTATCAAATATTTTCCAGCTTTTGAAAATTTATTTGCAAAAAGTTAGTTTTTATTCTGTAAAATTTGTATTGTTATTGTAAATTTACACCAAAAAAAAATTAAAATTTTTGTTGTTCGAAAACGTATCTCAGTGTGTGTTTTAGTATCTAAATCTAATCTAGGCATATCTTTGGCTTTTTTAATTAATCAAAAACAAACGAGAAAATATTAAAAAAAAAAAATATATATTGTAACTATATATGTAAAATTGCTTAACAGCTGCTAAACGGTATTGCAACAACTACAACTATAAATGTCTTAAATTAATTTAAATAATAAAGTAAATAAATTATTATTAATAATATTGGAAAAACAAATAGATAAAAAATTTAAAAAAAAAAATATTTATGTAAAATATTATATAAGCTTGTAAGTATCTCGAAAATTAAAATTTATGTAATATAGAAAATGCTATTGTCGCATATTTAAGCATAGAAAAAATCCAAAAATTTAATGTGAATAAAAAATATTTAGCAAAAAAAAAAAACATTGAATAAAAGCAAAAAATGCATAAACAATTTATTTAAAAAAAATTTTGTGTATTGAATTTTTCATTTCTTATAAGCATACCTCTTTTTTCTTTGCTTCCCCTTTTTCTGTTACGCTGCTCTTAATCACCCTCCCTGTTCCTCTCCGAACACTTTTTAATATCTTTTCTTTTACTTCTCTCTCAATTCCTCTGAAAATATTAGGCAGATAGTCCCTACACAGAGAAAAATTTTCATGTAAAATCAACACTTTTTGAGGTTAATATTTTTTACCACTAAAATGAACATGACTTCTTGTTAAAACAACAAGATTTCTTGTTAAAACAACAAGATTTCCTGTTGAAACAGCCTGTCTACATATTAAAACAATATGAATTGCTTTTAAAACAACATGTTTTGCTGTTAAAACAATATGACTTTCTGTTTCGTGAGGAATATTATTTAGAATCGGCCTAACTGTGAATTTATATAGCACTTTTCCAAAATTGTATACAGATTGGACGGATTACGCAATTGCGGCCAGTGGCGGATCCAGGATTTCGGGAAGCGGAGTTAAATTTTTTTTAAATTTCTTAATGAACCTGAAACCCCCACCCGTGTATTCGCCCCTGATATAAGCTAAAAGTTTTTTGTCGAATAAGCTTGGACAATGACTTCAGTAGATCAGATGACCTTGCAGCTTTCGGGGTAAACGTTCTTTGGACGATGCCCAGTGCCGCCTGTAAGCATCGAAGCATATCTCTGTTGGAGCTGTACGCATAAATTTAAGTAAGTTCGTTGAGTGAACGAAGAAACTCCAGAAATAGGGTTCGTTCTTGTTTCACATCAAATACGAAAGGTGTGTAATAGAACTTTTCCAATTAGACTATTTATAACCTAAGATGAAAGATAGAACCATCGAAGACGTGCTAACTCGATGGTTGATTTACGGATATGATCCATACCAACTCGCTACCATGACAGTCGGGCAGTACCGCAGCGTACCGGGTTCAGATCCGGCCATGGACTGTCAATTTCGGCATCACTCCCCAAAACCTTCGAGGAGTGTTTTTGCTGTTAACAACAACAACAACATCAACAACCAGAATCCAAGGAACGTGCACCAAATTGGGCTAAAGCGGGTATGTCGACCAACAGGGTTATCACCAAAGATTTTAAGGGATGGACGAGGTGTTATTCATATGCATGACCTTGAAAGAGGTAAAATGATTACCTGCGAATATTATTCGGATCCAAACAAGTTATGCTCCATCGCATTTTGCAGATTTAGGCCCGATCGACCTTTTTTTGTTCAAAAACCTGAAGAAATGGCTGGGTTTTAAGAGATGCGGGTTATATGAAGAGTTCATCACCAAAACATATGCCTATTTCGAGCTTTCAAAATCCTTTTTTCCGGGATGACTACAAAATTGTTCTTTACTTGATATTTCCCTTTGTCTAGTTAACGACTTATGAGCATCAAAACACCCTTGAAACTCAACTAAAATGGGTTGAGTTCTGAGTATTCCCTACAGGGTACGTTAAACGCAAATGCATTATTCACACTTCTACAAATCTCAATTCAATTTCTCTCGCAACTAACGACAACGGAAAATGCATTTTCTACAGCTTGATCTCAAAGTCATCCATCAACACATCGTAAAAATTTGATATCTGTTAAAAAGCAATACAGAGAACAAACGCGCAAAAGGCAGAAGCGATGGCAATTTACCGGCGGCACTACGGACACCGAATGATATGAGCACACATACATACATATAAAGGGGGTACAATTACAACGACTGATTAGCGCGTCGACTTTAATTGGCGGCAAAGCTGAAGGCAACCACTCACATATCTACATATGGACATACAAACATTCAACAACTTGACACTTAAAAGGCACACAAAACCATTAACATTTAGTGTACAATTTCATGAAAACTGCTTGCATAGGAATTTCTTAGCCTTTTCCTCTCGCTAGCTTTTCGAAAACCAACGTATTTTTGTATTACGAAATGCAGTAGAAATTACAATAACATTTACCAAAATGGGCAATGAAAGTACTTAACAATTTTTCAATTTGATATTTTGAATGACCATGAAAATGAATTCGTTACTGGCAAATGCACTCAAGTGCATTTGTTGCAATGGCAGCTCAGCGCCAATGCCAGTGTAACTACTTACAAACATTTCAACTTGGTTTGATGGAGGTTTATGCTGGAGCTGAGTGTGTAACATTGTTGGACTGTTGTTGCATTCCAATAGGAAATAATTGAGTACACAAACGCATATCCAAAGTAAGGGGGGGAATAGCTGTCAATATGGCAGTGGCAAATGAATTTGTTGATATTCTAGTAGAACCAATGTGGCATCGCGCATGACTGCATAGTGGCACAGCATACCTAGTGAGGAGAAAGGAATAGGGACCAAAACAACGTAAGCGATATGTTAACAATTTGCTATGCTTGCAGAGTTAAATTAGTGCGTGAATTGTTAGAGAAATAGTGAGTGAGTTAAGCTGCCCTGTGAGAAAAAGAAATGATTTTTGTCTCAAAAACTGAAAACAATTGGTATGACTAATATTTTATAACCAAGGACACTGACACCATGTCTTTGTTTAACTACTAATTCGCTGCTGCTTTTTGACAGCATTCATATAAAGGTTGTCTTTAAAAATTTTGTATCATCTTTTCATTTTCTATTTCTTATTGTACGGTCAAAATAATAATAACTAGAGTTTGCCCAGTGGCTGAAATTAAACCACAAATCCTTATTCTAGTTTACTTCGGTTTTTGAAGTCCCCTTCCTTTGATTTAACTATTTTTTCTTTTCATTTTCTATATTTTTCCTTTCCTCACATTCTTCCATTTCATTTCTTTCCTTTCCTTTCCTTTCCTTTCCTTTCCTTTCCTTTCCTTTCCTTTCCTTTCCTTTCCTTTCCTTTCCTTTCCTTTCCTTTCCTTTCCTTTCCTTTCCTTTCCTTTCCTTTCCTTTCCTTTCCTTTTCTTTCCTTTCCTCTGGAAGTTACCTACTTAAAAATCGATAGCGAGATTCTCTCCATTTTTTAGAGATGTTCAGAAATTTTTATTATCTCATTCAGCGCGGCGCCACCTATCAGAATTTTGAATTTTACATATTTTATTTTTTCGAGTTCTGAACTATGTTCATGGAAGTTAGTTGAAAGTCCATCGCATGATTCCTAATATCAAAAGAATTTCCGAAATAGCTCGATCCGTGCTCCACCTACCCGATTTTTTTGATTAGGAATTGCATTGTCACCGGGTTCTGAAAAAAGTGTCAAGTTTCCATTTCAAGAATTTTAAATTAATCAATGAATTCGGTAAGCTATCTCTAGTCACTAATAGAGACAATAGTCACTAATAGAGACATTTCATGTTCCAATTCCATTTCGTCCATATCAAAACTCAAACGACAAATCTCAAATTTTGTGACTTGAGATGAGACAAAGTTACAGAATTCGGGGGTAACTCTATCAGTGCGCCTTCTAGCGGTATTTTGTGCACAACAAATTGTATTTTCTTTAACTGTTTATCTGTATCTCAAGTTTCAATAATCTAGCTTGCCGGAAAGTTGCTTGAATATGGGTCGCAAAATTTCAATTTCTGATTTTTGTTTATTTCGGACGAAGATTTTTCCTGCAGACCATACGTGTTCTGATGCATACATTTGCATACATATGTACTTGAGATTTTCAAGTTGTCAGTGAAATTGTCACGCACTTTTGGGTACGTGTAAAATAAATACATATTCTTTCATTAGCTTTGGTCTAACGCTTTCAAAATTTCTTTTGATATTGGATTACACTATTGAAAATGTTAGTAAAGTTTCAGCAACTTATTGCTTATAAAGATTTTACGATGCGCTAACGATGAATGGAAATTTTGTATAGGTTTATGGGTATTTATACTATTTTATTGTGTAAACGCCAGCACAGTGTAACGAGTGCAGCAAAAAATATTAGAAATATAGTGAGACAATTTGGTATTCATTTTCATAAATTGGGATTCGGAAATAACCTGTAATTTTTGTGTTTTTCAAATGGTTCAAATCGGTTCTACATTAGCCTAGAATCTATTAAAAATTTAGTGAAATACTTTTGGTGGCAGCTTTAATGGTAAAGTTACACTGTGCCATGCAAGATCATGTGAATATCGGTTATTCTTATTGGTCATGCTTTGATTAGATATGCTCGTTCAATCATATATGCACAAGATGTATTGTAAATGTATAGGTACTTATAGCTTTATTTCTATCCAGTTTCAGTTCGTTGAAAAGTTGTTGAAAAGGAAAATATATACCTACATGCCCGCCCACAAAAAAATGCTTGCAAAGTATGAAATTACTTTTGTTTGATACAAGTTTGAGAAATACTAAACTAATGACCATTAGCCCAGGCGCCATTACGCATTATAATTTAATCAATATGTTCCGCTTATTTTTCATCAAACCTTTTAATTAATTTTGAGAAATCTTCTACCTACCTAGAGCAAAGCAGTTAAATACTGATGAAGTATTACCTATGTATGAAAAAATTTAAGTGTTGCAATAAAAAAGAGGCAGGTTCTAATCACATTTATTTATGCTGCGCCATAATTCATAGCCAATCAACAACGAATATGTTGACCTTTAATCACATTTCATTAAACAAATTACATTAATAAAGTGCATAATAAAGTTACCTATAAGCAATTTAAATTTCCACGCACTGAAATAAATTTGCAGTAATTTTTCATACGCATTAGAAGTACATTACAAATTCATATATATGTATGTCTGTAGGTATCCTTATTCATATTTACTTACATATACCTATTCATCAATGTTAAACATAGAATAGGGCGACATTGTATGCAGAGGCCAGGACCGGAATAACTATGTCAAGGGAGCAAAGGATTGGAAGTTTGAGGGGCCTGTAATGTTACCTCATTTTAATCTCAGTACCTGGATGACCGAGCTTGCTCGGTGCTATCTATTTAGCGCTAACTTTACTTACCCAAAATAATCCTAAAATGATCCCAAAAAGACCCTTAAATGTTCCCAAAATAATCCGTAATTGAACCCAAAGCGACCCAAAAATGATCCCAAGATGATCCCAAAAATACCCTAAAATGACCCTTAAATGATGCCAAAATTATTCCCAAACGACCCTAAAAATACCCTTAAATTTACCCAAAACGATCCGAAAATGAACCCTAGATTATCCAACAATGATTCCAAAATAATCCTTAAATAATCCCAAAACGACTCCAAAATATCCCCAAAATTATCCTAAAATGACCGCTAAATGATCTTAAAAAGATCCTTAAATAATCCAAATATGATCTCAAAAATATACAATACAAATACAATACGGTAAAATGGTAACCCTGGGCGGCTACCCAACTTGAAAATATTTTAGTTGGTATGTCGGCGAAAATACCTTTCATTTGATACCCATATTGGCATATCTAACTCCATAATTTAAGATAGGTGGCAACCCTGTACACCCCGCAAGTGGCAACCCCTAAGTGGATAGTCTTAGAATCAATCATGCTATGCCAAATTTCATCCAAATCGGTCAAGCGGTTCCCGAAATAGTCCGGATATACAAATATACTGCGGTAAGGTGGCAACCCTACTTGAAAATATTTTAGTTGGCATG
>CAXKVI010000003.1:18594021-18623516 GCA_964058755.1 Campiglossa producta
TGAAGTTGACCTCGAGGCCTAGCAATAAAAGAGTACAAAAGTGAAATTGGCAGCTAGGAATAGCGAATTTGGTAATTAGACTTTAAATAAATTAGAAGGTTGGTAACCAACAAATAACAACAACTTTGAATGCCTCAACTGCATAGACCTAGTACTTCGTGTGGCGTTCGTTGATGATGCCGATGATGACTGCTAAGAAGGTGGTATAAAATGGTGATTTAGTAAATTGCTAGTCCAGCAGCGTTGTTAGTACATTGATGGTCCTAAAATTTTCCATGAGCTCGTGTTCTTAATCTGTAGAACTATTACAATTTTTGTGCCATACCCCCACGGGAAGTCATTATAAAAACTTCTTATTGGTATAAATAACGATCTATCCATTTAACACTGCAATCGATATACCAAAAAATAAAACTAATTTCTTATATCCAATCAGCAACTTCTAGAATCTAGATACTCACGCTATCATGATTTTCTATAAGAACCATGCGATCTAAAGTCGCAAATTTGATTTAAGTGATAAACCGTATTTGTTTGTCTTTTTACTGACCTATGCATATGGCGTTCAGGGTACAAAAATTGCAATCTTTAAGTTCAGATCCAATTCGCATCCTATTTTCCTAAGCCATCGTCATCATTTCTCACGTTTTGCACTTGCAACAAAGACGATATTTTGGGAAATACATGTGACAAGTTCCAATACCTATAGCCTTTACGATGACAACAGAAGTCATGTTTGTTCTAAGCGCAAGTATACATATAGGTTTGGATGCATGTAAAAAAAATGGCGTAAGTACCAAGTACTCGTGATGTTTGATGTGTAAACATGTGTATTATGCACAAAACTTCATTTGTATGTATGTATTTTTTAGGGGTTTTTCCCCGTCCTTTCTTTTATTTATTTCTTTTGATATTTCTTCTATAAAGGAATCCTATAAGCCAAATATACCTCATAAAACCGTAATATATAACTCAAAGACGAGTCATGAATGACTCATGGATGGATCATAAATATCTCATTGGTAAGTCATAACTATTCCTACTATGGTCTTGCCGTTTCCTTTCCCTTCCTTTAATTTCCTTTCCTTTTCTTTAGTTCCTTTTCCTTAAATTTCCTTTCCTTTTCCTTTTCCTTTTCCTTTTCCTTTTCCTTTTCCTTTTCCTTTTCCATTTCCTTTTCCTTTTCCTTTCCCTTTCCCTTTCCCTTTCCCTTTCCCTTTCCCTTTCCCTTTCCCTTTCCCTTTCCCTTTCCCTTTCCCTTTCCCTTTCCCTTTCCCTTTCCCTTTCCCTTTCCCTTTCCCTTTCCCTTTCCCTTTCCCTTTCACTTTCCGTTTCCCTCTCCCTTTCCCTTTCCTTTTCCCTTTCCCTTTCCCTTTCCCTTTCCCTTTCCCTTTCCCTTTCCCTTTCCCTTTCCCTTTCCCTTTCCCCATCCCTTTCCCTACAGCCTACAGTCTACATATTACGCGTAACTTTCTTGGATGACCCTCACGCATCAAAAAATAAGGCGACAAAAAAAGATGCCTATCCTAATTGAAAAACGAAATAAATTACAGCCAATACATTTAGTGGCGGATATCTAGTAATTAGAATATATCACATTGGCCACAACAGCCGCGCCGTAACTTCTGCGTCCTCCAAACTAGAAAAAGAAGCGGAAAAATGGGTTTGGTGGTGAACAAAGGTAAAACGAAGTACCTACTGGCATCAAGCAAAGAGTCAGCGCATTCGCGTCTTGGCAACCACGCCACTGTTGGCAGCAATAATTTCGAGATAGTAAGGGACTTTGGATACCTGGGAAGCAGCATTAATACCAACAACAATGTAAGCCTGGAAATCCATCGAAGGATAACTCTTGCAAACAAATGCTACTTTGGGCTGAGTATGCAACTTATCGTGCCCGTCCTGCTATATGGTGCAGAAGCGTGGACAGTGACAGCATCTAACGAGGCGGCTTTGGGAGTGTTCGAGAGAAAAATTCTTCGAAAGATTTATGGGCCCCCAAAAGTTGACGACGGCGAGTACCGAAGAAGATATAATGATGAGCTGTATGAGCTTTACGCAGACGTCGACATAGTTCAGCGAATTTAAACCCAGCGGCTTCGCTGGCTAGGACACGTGGTGCGAATGAAGGAAGACGCTCCGGCCCAGAAGGAAGTTGAGGAAGGGGGATGTCACTAATCCGATAGCAGGACCAAGTGGAGGCAGATCTGAGAACACGCGGTGTCTCCAATTGGCGCCAGTTGGCTCAACACAGAGTCGACTGGCGAACACATTAACATGGATGAAGAGATAACTTTTATTCATTGCCAAACTAATATACTAATATAACAACCTAGTGTTGTGCAATTTCCTGAAGGGTACTGTCAGCCCTAAACATTTTTTGACACCAAAAATAAATATAAAATATTTTTTATTGCTCTCACAGAAATTTGTGCAATACTGCAAAGACAACCAACGTAATTATTGCTTAGGAGGTTGCGCAGTCACTATGTTTACGCTCATACTTATTAGACACATGTATTTCTTTCAGGTTGAGTGCTTTTGGAAAACGTCCATAGAGCAGACATACTAGTTCTGGACTACTTCTATACAATCAACTAGAATCATTAAAGTTCGATACACTTTAAGATGGCATTTCCGAAATTTCGTCCAAGTTCAAAAGAGGCCATAAAAATACTAATGAAACTACTCTACTGAGACAAAGCTTTAGATTTTTTTGCAAAAAAAACCGGCTCCTAACTAGTATATTTTCTGACTAGGTTGGTGTTCCAAAGTGTGGGTCTGTATGGAGGCAAGTGCAAACGTATAACATTCGTATTGCATAAATTTGATTGCTTGTTGTGGGTGGATGCATGTATCTGCAGTTACTATGTATGGATTAACTATGCCACTGTGAGGTGAAAGGTCACGAAAGTGTGGCAAGTGTATAAATCATTCGAATTATTAAAGCCTTGGCTGGTTGTTCGACTGGAAGAATTACTAAATTTGCCTCAAAATTTAGGTACAAAAACAACAAATATGGAAAAATTAAGTGTCTTGTTAAACTACCTTTTTATTGCTGGTAGTCATAACCAAACCTACGTGGGATTTAACAAATTGCATTAAATTCATTTTGATCGCTTTTAGTTAGGTATGAAAAAGCTTAATTTTTATTGTCAATTTTGATTTTAAATCTTCTTAACCAAAAACGGGTTGAAGTCACCAGCAAAAAATTATGTAAACCATTACAGAATTAAGTAGTATACTTAGTTTTCTTTAGATTTAAAAATAACTAAGTTCTGATAGTACCATACCGCTATTACCACGGTTCAAAGCAGATTGGCCCTGAGAATCGCCTCGGCATACCGTACGGTCTCCGCAGATTAGTGTTCTTGTCATTGCGGGGACCATATCGATATATCTCCTCGCTGAGGAAAGAAAAATGATGTATGACAATCGCGGAGCCATAGACGACGTACGCCACACCTTTTTCGAATGCGAGCAATTCGCTCAAGAAAGAAAGCAGGTGGAAGAGACAATGTGCGAGATTTCCCCGGGCAGTGTCATTCGCAAGATGAACAGCGGAAATTCCAGATGGGATATAGTCAGGATCGTCCTCCTCGCGAAAAGGGAAGACGGTTGTCTAGCTAGTTAGCGTGAAGTAGCCACAGCGCGTAGTAATGGTAAGCGCGGTCCCAGGAAAGGAAGCATGTGCGTACCGTTGGAGGTTAGATTTTAGTGGGTATACCTCAAGATAAAAAGAGAGTCCCACACTCGGAGAGTCTCGTTGGTAGAGCATTTAGTAACGAGGGCTTGAGCCCCTCCCACGAACACTAAAACAAAAAAAAAGTTCTCAGCTTTCTGGGCGTATGAACGACAGTCGGAGACAATGTCGCAGAAATTGGATTTAACATTTTCTTTAATTGATTTTTTTATTTAAGTAATTTCTCTTTTACTTTATTTGCATTTGTTTTTTTTTTAATTTTATTTTTTTTTATTTTATTTTATTTGTTTTTATTTTATTTTATTTTATTTTATTTTATGAAAATGTGTTTTTTGAGAAAAATTTACCTACGCGCTGCAGGAACCAGACAAGCCGACATATGTTTCGATGCTACTGGAGTTACATCTCTTCAAGGACTTTTCTTCCCGGCATTGTGAGAGTCGAACTCACAGTGTCGGCTTGTCTGGTTCCTGCAGCGCGTAGGTAAATTTTTCTCAAAAAACACATTTTCATACAATTCCGAAAATTGCTTGTAAATACCGTCGGTATTTACAGCAATAGACTACAAGTCAAAAAAGCAACAAAGAGTTATTTTATTTTATTTTATTTTATTTTATTTTATTTTATTTTATTTTATTTTATTTTATTTTATTTTATTTTATTTTATTTTATTTTATTTTATTTTATTTTATTTTATTTTATTTTATTTTATTTTATTTTATTTTATTTTATTTTATTTTATTTTATTTTATTTTTTTTTTTATTTTATTTTAATTTATTTTAATTTATTTTATTTCAATTTATTTTATTTTATTTTATTTTATTTTATTTTATTTTATTTTATTTTATTTTATTTTATTTTTTTTTTTTTTTTTATGTTTAGATCAAATCAAATAAGATTTTCATTTTTTATGGCGGGTATGTATTTATGTCTTTAATGACATGCAAAATATTTTACGACAATGTTAAGTTAATGTTATTACCACTTTAAGTTTTTTTATTGCTGTACATTTTAAATACATATTTTGAATTTTTATTTTGCTTGCTAATTGTATATCTATTATAATTTGTATATTAAGACATTATAACCATAGAAACGTGTTTTAAGTTATTTGTAGTAAGTTTTAATTACATATATGTTCTGTTTTGTGTATTTCTGCTTCCATGAGGAGGCGTTGATCATCATTAGTCTTTTGTTGTTTTGCATAAATTAAGTTTCCTAACAAGCAAATCTACCAAAAATCTCATTTATTTTGTTAACCAGCAAAGTTATATATATTGACAAACTTTGTTTAAACGCAAAATCAAATTACTGTTATTAATTAACATACCTAATTATTTAACTTTTAAGTCATTTTTTTTTTTTCAATCTGTCAATCTAACCATGTTATTTCCTTCATATGCTCATATTTGCTTAGCACTAGCTTTGGGGAATATTTTTTGTTTTAATCCGTTTCGAGCTGTAGCAATATTAATCAATAATAAATAAGGATGTACCAAGGCGTAACCTTGATTTGGGATAACCATTTTATATTAGTTAAATATATGATACAAAAATTGTTTAGCCTTGCCGTTAGGCGAACTTATTCAACAATTTTGTGATACATCTTTCTATTAAATCTTAACCAATCGCTTTGACTGTGAAAGATGTTGAGCGATTTTGAAATCTTCTTGTCGTTATCTGGGCAGGTTTGTTTTGTAAACTTGCAGACGTCCCCAGTATTTATGTTTGAAAGTCGCTATTCCTGGAATAACTTATACATATAAACTTATCTCGATTAATGTAAGTTGACTACATATATTTCGAGAGAAAGCCAACCAGTACTTTTGGTCACCATGTTCGGAACTATGGCCCATGTTTCAAGCCTCACTGCTGGAAAATCTATATCATCATCATCATCACTTATTGGCGCTTAACCGCCTAAGCGATTTTGGCCGTTGCATATCAAAGCACGCCAGTCATTCCTCTTTAGCGACAACTGACGCCAATTGGAAACCCCAAGGGAGTTCAAGTCATCCTCCACCTGTTGTTTCCATCTCAGTCGAGGCCTCCCCCTTCCTCTGCTGCCGAATTCAGGCGACGATAGGAAAACCTTCTGTGCTGGAGCTTCTTTGTCCATTCGCATAACATGGCCCAGCCAGCGGAGTCTTTGGGCTTTAATTCGCTGGACTATGGTCAGATCTGCGTAGAGCTCGTACAGCTCATCATTAAATTTCCTTCGATACTCGCCGTTGGCATCGCGGGAAGGACCATAAATCTTCCGGAGAACTTTTCTCTCAAATACTCCAAGGGCCATCTCATCTTCTCTTGACATTGTCCATACATCAGGACAGGTATGATGAGAGACTTATAGAGCGTGATCTTTGTTCTTCGAGAGAGGACTTTACTTCTCAATTGCCTACTCAGTCCAAAGTAGCACTTGTTGGCAAGAGTGATTTTCCGCTGGATTTCTATAAATCTATATCAAGGTTACTTAAATATTGAACAAGGTTTGAAAACATACTAATGTCTTTAATCAAACATTTTATAAGATTGCTAAAAAATTTTCTGTTCTAATGTGGTTTTTCCGGGTGACTCGAAAAATCTGACTTAACATTCAGATTCAGCACACCCAAAAGTTTTAGAAACCGATGATTTGTTGTTTAAGTCCTTGGTCTATATCAGTCAGAGTTCTTTATTTTATGACTTCACCGAGAATCGAAATCAAGTGTTTTGAACGTACAACCCAGGTGCCATCGTCTAATTACAGCTTTATTCTAAATGACACCACACTTACTCATGTTGCTTGAACGGGAATCGAGATCAAAATATTTTACTGCCGAACGCAGGTGTCTACCATGAAACCATCGTATACTTATGATTGCCGACGTCTTCTTACAGCTTTCTTCTATGACAGTAATGACAGTGTCTTTGCTGTAGGTTTACCTGCAGGATTTTGTTGTTCCAACACAAAATTTTGTTCGATCAACAAAAACTCCGTCACTTCTACTAAATTTAATTGGACGATGCAATAAATTTAAAATGACAGCGAAGAAACTGTTGAATTAACTAGAGAAAGTTGTTGTTTTAAAAAAAATTTATTGGATCAACAAAAATTCTGTCAGTTTTACAAATTTTTGTTAATTAAAAATTTACAGTTCTATGACTCTTCAATCAACAATTTAATGCAGTTATTTTAAAAAAAGGTTCTTTCAAATAACCAAAATTTGATCAATTTTAAAGAGATTCAGGATAACAGTATGAAATTTTTCCAGTGTCATTTTTTTTTGTTTTATCAACAAAAATCCTCCAATTCTAATAAATTTAATTGGATGATGCAATAAATTTAAAATGACAGTTCCTTCGCTGTTAATTTAACTAGTGAAAGTTGTTGTTTTAACAAAAAATTTGGTTGGATCAACAAAAATTCTGCCAGTTTTACAAATTTTTGTTCATCAAAAATTTACAGTTCTATAACTGTTCAATCAACAATTGATCAACTTTAGGGTAACAGTACGAGATTGTTGGTTTTACAAGTGTCATTTTTGTGTATCACATAGTATTAGGTACTATTAAAAAAATCAAGCCTATACCTGAAAACTGGCATAATAAGTTCTGACCTTTGAAAAACTCTACCGCCTCCATAAACAAGTTCACATAGGGGTGATACCCAATAAACTAAAACTTCAAACTTTACGTAATAGGAATATTTGTTTCAAACAAACTACTTAACCCTTATTCAAAAAAAAAGTTGTTGCGCTTAACCTTAACCCTTAACCCCATTCAGAAGACAAACTTGTACTAGATGCATCAATCAATGGGGTCAACTTTTGAAATGGTGTATCCCAAACCACCCACTTAATATAAATATAATAAGGTAGCTTGAGTCTTCAGAAAACTTTTACCAAAGTACTTAAATAACCTAACCTTCTGACCTGCACAAACACATTAAAACGTCAATACAGCATGCCACGTTCCCACTCATTTATTTACTCATCAACCATGCCAAGAAGCGCTTTGAATGTAAATTTCATTTTTGGGGCACTCAAACCACAATTGTTAACTCAAAATAAAATGCTGAAACAAAATACTCATATTGATGTTTAAGAAATTGTGTGAAAAGACCGCGGGCGTTTTGTCGAAAAGCTCACATGCATATTGTTGACGGGGTAAATAGGTTTAATAAAGAGTTTTGTTGCTTGGTAATCACTTCTTTTGCTTAAATGACAGGATTCTCCCCAAAAATTGTCAGTTTAGTAAAAGTAGTAAGCAATCGAAGTTGGAGTAAGAAATACAACAAATAATAAAGAGTTAAGGCAAGGATATCACGTTTGGCTTTTGTGGGCTGGACATTTAATGGTTTCTTTAATATTTCTTCGACCAGTTGTGGTTGAAAAATCAATTACACTAACAAATAAGTTACCCAAAAACGTTTACACCAAAAGTAGATATAAGAAATTGAAAGATAATAGCGGGTTGAGAGGTCATCCCCACCACCATCATCAAAGAAAATTATATTGTAATAATAGTGGTTAGCAAGCATAGAATTGAAGTGAATACTCGTCAGTTTACACACACACATACACACATACAAACACACATTGATGGGCGTGAATAATCAATTTGTTTTTTGCTTTTGTTTGGCATTGTAGAGCCAAATTTTGTTGGGGATTTCTATATAAAGTAGCTTATTCTGTAAATACTACAATGGGGCTTCTATAATTTATTAGCTGGGCAGTGATGTCTAAGAGAGATTGTCTACATACAATGTAGGAAAGTACGGCGTCCATATGAGCGTCATTATTGTTGAGGGTGTGTACTTCAAGTAGTACTTCTTCGCCTACAAACATTCATATAATTGCGGGGTGGGTATTATTTTGAATGAACTTGATTTAAATTGACAACTTTTTGGGAATTCTTAATACTTGGTAGAAACCTCGCTCTTTGTTTGGCTAAATACACAGATACCTAGATGATGTATTTACAAAATATGATATCTATGCACTTTGAAATTATTTCAAAATTCTTTTTTATTTTAATTAATGTTTTTATTTTATTTTATTTTATTTATTTTGTTTTATTTTACTTTACTTAATTTTACTAATTTTTAAATCTATTTTATTTTGTTTTATTTTACTTTATTTTACTTATTTTCATTTTTTACTTTATTTTATTTATTTTTAATTTAGTTTTATTTTTATATTTTTTTTTATTTTTTTTCAATTTTTTAACTTGTTTTTATTTTATTTTTCTTTGTTTTCTCTTTTTTGCTTTTGACCTGTAGTCTATTGCTGTAAATACCGACGGTATTGTGAAGCAATTTTCGGGATTGTATGAAAATTTGTTTTCTTTTATTTTACTTTATTTATTTCTTTTGGTTTATAAAGTTTTTTTTTTTAATTTTTTAATTTTATTTTATTTTTTTTATTTATATTATTTTTTTGTTTTTTTTTATTATTATTTTTTCATTTTTTTATTTTATTTTATTTTATTGTATTTTATTTTATTTTCTTTTGTTTATTTTATTTTATTTTATTTTATTTTAATTTATTTTATTTTATGTTTTTATTTTACTTTATTTTATTTTATTTTGTTTTATATTATTTTTTTTTAGTTTTTTTATTTTTTTATTTAATTTTTTTTTTATTTTTTTTCCTTTTTTATTTTGACTTATATGATTTTTTTAAATTTTTTTAAATTTTTTTTTAAATTTTATTTTATTGTTTTTTATTTTGTATTATTTTTATTATATTTCATTTTATTTAATTTAATTTCCTTTTATTTTATTTTATTTTATTTTATTTTATTTTATTTTATTTTATTTTATTTTATTTTATTTTATTTTATTTTATTTTATTTTATTTTATTTTATTTTATTTTATTTTATTTTATTTTATTTTTTTTTTTTACTTTATTTTATTTTATTTTATTTTATTTTATTTTATTTTATTTTATTTTATTTTATTTTATTTTACCCTCTTTGTTGCTTTTGACTTGTAGTCTATTGCTGTAAATACCGACGGTATTGTGAAGCAATTTTCGGGATTGTATGAAAATGTGTTTTTTGAGAAAAATTTACCCACGCGCTGAAGGAACCAGACAAGCCGACATATGTTTCGATGATACTGGAATTACATCTCTTCATGGACTTTTCTTCCCGGCATTGTGAGAGTCGAACTCACAACACTGTAGTGACTTGTATGCTATTTATTTATTTTTATTTTATTTATTTTATTTTATTTTATTTTATTTTATTTTATTTTATTTTATTTTATTTTATTTTATTTTATTTTATTTTATTTTATTTTATTTTATTTTTTTTAATTTTATTTTATTTTATTTATTTTTTTTTATTTTATTTTATTTTATTTCATTTTATTTTATTTTATTTTATTTTATTTTATTTTATTTTATTTTATTTTATTTTATTTTATTTTATTTTATTTTATTTTATTTTATTTTATTTTATTTTATTTTATTTTATTTTATTTTATTTTATTTTATTTTATTTTATTTTATTTTATTTTATTTTATTTTATTTTATTTTATTTTATTTTATTTTATTTTATTTTATTTTATTTTATTTTATTTTATTTTATTTTATTTTATTTTATTTTATTTTATTTTATTTTATTTTATTTTATTTTATTTTATTTTATTTTATTTTATTTTATTTTATTTTATTTTATTTTATTTTATTTTATTTTATTTTATTTTATTTTATTTCATTTTATTTTATTTTATTTTATTTTATTTTATTTTATTTTATTTTATTTTATTTTATTTTATTTTATGTTATTTTATTTTATTTTATTTTATTTTATTTTATTTTATTTTATTTTATTTTATATTATTTTATTTTATTTCATTTTATTTAATTTTATTTTATTTTATTTTATTTTATTTTATTTTATTTTATTTTATTTTATTTTATTTTATTTTTTAATTTATTTTATTTTATTTTATTTTATTTATTTTATTTTATTTCATTTTATTGTCATTTTCAGTCTCTAGTATTCTTCAAATCGTAGTGCATCATAAAATCTGAAAACAGTCTAATTTCGATTTACATCCCTTCACAATAAAACATGCGATATATAACACACTAACAAAATACTTGTAAAAGACAATCAAAGTATTGGCCAACAGGAAGACTTTGAATGACTTGTGAAAATCCACAGGCCAATAAACTGTTAATACAACTGACATGTGGCATGTGGCATTCATTAGATATACCATCAAAGGCGGAATACCGATCGAAAGAAATGAAAAACGAAAGAAATGTGCATAAAATGCTAACGCCAAAGCAACTGACACACCCAATCATTCAACCACTGGTCATCATCGTCATATAAATATTTAATTGGGTAATTTAATAAATTGAATTTGTGTTACCTTGTAAAAAACAACAACAATTGCATGCTTATATGTATGTAGGGATGTATAGAAAAGACGTTTGAATAATACAACAGCAGACATTGTAATCATTGTAAAATCAATTTACAACAAAATACATTGATTTGCTACTGTTAATGCGCTTTTCACTTGGTGCTATGTGGCGCTTGCCACCTTATTTAACTGTACTTGGCCAACATATGTACCTACCCGTTTGTATACAAAACGAAAGTCATGTGCAACATAATTACACTGTAAAAAAGGTTTGCAAATATTAATTTGTGCACATTTTCACTTAGCCACTGCACAGAGATTATACCCAAAGGTACTTACGATGTATTTTAATTATTGTTGCAATAAAGGCTGATTGCGCGTGTAACGTTATTAAAGGACAGAAAAACAATTTTTGAAGCTAAGCAACTGACATGTATTTACCCAACCACCATATTGACTTCAGATAAGGATATAAATTGAATAAAATAAAACAAAATAATATAAAATAAAATATTATAAAACAAAATAAAATAAAATTAAAAAAATAAAATAAAATAAAATAAGATTAAATTAAATACAAAACAAAAAAAAAAAATAAAATAAAATAAAATAAAATTAAAAAAAAAATTAAAAAAAAAAACAAAGTAAAATAAAAATAAAAAAAAAAAATTATTGAAATAAAATTAAATTAAATTAAAAAAATATAAAATAAAAAAAAATAAAAATACAACAAAATAAAATAAAATAAAATGAAATAAAATGAAATAAAATAAAAAATAAATAAAACAAAATAAAATAAAAACGAGTAAGGAAAGCTGTCTTCGGCTGTGCCGAAGGCTAAATACCTTTCATGAATAAGCGTCACGATTTTCACTGTTTGATCCCAGTACAGCCTGTGTGAATTTAAGTTAAGCTTATACCGAAATTATCGGAACTATCGATTATATGGGGGCGATGTGTTATATTGGTCCAATCTCATTGATTTTTAACACCGACATTCCACATTCTAAAATAGCAATAGTTACGAAATTTCACGTTCCTACCTATATAACTACAGGAGTTATCTACCAAAATCCGTTTATTGGAACAATCGATTGTATGGGAGCTATGTGAAATATTTATCCCAGCTCGATGATTTTCAACATCGATACTTCACATATAAAAATAGCGATACGTCCAAAATTTCACTTTCCAACGTGTTTAAGTACAGGAGTTATAGCCCAAAACCCGTTTATCGGAACAATCGATTGTATGGGAGCTATGTGAAATATTTATCCCATCTCGATGATTTTCAACACCGATATTTCACATATAAAAATAGCAACACTTACAAAATTTCACGTTCCTAGGTGTTTAATTACAGGAGTTATAGCCCAAAATCCGTTTATCGGAACAATCGATTGTATGGGAGCTATATGTAATATCGGTCCGATCTTGCTGGTTCCGACAAATGATTCCTATATTGGAAAATGGTGGCCGCATACAAAATTTCAGCGAAATATCTTAAAAACTGAGGGACTAGTTTGCGTTCAAACAGACAGACAGACATACAGACAGACGGACAGACGGACATGGCTAAATCAACTCATCTCGTCATCCTGATCATTTCGGTATACTTATTGATCGGTCTATCTCTTCTTCTTCTCATACTTACAAACATCGGACCAAAGTTATAATACCTTTTCATGCTCATGAAAGGTAGAATTTTTTTTTTTTTTTTTTTTTAATCCAAAATTGAACTCAAAAAGCCGCAAAATTATTCCAAAATTAACCCTAAGTGATCCGAATATGACCCTAATATAATCCAAATATCATCTCAAAATATACAAATACAATGCGGTAAAATGGTAACCCTGTTTGACAACCTAATTTGAAAATATTTTAGTTGATATGTCGCCGAAAATATCTTTCATTGGATACCCATATTGGCATCTCTTTCTACTTATTTAAAAAAAATTGAGATACGTGACAGCCGTGTAAACCGCCCCAAGTGGCAACACCAAAGTGAACAGTCTTAGAAATCGGATACTATCTCTATACCAAATCCGTTAAGCGGTTCTCGAGATAGTACCGGATATACTGCGATGAGGAGGCACGCCGCCGAAAATACCTAATACCAATAAAAAAAATAAGATAGGTAGAAACCCTGTAATAGCCCCCAAGTGGCAACATCCAAGTGGATAGTCTTGAAATCAGCCATACCATAAAATTTTTTGTGTGATATCTTCGGTTATATTACTATCGATTTAGGGGTCGGTCGAGCCTTTGAAAATCTGATGATAAAATTGAATCCATACAAATAACGGCCAACCTAATGTATATAGGTGATTAGGGTCATCAAATCCAGGAGTAGGTTTCAAGTCCCATGTAGGAACTTGTTATAGAAATATCGACTAAAATGTGGACCAGGTGTGACTCTAGAAAGTGTTTCGATTATATGGGTACCAAATGAAAGGTGTTACTGAGGATTTTAACAAAGTGTGGTTCTTAGGTCCATATGCTGATCCAATTGCGAGATATTGACCTAAATGTGGACCGGGTGTTGGCGGATTTCTTAACAATGAGGGGTTCTAAGTCCAACGTACAAACTCGGTGGCGCTCTAGAGAGTGTTTTTACTAAATGGATATTAAACCAAAGATTTTGGTGAACGTTTTAAAAAGCAGTGTTTCCCTTTCCCATGCACGAAGGCGTTTTCGAAATATCGACAAAAATGTGGACCAGGTATGACCCTGGAAATTGTTTGGACAATATAGAATAGTTTGATGAGGGTTGCAACAGGGTGTGGTTCTTGGTTCCATATGCGAACCAGGTTCCAAGATATTGACCTAAATGTGGACCATATGTGACCCTGGACGTTTCTGAGATATAGAGCAATTGTACTTCCATAAAATATATCTTAAAGAGTTCAAGCACCTGAAAATGTTTAAGGAGAAACATATTTGATATTGCAAAAAGGGGGCATGACACTTCGAATACATACTCAATCTTTAAGACAGAATTCCTTCAAAAAACTTAAGCGAAGAATATTATCATGATAAGGTTTACTGGGTGATGGTAGCCTCCATTTTTTTGTGGATAGCATTATACCGTCTGTCGATTGTATTGTTACCCCGCTCGCCCAACACCACAGACTGTAATATGACAATCCGCATTGTCATTTGCTGCAATGTTGCATCGTTGTCGCGCCACATCACGCCGTACCGCATGTCATTTTAACGGCATCAGATGATTTTCACTTCAGCCAAAGCTATTCATTTGTTTTGTCCATTTGACATGTTGAAGCGCCGTTGGAATTTGTGGATCGATGCCGCAATGATGTGACCACCTTCACACCACTGACAACCATCAGCGCACTCACCTCTCTCTTACACGAGTTTTTGTGTGCAATTGATAATTCGAAATTCGTATTGAAAAAGTCCACATAACATGAGTAAGTACAAATGTGTAAAATTATCAACTGGGTGTGTGCTCAACACGTGCGCCACTAATGATTGCTGTGCCGATTGCAACAAATTGCAAATATGAGTGCCGCGTTGCACAGTAGCTGCTGCTGCAAGTGCGATGACTCGACGATGACTCTCTGATTGGTTTGTTGCAATCAAGTGATGAGCGAGCTGGTGGGTTTTTGCTCGAAATGGTGTTGGTAATTAATGTGATTGCGGATGGTGTAGAAATTAGGTGGCGCGATGTAGGGCGTAGGTGTGGCAAATGGCAGGAAAAACACTCGACTGGGCGCAGTAGCCACAAGGACAACCAAGAACTGTCATAATATAGTATTTTTGCAAGCACCGTTATGGAAGTTTAATTAATGGAGCTTTTTAGAAATGAAATAATTAATGGATAGAAATCAATAAAGTTCATCAATAACACCAAGATTTTTGTGAAAGCTTCCTAGAACACGTTTAAGGTAAGGGAAATTATAGAAACAGATTGGAAATAAAGAAAAGTGAAGTAGAGGGGTAGTGAAAAGAAGAAAGGTAGAAACATAATACTTACTGGACTAAGTTTAACTCTTTCAGCCAAAGTTTCATATTGACATCAATATGTTTATGCTGGTTATATTCTCATTAGATATAGTTTTCACGTTAATATTCCTTCAACTCCTCGAAATTCGGCACTACTACTTTTTTTCAAAAAAAAAATTTCCTCGTTTTTCATTGATTTTGGAAAAATTGGCCTCGAGAAAAGACCAAAACCAATTTCTGGCTACGCCCATGTGTCGGAACCAGCTATTAGACAGGTACAAACGTGAAATTTCAAAACTATTGCTCTTTTAGAATGTCAAATGTCGATGTTAAAAATCAAAGAGATTGGACTATTATAACACATTGTCCCCATATACTTAATCGATTATTCCGATAAACGAGGTGTGGGGTATGACTTCTTCAATTATATAGCGAGAATTGTAAAATTACCAAAAATTCTCACTTACGTATATACGTAATGTGAACGGTTAAAGTTAGTAAGTTAGTACCAATATAACATAATCGATTGTTCTGATAATTTCGGACCCTAGAAAGAATTTTTTAGGTATGGGTATCAAATGAAAGGTTTTAATACGAGTTTTATGAAAACTGAGCTTTTCTTGCTGAATATCTCTAAAAGGGTTCATGGTAGGGACCTGAAATTTTGTACTCACGAAAAAAATTTGAATTATAGGAAACGGGGGCATGGAAACTCCAATATTTTCTAAATTTTTAAGCGAAATTCCTACAAAAGGGGTCATGGCAACATGAAAATTTGTATGGATGTAAACGATAACTATCAATACAACTTTCAGAGAAATAGGTTGGAGCTATCGCAAAATAGGCGTAGCAGCTCTAAAACAAACTTATTTCTTTAAGCTTAATATCTTTAAATAGGTGGGGTAAAGGTGGGACCATTAAAATTGGTATGAAGCTGATCGATCATACTCACATACATACTTACTTATCAAGTCTCAATATCTCTAAAAATGTTCATCGCAGCTATAGCTATAGGTTTGTATATCTAGGAATTGGTATAGAGATATACGATACCAAACCACTCACACAAAAAGTTTCGAGTTATGGGAAGAGGGGACTTGGCACCTTCTATACGAAATTAATTTTTTCGAATAAAGAAAATACGGGCGTAATCAGTAATTTTGGAAATGAATTTAACAAAAATCTATTCTGTGCAGAACGAAGTCGGCGGAGTCAGCTAGTTATTATATAGAAAAAGGTAAAGGTAAATTCACACAGGCTGTACTAAAGAATAGTGAAAATCGTGACGCTTATTTATGAAAGATATATAGCCATCGGCACAGCTTTCCTTACTTGTCTTTTTTTTAATTTTTTTATTTAATTTTTTTTTTTTTATAAATTCACTTTTGTTAATTTTTTTTTAATTTTTTGCGTATTTTATTTTTATTTTTTAAATTTTTTTTATTCTTTTTTTATTTTTGTTTACTTTATTTTATTTGTCTTTTTTTCACTTTGTTTTATTTTTTGCTCTTATTTTATCTTACTTTATTTAATTTTTTTTTTGCATCTTGTTGTGTTTTATTTTTATTTTTTATTATATGTATTTCATTTGGATTTGTTTTATTTAATTTAATTAAATAAAAAAATAAAAATATTTAATTTAATTTTATTTATTTTATATTTTATGTTGGTATTTTTGTTTGATTATTTTTTGGCTTTTTTTTAATTTTTGTTTATTTTTATTTTTTTGTTTTATTTTATTTCATGTTATTTTTTTTATTTAATTTAATTTTATTTTTTTAACTTTTTTTTTAATTTACCACTTTTATTTTATTTCTTGTTTTCTTTCTTTCTCTTTTGTTTATTTTTATTTTCTTTTTTTATTTTATTTTATGTTATTTGATTTTTTTTAATATAATTTTATTTAATTTTTTTTACTTTTTTTAAATTTACCTATTTTATTTTATTTTGTTTTATGTTATTGTTTTATTTTATTTCTAATTTTACTTTATTTATTAAAATTTTTCGCTTTCTTTCTTTTTCCAAACAATTTGCTTCCACCTAGAGAAATCGTCGCATTGTCATTCTAGTATGTGTTCTAATGCTCGCCCACACATTCCACACCCAAATTTATCGCTTGTACAAGTAATTATAAAACAATTAACTTTTATGTTAAACAAATAAGCGCATACCCCGGATAATATCGGTTGCGCATTAAATATTTACCTGTCCACATTCTTATCTCAATTAGAATGCCTGTAATTGCCCTGTACACATACGAGTACATGCATACCAAGAGACACAAAACAATTTATGGCCTGGTTGGGCACGGGCAACTGTCATGTTTTTCTTTTTTGCGTTTTTGTGTTTTCACTATGTCAAAGTATCTCTTTTTTTTTGGTCAGTCGACAAGAGTTGTATGCTTCTCCACCGTCCAGGTGTCATTTACACGAAGAAAAAAGGTAGAGATATGAGGTGGCGGCATAATTTAGTCTTATCATCTTTTAAATCAGTGAAATAACGCATATTTATCTGGTAGCAATGGTTTTTTTGTTTGAGTATGTGACGGCGTGTAAACGCTTAAAGTTAATTACTTTCTAATCGACCAACCCTCTGGAAGGAAGTTTCGTGTATTAAATAATGCATTCAGAGGGCCTTTTAGGTGTGGGAATGTATGTAGAAATTAAAAACTTTATGTATGGATTTAAGGGGGACATTCAGACCGCGGAAGTTACCCTAGAAACCTGAAAAAACTGCGAGACTCTGCTTTGAAAGTGCTGTGCGGAGTTGGTTTATAAAAAAGATTGTTTTCTACTTAGTTTATCATACAAAGCGGCAACTTCATTGCACTATCCCAACAAACCATGAAGCTAGATTTCGATTGCAGGTACATTCTAGAACTAACCCCATCCTACAATCTCTAACGTTAGACGACGACTCGAGAAAAAAATGAGACATAATTCTCAAATCGAGAAAACTATAGTTTTCGAGTCGAATTCTTATGTCATTCTCTAATGGGATTCTAGTGTAAATTTGCAAATGGTACAAAATGCTCGCCTTTTGGCTAGTTCTCTAACCTATCTCGAATCGAGTTCTAGTGTAGTTCTCTACTGTTGCATTCGAATAGAGAATAGTTAGAGAATTAACCTAGTTCTCTAACGTAAAGACGAACATTTCTCTAACGTTAGAGACTGTGTTTGTGATATAACTAGTACCTGGGTGACCGGTATCTATTCCTTAAAATTGTCCCCAATTCTTATTAACCAACCGTATTAGCTTTCCAAAATAGATAAAACATTGGCAACCCATAACACACTCCAAATGGCAACACCCCAATGGAAAATCTTAGATTGATGCATACCATACCCTACCAAAATTTTATCCAAATCGTACAGTTGGCAACCGAAATAGTGGTCGATATGCAAAGGAATAAACAAAATGCGGCCAGGTAGCAACCCTGGATGGCAACCCTGCTTGAAAATGTCGTCGTTGGAATGCAGCCGGAAATCCAGTTCGGTTCAGCGGTTTCACTTGATACAATCTTGGCATATCTTGCTCAATATTTAAAAGAAATGTATAGGTGGCAACCCGAGAAACCCCACAACACGTGCATATAATCTTAGAATGTATCATACTATCTATATGTCAAATTTCAATCGGTATCGCTTCTTCAAATACCGGGAAAAATTAATAAAATGCGGTTAGGTTTTAACTCTAAGTGGCAACCCGGTTTGAAATTGTCACATTTGGAATACGGTCAAAAATACCTTTTATTCGATACCCATTTTGGCATTCTTTGCTCAATATTTAACAAAAAAATATTGGGATAAATGGCAACCCTGTAAGCCGTCCCAAGTGGCAAACATCAGTGTATACAGTCCAAGAATGAATCATAAAGTCTATATGCCTAATTTTATCCAAATCGGTCAGGCGGTTCCAAAGATATAAGGAAAATAAATAAAATGCGGAAAAGTGGCAATCCTAGGTGGCAACCCTGCTTGAAATTTACATATTCGGAATACGGCGAAAAATATCTTTCATTTGATACCCATATTAGCATGTCTTGATCAATATTTAAAAAAAAATGAGAAAATTGTAAACAGCCCCAGGTGGCAACACCCATGTATATAATCTTATGCTGATTTCGTTTCATCGAAAAGAGTGTACACGTGCACGCTGAACATGTTTACACCCCTGCACAGTACACTGCAAAAGTGTGATAAAAGTGTACCCGTTCTTCATGAACCTGCTATCGATAAAACGAACAAAAAACACTGCCCCGTTTGCTACGCTATGTGCATGTATAATTAGGTTTCGCTTATCACCCATATTTAATTGTTATTGCAAAATCCAACTTATTTCACCAAAATTATCTGTCAAATAAAATTTTCGTCAGCTGATTTTCAGTGCAACCAGCTATCGTGTCAAAGCTTCAGAGCTTAAAAAGTGTGAGTTTTTTTACACTCCTGAAGGGTACATTTTTAGGAAACGAAAACGTATAAAACGTATAATCTATATATATATAAAAGAAAGTGGCGTTAGTACAAACACTTATAACTCAAGAACGCCTGCACCGATTTGGATGATGGACACCAATTCAGATTGTTCTCTGGTCAGAATCGAAGAATATCCAAAAAAATTCCCGAAAAATTCCCAAAAAAAAAAATTTTTCCCTACATTTTGTATGGTGCGAATTTTTGTTATTTTATATAAAGCGTTCTTGATGATCAATGACGATTATGTTTGCGTTACGTTGTGATGGGTTATCCAGCAACGAACCTATTCACAATTTTTAAGTATTCTCGCTCAATGGACCAAATTTAATTTAATTTAAATTAATTTCGCTTTATCAATGAATAAAAAAAGTTAATGAGTTTTTATATTATTAAAAAATAAGTATATTTTCTAACTAACAAAAAAAAAGTAAATAAAACTAAAAAAAAAAAAAATAATAAATAAGAAATTTATTTAAAAAAAAAAATTCAATTGAAAAACCGATAGTAAAAATTATTCCGAAACTTTTTTCAAAATAATTTTTCTAATTTTAAACATTTTTCAAAATTAGTTGACTATTTTTTTTCTACCTATTTAAAAAAAAAAAAAAAAAAAAAAAAATTTTTACTTGAAAAAATAATTGAAATTTTTTTTATTTTTATTCAATTCTTTTTTATAAAAAGGAACAGTAAGTAGTTGAATTTTTTTTCTATTTTGAAATTGAAGTGTGTAACAAAAATGCGCATTTTTTTGATGAAACGAAATTACCATTACAATATATCATACAATCCCGATATAGTCCGGATATAAAAATATATACAAATATACAAGAATAGCTCGTTTAAAGTTACAAGATTTAAATATGCACTTACCACTCTTTTCTATTAGGCCCCAACAACGCCGCCTTTCGCAACTCATCAAACAAATTTTCCCTCCCCATTCATTCATAGCTCTAATTTCGTGTAGGTACCCATACATTATACTAATGTTTACGCTCATCCATATATAAGTAAGTATGTACGTACAAACCATATTTTTAATGACAATTTTAATTACTCCACAAATTATAACACAGATGATCATGAAAACGATCTGAACCAACATAAAACATACAGGCAGTCAAAGAGCAAACGAATTGCCACATGGCTGCCGGTGAGTCTATAAAGCAACAAAAAAGTGCGCAACGTTTGTTGTGGTGCATCGTAAATTTTGCAACAAACCACTAAAGCAACAAAAATGCTAATAATAATTGCTGCAAGTCAAATAAAATGTTTACAAACAATGTTTATAGCCAATGTTGCTAATGGGGCTTGTGTAATGTGAATGAATGAAGAAACGCGCCGCGCTGTCTGCCTCAAAGTAAATGTGGCAAAAAATTTCGATTTCAAAATATTCATAATTTGTTTTTCTCTTGTTTTTAGTTTTTAATTTTTAATAATCATGCAGTGGTGTTTTTTCACCAAACAATAAACAACAAAATATTGCTTTGTGTCTTGCACAAAGGTTGTAAAAAATTCTTAAAAATTCTACAGCAGCCATAACAATTACAACGCAACATCATCGCCTTCAACATAAGCAGTGTTGGCACTTTCTTTATACATACATAAATACCCGTGGGTACTACAGACCATATAGTGTCTCGCTTTTCTTCTTCTTCTGCCACCAATTGACTTGTTTGATTAATGATGCGAAATCGTGCAACAATTGTTCGTAAAAAAGAGAAAAACACAAAAAGAAACGATCGTGTAAAATTAAAAAAAAGGGATTTTTTATATGCACCAACAACAATCATAGACGACTATGTCTTATTGCTTCTGCTAAAGGCGTTTGCGTTATGTTTTTTGTGTTAAAGTTTCAAACAATAGTGTTCGATCGCTACAAAAGGTCAACACATTTTGGCCCACACAACAGCTAAACACGCACCGTAAACACCTAAAAATTCGTGGAAGATCCTTCACAAATTCTTAATAGGTACATATATACTAGGGTGAATCGCAGTAATCGATTGTATTTTTTTTTTTGGATTTTTACTTCCGAAAACGGATTTCTAGACACATTTTAAAAATTCTTTAACAAAGGTGAGTTTTTATCTTTAAGCATAGCTGTTAAATAATGATTACGATTAGTAATCGGTTAGATTATTTTCTAAAAAGAATTGTAATGATTATTTATTGTGCGTTTGAAATATTGGGATTACGTAATGATTATGATTATAAAGAATCCAAAAATAATCATGATTACTCTAGATTACTGAAAAGATTCAAAAATAATCTAAAATAATCAAAATAAGTAATTGATTCTTTTCAGCGATTCTTTTTGATTATTATTGATTACTTTAATCCAAAATACCAAACAACTTTTGGATTGAAAAGAATCAAAAATAATCAAAAACAAGTAAGGAAGTCTAAGTTCGGGTGAAGCCGAACATTACATACCCAGCTGTGCACATAAAGTGGGCGTGATCGTTCACCGATTTTTCTTATTTTCTGTGGTAGTACTCTACATAAACATAACATGCCTGGTACCTAGTTTCGTAAATCTATCTCACACCGTTCTGAAGTTGTTAGCAGTCGAATTTAAAAATTGCTTGACTCATAAGTGGGCGGTGCCACGCCCACTTTCCAAAATTTTGAAAAAATTATGTAAAGAATATGAAAGTTGATGTATGTACCAAATTATATTATTATAGCGAAATCAGTTAATTAGATATGGACTTTTCAATATTTCCACCTCCTTTCAATATAACTTTTATGAAAAAGTAGGCGTGGTCGCGAAGCGATTTCGTTTATTTTCTATAGCTGAATTTACCACAACAATAGTATGTCCTCTACCAAATTTCGTTATACTAGCATAAACTGTTCTGAAGTTATTAAGAGTCAAAATTTTAAAATTTCTTCAAATATACGTGGGCGGTACCACGCCCCCTTTTCAAAATTTTTTATAAAATCGGCCTTAGAACATCTAAATCAATACATATTGCAAATTTTATCATTGTAGCTGCTTCTAATATTGAATTAACCCATTTTATACGTTTTTCGAAATTTTCGATATCGAAAAAGGGGCGTGGTTATGGTCCGATTTTACCCATTTTCAATAGCAATCTATTCTGAACCCAAATAAGTACGCATGCCAAATTTGGTGAAGATATCTCATTATTTGCTCAAGTTATCGTGTTAACGGACAGACGGACGGACGGACGGACGGACGGACGGACGGACATGGCTCAATCAAATTTTTTTTCGATCCTGATCATATTGATATATGGAAGTCTATATCTATCTCGATTCCTTTATACCTGTACAACCAACCGTTATCCTAACAAAGTTATAATACCCTGTGTACAAGTACAGCTGGGTATAATAATCGCTGAAAAGAATCAATTATTTTTTTTAATTATTTTTGATTCTTTTCAGTAATCTAGAGTAATCATGATTATTTTTTGATTCTTTATAATCGTAATCATTACGTAATCTAGTTGGGACCAAGATAATCGTAATGTAATCAATTATTTCACTATCAAAAACAAAGTAATCAGATTACTAATCATTACGATTAGTAATCAAAACTTAACAGATATGTCTTTAAGTACCTGGCTGACCGAGCTTGGTCGCTGTTTTCGATTTTAACATTTTTACCAATATTCTTACTTACTTACCTAAACTTTTCAAAATAGATTTCCAAAAAAATAACAAATAGGTGGCAACTTTATAAACCGCCTCAATTGGCAAATCCAAGTAGAAAATTAATAAAAGGCGAAGAAGTAAATAAAACCCGGTATGCATACCTTGCTAAATACTTAAGAAAAAAAGTTATATAGGTGGCAACCCTGTGACGCACCCAAAGTGGTAGCACCCAAATAGATAGTCTTAAAATCAAGCATGCTATCTCTATGCAAAATTTCATCGAAATCGGCCAAGCGGTCCAAAATGACCAAAATGACCCCAAAATGACTCTAAAATATTCCTAAAATGATCCAAAAAAGGCTCCAAAATGACCCAAAAATAATCACCCCAAAATTATATCAAAATGATCCAGAATTGAAAGCAAAATGACCCCAAAATAGCACTCAATCATACCAAAAAATGATGCTTAAATAATCCAAAAATGACCCCAAAATATACAAACACAATATGGTAAAATGGCAACCCTACTTAAAAATTTTTTAGTTTGGTATGTATATTGGCATATCTTGCTTGTAGGTTTCAACTCTGTAAACCGCCCCAAGGGGTACCACTCAAGTGGATAGTCTTAGAAATCGCATACTATCCTTACACCAAATTTCTTCGAATCCGTCAAGCGGTTCTCGAGATAGTACCGGATATATGTACAAATATACTGCGATACGTTGGCAGCTCTAGGAGGCTCCCCACATCCGTAAAGCATTAAATTTGCAGAAATTATGAGGCCGAACGGAAAACTCGATAGAAAATAAAAGTCACAAAGTTTATCGAAATTATCTACAAAAATATTTCTATATTTAGGTAGGGTTGCCACCTGCTCCCACTATATTTATTTTTTGGCATACTCGCTGTTATCTCAAAAACCACTTGATTAATTTGTACACTCAGAGAAAAAATAGAAATCTAAAATTAAGTCCGACCGGAATTAAATATTCTTAGAATAAGAATTTTTCGTTCTTGTTTTTGAAATTGAGATGCAAAAATCTTCAAATAAGAATAAAGTACTTATATTAAGAATTTTATTCTTAAAACAAAACCATTACATACTCAAATCAATAAATTAGAAAAATTTAATTATATTAACAAATTTCCATAAACTATCTGCGAATTACATTGGTTTGTAATGCAGATGATATGAAATGAACGAAATAATCAAACACTTTGTGGTCTTAAAACAAAAACACTTTTTCTTGATAATATACTACCCTGTCTCAAAATTACAATAGAACATAGCTGCAATGAGACAGCAGAAAACATAAATACGCGATAACCTCGTGGTAGAGACGTCCGTGCAGCAGTCAAAGCGTGTGAGCTCGATTCCCGGTGGAGGCAACAAAAAGCAACGTGTCATTTAGAACAAACATGTAATTAGAAAGTAGCAAGAAAAAGTAAACGATTGCATAGTAACCACCCTGGTTAAGCGTTCGAGGGACCTGAGTTCGATTCTCAGGCGTCCTTAAATTCAGACAAAATTATTCTTGAAAGAAGAATTTTCGAAGTAAGAAAAAAATTCTTGATATAAGAATTTTGTACTTCGTATAAGAATATTCGGTATAACCGTACTTTCGTGACCAAAATTCTTGATTTGGGCTTGATTTAAGTACAAAATTCTTGTATTTTCTCTGAGTGTATGAACTTTTAAATAAACTAACTATGGCTTGACACTAAGAAGTTTTTACAGGGTTGCCACCTATTCCAATTTTCACAAATTTATTGAGATATGCTATGGGTGTCAAACGAAAGGTATTGCTTTTAGAGAGAGCCACCTTTCTCGAATTAAGGCAAAATAAAAAAATAAATCAAAGTTTTTCTTTAATTTGAGCAGAGATATCGCAGCACTTACTTCGTGAATAAGGATAATTGTTCATAGATCACAACCCAAGAATACCGGTTTAACCTTACTTTTTTTTTTACAGTTTTTCCTTATTTAGGCTACCGAATAAACAAAAAAATAGAGATTTGGTGGCTTTGCCCGATTTTGGCCAGCCAAGGCGCGGGTAACAAAACAGCACCAAATAAAACGATATATAAAATACCTATAAATTTATATACCTTACATATGTATATATGTATCAACGTTTTAACACCCATGAAGTATCTAAAGATTATTAATTACATTTTGTTGATTATTGTTCAATGTGAAGATTTCCGTGTAATTTCCAATATATTTTAGGTACCTACACCTATTTTATGATTTCTCTGTAACCATTATTTAAGTGGTCAATTGCTTTTGTTTCTGGTGGTGAGGAGTGAGTTCAAGTACGTATGTACATACATATGGTCGTTTGTATCTATTGTTGCAACAAGTGATGCAACAATTAACATTTGGCAGTCAGGCGCCGCTGTTGATGGATACCCATCAATATGTTTTTGTCACCTGCTGTGTGATAAGTGTATAGAAAACAAGCACATGAACACATGTCGTTATGTATGCTAGTGTGTAGACTGACACTAGTCGTCATAAGTAATGATGTGCTTTTATTATGAATTCTTTTTTCTAATTACAAATACTACTTATTTAACTAAAAATTTGTTGGAGCATTAATAATCTTTTGATTGCTTAAGAAAAATGAGTTACGTTGGAGCCGTCATGCTTTAACGATTAGAAACCTTTCATTTACTGCTCATATGCCACTGATTATAAAGTTTTTCAAAATAATGTCGCAGTCTAGACTCTAGACAGTGACTAAAGCTGAGAAAGTCTGTAAAGTTATTCTCGGCTGCCTTCAACTGACTATATCAAGCTTTGTGGGAAAATATACGAATTTTTTCGATGACATGCACTTACGAAGGAAGGAGGCTTTATTCCTACAAATCGAAAATTTAGTATCCACGATATAACATCCCCCAACGGCACTAAGTTGATTGACTTCGCCGCTGCTCGCAATAAGGTCATCTGTAGTACCACGTTCCAGAATAAACCAATACACCAGGCAACCATATTGATAATGTCTTGATCGACGCCAGACATAGATCCACCGTTTTGGATGGGCGTACCCTACGTGGTACCAATACCGACTCGGACCATTATCATATTGCAGCCAACATAAGTACACGCCTCTGTGCAGCGAAAAAACTGCGCACAGTAACGGAAGGAAAGCTTGGCGTCGAGAAGCTGCGTACGACACAGATAGCTGATAATTTCTCCACTCGACTCTCACACCTGCTATCGAAGAGCAATCCTCGACCAAACGATGTATCCTCATTTCGTACCGCCGCTGCGGACACTATAGGGTTTCAGCGAACCCGAAAGAACAATTGGTGCGGTGAGGAATGCAGCACTACTTCGAAAGTTGCCTATAGGGAAACATTACGAACGGCCGACACGCGAAGTGTATGGCATCGCTATCGTGAGGCGCCTTTTCCGCCTTTTCAGAAAAAAGAATCGTGAGGCCGAAAGAGGTGAGTGTGAGGAGCTTGAGATGCAGGCTGACAGGAGAGATGCCCGAAAATTATACTAAAAGATCCGCACGAATGCCTATGTGCCGCCATGTCTGAATTTGACTTTTCTACAAAGCTTATACGGCTTTGCCAAATGACGTTGAGCAATACCAACAGCTCTGTGAAAATCCGGAAGAACCTCTCTGAACCATTTGAAACCCAAACGAGGCTTCATACACGGCGACTCTTTGCATACGATTTCTTTAACCTGATGCTGAAATAGATAATGCGAGTAAAAGTAAAGTCCACTCTCGACAAACAAAGATCACGCTCTATAAGTCTCTCATAATAGCAGTCGTGATGTACGGCTCGGAATCATGGACAGTGTCGAGAGAAGATGTGATAGCCCTTAGAGTTTTTAAGAGAAAAGTTCTCCAGAAGGCTTATGGTTCTTGCCGTGATGCCAACGGCGAGTATCGAAGGAAATTCAACGACTAGCTGTACGAGCTTTAGTCAGAGCTGACCATAGGTTAGGTTCAAGCGGCTACCGCAGAGGCACACCTAGGCCAGTATTTAAGGGTCCGTTGTGATACCCGTAACACTAGAAAAGTCACTCCCGGGAACCGGCCATATAAAAAATCCCTTAATTGTTGGGATTCTCCACATAGTATAACCCCGGGACTGACACTCCTAAACCTACACCGTTACTCCTCCTTGAACCACTTAGATAACTTGATGAATGCCATCAAGTCCATTATGTCCAGCTCCGCGATCTGGCGTAGGCTATTTAGGAAGCGAACTCCCAAAAAGCGCGTTCTCGCGCCGCTTAAAGCTGGGCAGTTTCACCGTTTCCTCCTCCTCATCATCTTTGCAACTCGTACAGCATCGTCGGTAGGGCACATCTAGACTTTCTGCGTGCATACCAATAAGGCTGTATCCGATTAAAACGGCTATTAACATGGAGATTTCTCTGCTTCTTAGGGCGTGAATGTCTCTAGATCTTTAATGATCCCCTGTCTGGCAAGTTAGTCTTCCCTATAGTTTCCCTCAATTTTCCTGTATACCGGGACCCATGTGAGGTTCACGCGGTTCTGTTAAGTCATCTCTTGAAGAGATTGACGACAGCTAAGCGTCAGTTCAGAGTTGAACGAGTAGGAGCCAAGAGCTTCGATGACAGCTTGGCTGTCGCTGGAAATAACGATATCCTCGCAGTTAGCGCGTTTACTGGCGCAGGCCGCGGCATCAAGGATTGCTGAGAGTTCAGCCTGGAAGAAGCTGCAATGATCAGGTAGTCTGAAGAAGAGCTCAAGGTCCAGATCCTTTAAATAAACTCATCCTCCAACTCTGCTGTCTTACTTCGAGCCGTCAGTGTAAATAGAGATGCCACCATTGGTAGTGGAACACCGATCCGTTCTCTCTCATTCCTCCCTGCTGGGAATGTTTGATATGAAACAGCTATCTCCGAATATTGTCCGAAGTGTCCAGTTAAGCTGTCCCGTATAATACAGAACGGTTGGTCACAGTAGCCATTAGTAACGAGCGTTCCTCCCTTCTCTGGCCACAACAGTTTTTCATGATTGCGGGTACCATTTGTCACTTGCTGTTTGGAGGAACATATATCTCGTTAAGAGCTTAAAAATAGGACTGTGAAAGCAGAGCAGATGTGCCCCCTTTAGCAGGCTCGTTTCCTGGTATGCCACAGTGTCCAGGCACCCATATCAGATGAATCGAGAGTTGCTCAGTTGAGATATTTACGGCAGCTCCCGCCAAACCACTTTTCGTCTCAACTGCCTAATACCAATAAGAACCTCTTGTATATTAAACAACATTTCAACGTGAAGAATTTTTGTTCATGTTTCAGCACCTCTTAAAGCAAAACATGTTTTCTTACGCCCTGATTGTGGTGATTTGTAGGAATTTCAGAGAAACAAAAACCAAATACCCCAATCAATATGCAACTAATCGCGCAATCTAATGGATTAGACAAAGCACTCAAAAACATAAAAAAAGGAAAAAAGCGCTTTAAAATCCACACTAACAACAACGCAACACTTTGACACGTGCCCTTTTTTAACGCGTAAATTAATGACGAATTACATTTCAATTCGAGTTTACACTTTGACGACTACATTTATCGGTCGATTGGTCAATTCAACGGCTTTAATATTTCTTGTCTGTTAGATGAAGGTTTTAAGTGTTTTCCATTGCTACAATTTTATCAAATCATTGTTGCAACATTAGCTAGAGTATGAGCGGACAAAAAAAAACAAAACATTTAACAAACAAAACACAAAAAAGTAAAAAAACAATAGCTTAAAAAAGTTGATATTTGTAGTGGGTAATGTATGTATGTACAAGCGTACGTGATCAAACCAATAATGACACAAATACTGTACAGCCGGGCAGTAAGAGGCCATTTGACGATCTCTGTATGTATGGGCGGCACCAATTTGAGTGAAACAACAAAAGCGCAGACTGACATTTGAGCTAATCGCCAAAGTGTTAGTAGACATAGAGGCGGGTGTGTAGAAAAGACGTCAAAAAAATTCGGTATTCACAAAAATGAGCCAACAACAACAAAACAGCTAATAAAGCTGCATAAAAAACGCACCTACAAAAACAAATAAAACAACAGAAAAGCAAAACAAGCTAATAAACAAAATAAGTCTAGGTAAGGGTTGTTGTTGGCTTGGATGACATGCACAAACCCGCACCACACAACCAGCATCCTTGTGGCATGAGTTGACAAAAAAGTTCCTTTGAATTTTTGTAGCAGTCGAATTGGAAATATATAATTTTATATACCCGATAGCGTACAAGAAATGATTTTCTAAATATCTCTGGCAAATTTATTTAATTTTATTTTTTTTTTAATTTTTTTTTTAATTTATGCTGTTTTATGAACTTTTTTTTGTTTTATGTT
>CAXKVI010000003.1:18628716-18656216 GCA_964058755.1 Campiglossa producta
ATAATGGGGTAATTTTGAGGTCAAATGGGGCTAATTTGCGATCATATTGCGGTAATTTTGGGGTCAGTTTGGGATCGTTGGCGGCCGCCGTGGTGTAGCGGTTAAGTGTTCGGCCTTCTACACCAAGTCGTGGCGGTTCGATGCCCGGCAAAAGTAACATCAAAAATTATTTAGAAAAACAATTTTTCTAAACGGGGTCGCCCCTCGGCAGTAGTTTGGCAAACTCTCCGGGTGTATTTCTGCCATGAGAAGCTTCTCAGCAAAAAATTCATTTGCTTTGCAATTGCCGTTCGGAGTCGGCAAAAAACTGTAGGTCCAGCCAACTTGTAGGAAAAAATCAAAAAGCAACACACCACAAGTTGGAAAGAGAAGCTCGGCTAAAAATCTCGTTAGAGGTTATGATACCCTGTTGGTATATCTCCGCCATTAGTTTTTTTTTTTTTTTTGGGATCGTTTGGGCATCATATTGGGATAATTGTGGGATCGTCTTGGGGTCAATTTGGGTTTCTATTTGGTCATTTGGGTTCCTATTAGGATCATGTTGGGGGTGATTTCGGGGTAATTTTAGGATCATCTTGGAATGGTGATTTTGGCGTCAATTTGGAATTTTTTAGGATCATTTCGGTGTCATATTGGGAAGAAAATTTGTGTTGTTGTTTTGAAGGCAATTCGATGAATAAGCAGCGTTATTTTCGCATTTGCTATGAAGGCAATACGCCTAAAAATAATATACACATACACATGTTTTCACATCAAACGTCACGAGTACTTGGTACTCACGTCTTTTTTCATAAATTTTTGGGACAGTCTAATACATATATGTATGTATACAACGTTGTACCTCCAAAAAAATAACAAATCACAACTTCCCCATTTCTTGTTTCACCTTTTATCTAACGCACCTATTTATCTGCATTGCAGACCACCCAAAAAATCGTCTAACTTCAATATTTTCAACACGGGTTTTCCAATTGTTCAACATTTAATTTAACCATTTATTTAACAAACTTTTTGTTTGTATCCACACCAAGTAGGTACATATTTTGATTACAAAAATTTAAATAACAAACATTCAGACATCCTAAATGGTCACGAATGGTGTCAACATTGAATATGTGAGCAATTGTTTAAGTCGCTTGAATTATGATAGCAATTTATTAAAAAATTAACAATGACCAAACCTACTTAGTGAATGGTCAGAAGGCGAGAGATCGAAAACAAACAAGCGAGAAAAAAAACAACATCGCTATTAATAATACTTTTCAATTTATCAGCATCCGTACACAAATGATTATGAATGGAGCAAATTTATTAGACGGAGGTTAAAAATATATGAAAAAACTAAAATTCATTCACGATTTTTTTTTTTCGTAATTTTCGTGTGTGTGTTTGTGTAAATATTTAGTGATTTAGCTTAGAATGTGCTGAATAGAGGCGCAGCATGTGGCCAGCAGCAGCCAGCGTGGGGACAAATTTAGTCACAATCAATGAGTAATATGGTTGAAAGGTGTCACAAGTAGATATGTACATTAGGGTGGTCTTTAAAAATCAAATGTCGTATTTTTTCCAGTCTCACTCCCTAGATCGGTTTCACCACGGCCAATTATATCGCAGACAATTTTTTATCTCGATTGGAGATGGTTTAGGCATGTCGCAGGGAGGTCAAAGTTCAGATGGCTCTATGGGGACTCAAAAAATAAAAGTGATTTTGCTTTTTATCTAATACTCGAAATCGATAGCACTTTGGTCGGAGATATCATATACAAAATTTGGTTTCGATTGGAAACAACTGAGGCGTGTCGCAGGGGTGACCTGAACTTTAACCAGTAATAATAGTGATATCGATTTCGAGTATTCCAGAATTTTGACCCTCACGCGACTCGCCAAAACCATCTCCAATCGGGATAACAATTTGTGAGCGATATACATAGTTGACCAGAGTGAAACCTATCTAGAGGGTGGGACCAGGCTCATAACTTCCCCAGTTAGCGTATGACGTCATGACTGCGCTGCTTGCTAAGTCATCTTGAATTCGTCCATGTTTGCACCCACAAAACAGTTTTTTTTTTTAATCAAACCAACGGTAAAAGTATAGTATGGTGGCAATTCTGTAGCAACATATGACGTAGCAATCGGCTGATTCTGTCAAAACAGGCGAATTTATTTCAACGGTATCGCTTTTGGCTCAATCTTCTCTCTTTGGTTTATGGGGCGAGACTGGACAAAATTGTACATTTGATAATAAGGACCACCCTAATTATCAAATGAGAGTGGTTTTTCAATACTTTTTGTTAGTACCGATGAGCGAGTGCCATAGTTGGCATTTCATAAAAAAGGCTTATTTTGTCCTATATAGGAATCTCCGGAGCTGGGCGAGACTGGACAAAATTGTACATTTGATAATAAGGACCACCCTAATTATCAAATGAGAGTGGTTTTTCAATACTTTTTGTTAGTACCGATGAGCGAGTGCCATAGTTGGCATTTCATAAAAAAGGCTTATTTTGTCCTATATAGGAATCTCCGGAGCTCGGTACCCTGCAAAAAAAAAAAAACAGAAATGTTCCGCACAATAGTGTAAAAAAGGCTCTGCAGTATCAGCGTATGTTGTTGAACCTTTGTTTGGATGTGAGAAACTGAGCATAACCAAGGGCGTTCAAGCGCAGCAACAATGCCATTGTTCGAGAGGCCAAGCAAAGGGGGCAATAATCTCTGTGAATTTGGTTATCAAATTATCGGACAATTGACCCACTTGCTGCCTAGGCCTGTCCAAGAAGCACTCTGATACTCCCTAGAGTTTTGCAGTTTAGCTAAATCCCGATGAAGAGAGATCAATAGGAGTAGGAAATGGGAAAGCGAGAGAGGGACAGTGAAACTTCGACGGATACGTAGAATAACTAGAGAGATCGGGTAGAAGAATTTCGAATACGAATTGCTTAGTGGGTAGGTATACGTCATCATTTATTGGTGCTTATCAACCAATACGATTTTGACCGTTGCTTTTAAGCACACCAACATCCATTTTTAGTCATAACTGACGCCAATCTCCACTCGTTTTTTTCGATCCCATCCGGGTCCGCCCGCCCGATGCAGAATTCAATACGCATAACATTACCCAGCCAGCGCAGATTTTGGGTTTCAGCATGATTTTCTATGATCATACCCTTCAAAAATACCCCGGAGTACTTCAATTTTGAGTAGTCCAATGTAAAGCGAGAGTTGGAGTAGATATTCCTCTCTCGCTTTGCTTTGTAGTCCAACTGGAGTAATCTAGTTGGGATTTTTTTGGAAAATACTATTGTTGTTGTTGTTGTAGCGAGGTGTAGCCCTGCCTAAATGTCAGACAGGGTCACCCCGAGTGTAGTGCTCTTGGCCGGGTCGATATAAGAAAACGGCCCGGGTCGTTTCGGCACGATGGGTACAGCACAAGTACCGTTCTCGTAGAACCGGCAATACAAGAAACTAGCCGTGTAGGCTATGAAGGTCATTTAGCGTTACCCAGGGTGCACCAACTGGGAGGCGACCTACTTGTGTGGGTGTTCCATGGATTACGTTATGGAGTACTCCTGGTTAGGCTAGGTGGTCTAATTGGAGCACAATTTTGGTATGGAATTGGGCTTTTCTTGGAGTAGTATGGGTACTCCAACGTTTTTTACAGGGAAATTTAAGTGAAGCTCGAACGATAATTCTTTGGGAGTACTTTTTACTCGAATACTCCAATGTTTATCTCATCTTCCCTAGGCACTGTCCATGATTATTTGTCGCATATCGGGAAAGGTAAGCTGGCCGTGATCTTTGTTCGTCGAGAAAGGACTTCACTACTAAATTGAATAGCCTCCGAGCTCAGTGGCTTGACCGTCCTTTCCAGGCTCTATATTTTATTAGCACCCTTTTTCCCTTGTCACAGTTTGGGGTGAGAAAAATAGTTAAAAATTTAAAAAAAAAAAAATTTTTCATGGACTATTTGACCGATCGAATAATTTATTTTCTTAAATTATTCTATTTTTTGTTATTAACGAACAAACTGAGCAACAACTCACAAACAAACAATACCAGCTACCGTTATTGCAATTTCGTTCTTGCTTAAGGAACTAGACGTACGGCTTTGTATTTGTTGTTAGAAATTTTTCATTTTTCCCTTTATAGTGGTCATTGAACCGAGGAGAAATTAGGAATTTCTAACCGCAGCGTGTCATACTAGTTACACCAACACTGCTGTACAATAACATGACCATAACATCAAAGCTTTTAAAATTTTTTAAACAAACAAATTTCTCGAACTTTGAAAATTTTGTGGACTTTTGACCAGGCGAATAGCTTTTATCAAATTTTTCTTTTGAATTATGGCGAAAACAAGTTGAAAAATGCTACAAACAATACCAACTATGATGATTACAATTTCGATGTTGTTGAAGGATCTTGTCAAACCGCTTGGTATTGTTGTTTACAAATTTCTCATCAACGGCTGAAGCTAGAGCCATAAAAGGAAATGTGTTTGAAATTTGAGTTCAATGCACATATGACAAAAATCGGATATTTCAAAAAATTTCAAAACTAAGTTTTGAAAAACGTGGTTGAAAAATGTCAGTTTTCGTTTTTTTTTTTGTCGTTTTTGGTCATATAAAAAAAGAAAATGTGTGTTTCTTCTTCTAACAAACTTGTCTTTCAATCGACACATTTAACACTACCACTGCAATTAGCTTACAACATGCAATGAACATCAATTGTTAACAACAGTGTTCGATGTTTTGCAGGAACTTCAACACCTAAGTGCGTACGAGAGACGCCAGAAATGGGAGGCAATTCTCTAATGCAATGCAAAACACTTTAAGTTGGCTTTCCACACCTGTGTACAATAAAAATTTCCATTGCAAATATCGAATTTGCACCAATGTTAGTGTAACTTGACATAAAAAACAAACTCCAACGAAGGCCTACAATATTTTTTCGCACCACAATGCTTGTTTAACGCAAATTAAAATAATTTGCGGTTCCGTTTCAGGTAAACTAAAAAACAAAGCTACAAAGCAATAACAACAACAGAAGTCGGCTGATAAAAACAGCAAATGCCACTGCCACTTGACGCTTGAGGCTTGAGGCTTTTACTTCACCTTTTTTTAACACTGAGATAATACCGCAAAATAGTCGAGGGGTATAGAAAAAAAACAAGCGCAGCGAAACAGGTTAATTTTAATAAAAATAGTACAAATGAATGTTACGCATGCGCTTAGTCAACGGAATTATGCTGCTGCTGCTGCTGTCAAGCTACTTGTTGCAACCACAATATTCATGAGCTATGATGCCGCTTAAATGTCATGATGCAGCGTTGTTGTTGTTGTTGTTGTTGTTGTTGTTGTTGTTGTTGTTATTGTCTGATGTTTGGTGGAGACAAATATGAAATTGTGGTAATTTGCATTGTGCCACAAGTTGTTAATAACTTTACAGCTATAACAACAACCACAACAATGTATGCATATTTTCTACTTATTAATTGAAGCGAATAAGCCGCAATTGCAAATGCAAATTTACCACTATTTGCAACTCGATTATGACAGGTGGCAACACTTGAAATGTCGACGTGGTTGAAGTCAAAGTAGTGACTGCTGTCAAAGTTGCGCCTTCAATTATTACTTATGAGTGTAAAAAAAAAAAAATAATAACATCAAGAAAAAATTAACAGGTAATGTAGCGTTGCGGTTTTGGTGGGAACGATCATTATATACCCAGTAGGTTAGGTTTACATTTTAATACCTTTGATGATTATAAAAAAGTTATGCCCATCAAAAAGTACACCGAACAACCCAGAATAATTCGCTGAGTCGATTTAGCTCTGTCCGACTCTTACCATGTTTCTCTCTTAATCCTGACCTTTTTGCTGTGAACACAGATATCTCGATCCCTTACTGCTTCTGGGTATAAGTATCAATTGAAAAAAGCAAGAGTTACATACATACATTACTGGTGTTTATTGTTAGTGTGTAAAAACAAGTAACAAGAATTTGTACAAGAAAAGAGGAAAGGAATGATTACAGCACTTAATAAAAAGTCAACAGTCGGAAGAGCTGCCAATGAATAGACAGAGTAATTTGGGGGAAAAGCAAATGTGTAATTGTTGTCGGAGTAGCTCTATGAAAAAAATGTATACGTGTAGAGTAGGATGGCTAGGAATCGTAAAATAAAATAAAATTAATTAAAATAAAATTAAATTAAATTAAAAAAAAAATTAAAAAAATAGTAAAGTAAGATAAAAAATAAAATAAAATAAAATAAAATAAAATAAAATAAAATAAAATAAAATAAAATAAAATAAAATAAAATAAAATAAAGTAAAATAAAATAAAATAAAATAAAATAAAATAAAATAAAATAAAATAAAATAAAATAAAATAAAATAAAATAAAATAAAATAAAATAAAATAAAATAAAATAAAATAAAATAAAATAAAATAAAATAAAATAAAATAAAATAAAATAAAATAAAATAAAATAAAATAAAACAAAATAAAATAAAATAAAATAAAATAAAATAAAATAAAATAAAATAAAATAAAATATAATAAAATAAAATAAAATAAAATAAAATAAAATAAAATAAAATAAAATAAAATAAAATAAAATAAAATTAAATAAAATAAAATAAAATAAAATAAAATAAAATAAAAAAAAAAAAAAAAAATAAAATAAAATAAAATAAAATAAAATAAAATAAAATAAAATAAAATAAAATAAAATAAAATAAAATAAAATAAAATAAAATAAAATAAAATAAAATAAAATGAAATAAAATAAAAAAAATTAAATAAAATAAAATAAAATAAAATAAAATAAAATAAAATAAAATAAAATAAAATAAAATAAAATAAAATAAAATAAAATAAAATAAAATAAAATAAAATAAAATAAAATAAAATAAAATAAAACAAAATAAAATAAAATAAAATAAAATAAAATAAAATAAAATAAAATAAAATAAAATAAAATAAAATAAAATAAAATAAAATAAAATAAAATAAAATAAAATAAAATAAAATAAAATAAAATAAAATAAAATAAAATAAAATAAAATAAAATAAAATAAAAAAATAAAATAAAATAAAATAAAATAAAACAAAACAAAAGAAAATGAAATAAAATAAAATAAAATTAAATTAATAAAAATAATATAAAATAAAATGAAATGAAAGAATATGAAATGAAATAAAATAAAATAAAAAGTGCCGATTTTTAATTAAAGCTTTTGCTAGCGGATTGAACTACATAAGTTCGTAAAAAAAATCATTAAGGCTCCGAAAAATAAATAAAGCCAAATATTAGCTCATATATAAAAGACTGTGTAACAAATTTCCATTTTTGAATTTTTATAAGGACAACAGGATTCCTTGCACGCATATTGAAAAAAACACGCATTCACATGAAAAGGACTTTGAAATTTCAAAGATATTTTAGTATATTGCGTAACAATATATTTTCTAGCAAAAAGAGTGGTGTGTGTCCTGAAATTTTGCAATAATAGTGCACTTTTTATGGGTCATACATGGCGTATGAGTAACATTAAATTATTCATGTATGGAAAGTTTTGGTTGATATCTCCGAAACTGATTGAGATATCCAAAAAAACTTACACTGCGTTCTACCTCTATACTCTAATTTTTTTTCACCTTTCTTAAAAATAAAATCAATATAACTTTGGAAAAAAAAAAATTTGAATTTTTGGCACAGTCTAATATATAGATATTAGGAAGGGACAAAAAAAAATTTTTTTTCTATTCAAATTTCACCTTATATAAAATTATTTAATCATTTAAAAATAAAAAAAAATATTGATATAAAAATAGCCACCCTAATGGTCACATATCTGCTTTGTATGACCAACTAAATATGCAAAAATTATTATCATTCATACATACATACATACATACAAACATGTATTCATATTTCAGCATTTTCTCTATCTGTTGTCAATTGTGTTAATTACGTAAGTTGACAATGGTGAGGAAATGCTGTTCCGGCAATAAGAAATTACTCCTTTTGAAAAGGAAACGTAAAATGTACTGAGTTGATTAAATGTTGTGTGAACATACTTCATTAAAATGACAACACAAAGATAACACAACAGTTCTTCATAACTGTATGATTAAATGTAATGTTTATGATGTTGCTAATAAATGTGCGCAAACGTCAGAAATAAGTAAAGAATGGTGGACTTTGAAAACGTGTGACTCGATTAAAGAAAAACAAAGTAAGATTATTTATGACAACGAAATTGTTGTTGCGCTCATTAGTCAACAAACTTGAATTTACATTGTTAAGATGGTTATTATTTACCTACATTGTTGATGGCTTGAAATTTTTAGGAGTCCTTTTTTCGCCTTATAATACAAGTTGAGTTCGATTTGCGAGTATACTTAGGAGACATTGTTATCTAGATAATGAAATTGAAAACAAACACTGAAGATGGCACGCTGCCAAAACTGGGTTCCTTATCTTTAAACTGAAAAGTGATCACGAAAAATGCGTACAAAATATTTAATGCAGGGGTAGCCATGGATTTCAGCCTGCTGAGCCAATACAAATTTATACTAGATACCTATTAGTTTTTATACCCAGCGTACTAGTACTAGTACAAGGGTATATTAATTTTGTTCACATAACGGTAGTACGTAACGGCACAAAATAATCGAGATAGATATAGAGTTCCATATATGAAAGTTCTTAGGTTGAAAAGAGGAGTTCATTAAGCCATGTCCGTCCGTCTGTCCGTCCGTCCGTCCGTCTGTGTACACGATAACTTGAGTAAAAATTGAGATATTTGCATGAAATTTTGTATACAGGTTAATTTCTGGCCAAGGTAGGTTGCTATTGAAAATGGGCGAAATCGGATGGTAACCACGCCCCCATTTTCGATATCAAAAATTTCGAAAATCACACAAATTTACATATCTCGGCAGCTGAAATGGCTTAAATGATATAATTTTATAGCCGAATCGCCCTGGTCATTCTCTTATGATTTTTTCATAAATTTGCTAAGGTGGGCGTGGCCCCGCCCACTTTTAAGGGAGTCATTTTTGAAAATTTCACGGGTCATAACTTTTAAACTGATTACGGTAGAACGATGAAATTGGTACAAGGTATACTAGCATAATAGGGAGCATACCTGATGTAATTGGACGAAATCGGTTCCCGACCACACACACTTTCGATATTGAAAATTTCGAAAATCACATAAATTGACTTAATTGGGTAAGGTAAATAGCTAAGATAGCAAAAACTTTAGGTAAATCCTCCTAGGGCCTATATCATTGTTATCCTGTTCTGAAAATTAGCGCTGGGTATTTAATGGGTATTGTTGATTTTATACTTGGAGAAAAAAGGGCTCTATCTCGGCCACTATAGGCTTTACAAAAAAAAAACTATTTCCATTGTCGAACATTTTTTCGAGAAAAATCTTGAAAAGTACATATCGTCGCTGTTTATGCAAAACAACGTAACGCACAAATGCAAGACCACGTAAGGGACAGTTTAGTCATAGTGGCTCATACAAAAGTTAAACAGTTTTTTGTCTCTCCTGTAAAATTTGTGTAACTGCATTTACGTGGTTCCGACGGCGAACCTAAGCTCTCTACCAAAATTTGGCTCTGTGGTAATTATTGTTATTTAACCACTATTCTTATGTCTATATTGACCGGACTAAATTTGCAGAGCTAATTTTACTATAGCGATATCTCAAAATTGGTTACTCTTAGAGAAAAAATGCTCGGATAGAATTTGTAGAGAACTTCCAGATCTATAACTTGGAATCGGGTAGTTTTTAGAAGAACTTTAAGCACTATTTGTATGTCTATTTTGACCGGACTATTAAATCTAATAAGCTATCTATATATAATTGGATGTATGTATGTATGTATGTAGCTTATGGACTCCAAAACTACTCGGCCGATTTTCTTCAAATTTTCGGGATTGGTTAGTAGGATCCTGGAGAGTGTTTCTGTAAAGTTATTTTTAGGGAAGTTGACCCGGGACCGCCCTATTCGAAACTATCGTATAAATTGCGGAATTTACTTGAAATTTGGTATGTAGGTAGAGTTTTGTTTCGGTTAAAGTATGGTATGATTTTTCTTCCGGGAATTGGACCAGGGAATTATCTATTCTAAACAATCGTATTTATGGCTCCATTTGATTGAAACTGGGGGTGTAAGTAGCGTTATGCTTAGATTAAAATATAGGATAAATTTTCTTCCGGAAAGTGGACCAAGGACCGGCCTATTCGAAACTATCTTATAAATGGCTGAATTTAACTGAAATTTGGTATGTAGGTAGCGTTATGCTTAGGTTAAAGTATTGGATGATTTTTCTTCCGGGAAGTGGACCAGTGACCTACCTTTTCTAAACAATCGTATTTATGGCTCGTTTGTTTGAAACTTGGTATGTAGGTAGCTATATGCCTAGATACTTTTTCTTCCGGAAAGTGGACCCAGGACTTACTTATTCTAAACTATTGTATAAATGGTTGGATTTGATTGTAGTTCGCTATGTAGGTGGCGTTATGCTTAGGTAAAAGTATGGGATTATTTTTCTTCCGGGAAGTGGACCATGGCTCGATATATTCTAAACAATCCTATTTATGACTCCATGTGCTTGATATTTGGCGTTTACCTCTTTGGTGTAGCAACGCAAAAAAATTATTAAAAATTTAATAAAAAAAGAATTGGTATTCTTAAATACATATATCTACACATGCCGCTTCCAAAACTTGAATACACCTAAAAGTGAAAAAAAAAATAAAATTGTTTAGTGTATCAGTAGTCAACATGCGAATTGCGCATTAATTCAAGCAAACAAAGAAAAAATGTTGCCAAAAATACAAATTTCAACAATCAACCTTTTTTCCCCACTAATTTTCTCACTAATAACTATTTTAGGCGCGATAAACATAGAATAATGAAAACCTGCTGTGTATCCCATAAACAAATAAACACATTTTAACCCTTTCTCACCTTACGGTGCACCACCTGCGAGTTAAATATATACATTTATAACACCATAGTACACATACATACACATTAGACTGTCCCAAAAATGTATGGAATACATTGAAGGTTTGTAATTTGAAATTCATACCCTCTATATCGGCGCATTTTCGCCTAAATAACATGTGAGCGAAATTTTATAGTTCTAGGATAACGGCAACCCATACCGATTCTTAGTTTAAGTTTTTGCTAGCAGCTTATACTAGTTCGCAAAAAAGTCCATCAAGGCTTCGAAAATAACATAACTTTAATATTTGGCTCATATTTAAAGGGCTGTGTAACAAATCTTCATCTTTGAATTTTTATTAGGACAAGGGGATCCTTAATATGGATATTGGAAAAAAAGGAATTCGTTAAGGTTTCGAAAATTACATAACTTTAATATTTGGCTCATATTTAAAGGGCTGTGTAACAAATCTTCATCTTTGAATTTTTATCAGGACAAGGGGATCCTTTACAAGGATATTGAAAGGAATTCACGAGAAAAGGACATTGGAATTTTAAAAGACATTTAGTAGATTGCGAAACAATATGTTTTATAGCTAAAATAATAGAAAATATTATGAAATTTTGCAATAATAGTGCACTTCTTTTGGGCCATACACGGCGTATGAGTAACATTTGTTTATTCAAGTAAAAAAAGTTCAGATATGTTTTATCTATTTTGTTGTTCGATATCTCCAAAACGGATTGAGACATCGAAATAAGACTTACTCTACTTTAAGGCCCGCATGAACACCTTTCATTTGTTACCCATATTGTAGAATCAATTTCTAGGGTATGTCCTGTCGATCTCCTGTGCATACTTAAATATTTGTATACACATTTTCAAAACTTTTATTGCAATAAATTTTTTTTTTTTAACTTGAAGGATAATAATTTGAAAAGACATTAACTCCATGTCCTTGAAGGATAATAAAAAAAAGTTATAGTTAGCCTATATTTTAGTTATCCTTTAGGATTAGTAACCACATTTTGTTAAAATTTTTCGGAAGGCGCTATAACCTTTGATCATAAAAACTTTGTCAGGATAGTTTTTGATGCATAATGGTCAAAATTAGGGAGTATGCATTTAAATAAAACAACTTTGAAATTTTGGGACAGTCTAATGCAGGTATATCTATATGTCTACATGTTGTATAAGTATCAATTTTGTTGCTAATACAAGCCTTTTCTTATAATAATATCCAGTTAGCTTGGTCGTGATGATACACGCGCAATAAAAACGCATTAACAAATTCACTCCTTTTATTTGTTGATCGCTTCGTCGTTGTTCTTTGATGTTCTCCGCTACAAGTTAAAATGATTGTATGTACCTAATTTTTGTATTTTTGTTGTTTTCAATCATTCTTAATAACGTGTTTAGTAATAGTTTTTATAACGAAAATATGCATTTTGTTTAGGTGGCCCAATTTCAACGCGTGTTAAAAGGGTGTCGCGCTAGGAGAGTGACGTTTTCATATAGAATTTCTTAATTTTATGAAAAGTGAAAAGTTAAAAGTTTCAGATATAGCTTTTTTAATGCTACTATTTCAATTTAGATTTTTCTAGAATTTTCACCAGCTTTTAATCTAAGCCTGGTGATTAAGTAAGAAAACGAAAAAAATTCACAGGAGCTTTCTTGAATTTTGTTCGCGAACATACCCTAAAATAAACACCTTTAGTGAAAGTTTTTGTAGGTATTGTTGGCGTGTTGAATTTCCTATTTTTAAGCTTTAGTGAAAATCCACTTTCGCGTTTCTATAGTAGGCACATATTTAGTTTTAGTTGCTTTCAACTCGCATAGCATATCCTTCAAGCTGTCATGGAAAAGATTTTTTGATATCAAACTTCGACACATCAACACTTGGTGGCAGTTGAAAGGCATAACTAGTTAGTTAGCGATGGTGGTCTCATGCAAATGCCGCCGATGAAATTAGAAATACATCAGTAAGTATATATTCAGAAGAAAACAATAATGCAATCTAGGTGATTGCAAACAGTTCAAAACAGAAAAAAAATAGTATGGCTTGAATGACGTCAGGCACACTAGAAAGTGCTCGACTGTGGCAAGGTCGCAGTTTCGAGACATAAAGCTCAAAACATGAAAATATAGGATTTTTTGTTGGTACATACCCGGGTAGAAAATAATATAGGCAAATCTATTTTTAATCCAGGCGCTGGCTAGATTTTCCTACAATAGACAATTCTGCCTTGGGCCTGCCAGGGCTCTGGAATGGAAAGCGTATGTTTTTCAATTTACGGGCAATTTATGGTATATTCTATAAGGGGGCTGCCTAGTTTTGCATACATTGCACCTGCTCAGTTTTTCCAATCCAGGGCCTGAATATTTTTTCTATATTGGGCCGGCCTAGTTTTTCCAATCCAGCGCCAGGATAGTTTTTCCACGATTATAAATTTCAATTAAAGTTGTTCATTTGCCGAACAAATATCATGATTTGTAACAGCTGAAAGGATAGAGATGATGACTGTAATGTGAAGGTGCCTGGGTTCAATGCTGGCTCAAGGTTTCTTATAAAAACGGTTTCTTATAAAAAAGGTTTCTTATAAAAAAGGTTTCTTATAAAAAAGGTTTCTTATAAAAAAGGTTTCTTATAAAAAAGGTTTCTTATAAAAAAGGTTTCTTATAAAAAAGGTTTCTTATAAAAAAGGTTTCTTATAAAAAAGGTTTCTTATAAAAAAGGTTTCTTATAAAAAAGGTTTCTTATAAAAAAGGTTTCTTATAAAAAAGGTTTCTTATAAAAAAGGTTTCTTATAAAAAAGGTTTCTTATAAAAAAGGTTTCTTATAAAAAAGGTTTCTTATAAAAAAGGTTTCTTATAAAAAAGGTTTCTTATAAAAAAGGTTTCTTATAAAAAAGGTTTCTTATAAAAAAGGTTTCTTATAAAAAAGGTTTCTTATAAAAAAGGTTTCTTATAAAAAAGGTTTCTTATAAAAAAGGTTTCTTATAAAAAAGGTTTCTTATAAAAAAGGTTTCTTATAAAAAAGGTTTCTTATAAAAAAGGTTTCTTATAAAAAAGGTTTCTTATAAAAAAGGTTTCTTATAAAAAAGGTTTCTTATAAAAAAGGTTTCTTATAAAAAAGGTTTCTTATAAAAAAGGTTTCTTATAAAAAAGGTTTCTTATAAAAAAGGTTTCTTATAAAAAGGTTTCTTATAAAAAAGGTTTCTTATAAAAAAGGTTTCTTATAAAAAAGGTTTCTTATAAAAAAGGTTTCTTATAAAAAAGGTTTCTTATAAAAAAGGTTTCTTATAAAAAAAGGTTTCTTATAAAAAAGGTTTCTTATAAAAAAGGTTTCTTATAAAAAGGTTTCTTATAAAAAAGGTTTCTTATAAAAAAGGTTTCTTATAAAAAAGGTTTCTTATAAAAAAGGTTTCTTATAAAAAAGGTTTCTTATAAAAAAGGTTTCTTATAAAAAAGGTTTCTTATAAAAAAGGTTTCTTATAAAAAAGGTTTCTTATAAAAAAGGTTTCTTATAAAAAAGGTTTCTTATAAAAAAGGTTTCTTATAAAAAAGGTTTCTTATAAAAAAGGTTTCTTATAAAAAAGGTTTCTTATAAAAAAGGTTTCTTATAAAAAAGGTTTCTTATAAAAAAGGTTTCTTATAAAAAAGGTTTCTTATAAAAAAGGTTTCTTATAAAAAAGGTTTCTTATAAAAAAGGTTTCTTATAAAAAAGGTTTCTTATAAAAAAGGTTTCTTATAAAAAAGGTTTCTTATAAAAAAGGTTTCTTATAAAAAAGGTTTCTTATAAAAAAGGTTTCTTATAAAAAGGTTTCTTATAAAAAAGGTTTCTTATAAAAAAGGTTTCTTATAAAAAAGGTTTCTTATAAAAAAGGTTTCTTATAAAAAAGGTTTCTTATAAAAAAGGTTTCTTATAAAAAAGGTTTCTTATAAAAAAGGTTTCTTATAAAAAAGGTTTCTTATAAAAAAGGTTTCTTATAAAAAAGGTTTCTTATAAAAAAGGTTTCTTATAAAAAAGGTTTCTTATAAAAAAGGTTTCTTATAAAAAAGGTTTCTTATAAAAAAGGTTTCTTATAAAAAAGGTTTCTTATAAAAAAGGTTTCTTATAAAAAAGGTTTCTTATAAAAAAGGTTTCTTATAAAAAAGGTTTCTTATAAAAAAGGTTTCTTATAAAAAAGGTTTCTTATAAAAAAGGTTTCTTATAAAAAAGGTTTCTTATAAAAAAGGTTTCTTATAAAAAAGGTTTCTTATAAAAAAGGTTTCTTATAAAAAAGGTTTCTTATAAAAAAGGTTTCTTATAAAAAAGGTTTCTTATAAAAAAGGTTTCTTATAAAAAAGGTTTCTTATAAAAAAGGTTTCTTATAAAAAAGTGCTTTACTGTTGAAACAGGAACAACACTTGTAATCCATACATACCGTCAAATTTGAATAAAATTAGTTAACAAGTGCGAAATTCCTCAATCGTAAAAAATGTTTTTGAATAAGGACACACATACCCACACACATCACTGTACAACATAACGAGCAAACTTTTAGGCGCTGGGGCCACACTTTTGATACTCATTTAAAATTGTTTATTTAAAAGCATAAATGGTTACAAATATATGTTTTTTATGTCTGCAACGGTCATTGGTAAACAAATATAGAAAGGTATGTATGTATATGAAATGACCTCATACATAACACATTTGGCCATAACTTGGCTGGAGCTACAGTGTTTTCTTGCTTTTTTTGGTGGCATGCTGCGCACTTAATTTACAACTTTTGACATGTTTATGATAACTTGGGTCATTTACGTGCAACCTTTGTGTTAACGCCAGGTGACTTGTGCTTGTAAAATTGTACACATAAATATGTTTATATGTTGTATGTTTGTTTGTATGTCAGTCAACTTGTTAGCAAAAGGGCTTTGCATACATACTACGCATGCGCAGTGCCACACAGTCGCAGTCATCCAGCAATCGAGTGCCCCACACGCAATAAATATGTAGGTAAATGAGTGGAACGTCCAGAAAATGTTCACAAAAATAAATACCAAAAAAGTAGAAGAACAAGCACAGAAATATACAAAAATATTGAGTTTAGTAGAAGTCATGGAGACAAATTCATTGCCGTAGACACTTTGGCTCTTGATGAGAATATGAGCAAAACAAAAATTGGAGTTTTGTTTTCTTTTTATGTGGCACCTTCGATTGTATGTATTTAGGTAAGTGTGTATGCAAAGCATGCTTTAGCAAACAGAAAAAGGTCGCGGGCGCCACAATGTGGAATGTACAATAACAATGTTCGCACGGCAGGGCATCACTTAATTGCGAACATGTTTTTTAACACGATGTCCAACAAGGTTCTGGCACAATTCAAATGCTAGGAGGGCACTTGAGGCGCTAAAGGAGTAAAGTGGAATAGGAACATATACTTATGGCAGTGTAAATACAAATTTGGGTGTCTGTATCAAGTATCAACAAGTAAGGAAGTCTAAGTTCGGGTAAACCAACTCAGAAAGGTGTTTCGCACATAGATACCACTGATTCCGCCCCAATTTTGGTATCGGACCTGGGGCATTTTTCGGTTTTTTGACCATAACTTTTCACTAAAACAAAAAATTAAAAAAGCGCTTCCGGATTCGTGATCCTGAGGCCAAAACTCGTCTTTTGAGCTATCTCCCATAATTTTAGCGGTGCCACGCCCTTTTTAAAAAATTTATGGAAAAATCATAAGAGAATGATCAGGGGGATTCACCTATAAAATTATATAATTTTAATATTATTTTTTTTAATTTTTTTTTTTTATTTTTTTTTTATTTTTTTTTATTTCACTTTATTTTATTTTATTTTATTTTATATTTTATTTTATTATATTCTATTTTACGGTGTAATGGTTACACACTGCGCTTTAGAAATTCCTAATCTCCTCTCCTTGGTTCGATGACGAGTAAAGGTGTTGAAAAATTTGTAAGCAACAATACAAAGCGGTTTGACAAGATCCTTCACAATATCGAAATTGCAATCATCGTAGTTGGTATTGTATGTATCATTCTTCAACATGTTTTCGCCAACAACTCAAAAGAATAATTTGATAAAGATTTTTCGACTGGTATTTTATTTAATTTTATTTTGTTTTATTTTATTTTATTTTATTTTACTTCATTTTATTTTATTTTATTTTTTTCTTTTCTATTTTATTGTATTTTTTTATTGTATTTTAGTAAGTTTTTTTATTTTTTTATTTTTCTTTTATTCTTTTTTATTTGTTTTTTTTTTTTTTTAATTTTATTTCATTTTACTTTATTTTATTTTATTTTATTTTATTTTATTTTATTTTATTTTATTTTATTTTATTTTATTTTATTTTATTTTATTTTATTTTTTTTCTTTATTTTATTTTATTTTTTTTCATTTTTTTTTATTTCATTTTATTTTATTTTATTATTTTATTTTTTGTTTTATTTTTTCATATTATGTTATTTTATTTTATTTTATTGTATTTTATTTTATTTTATTTTATTTTATTTAATTTTATTTTATTTTATTTTATTTTATTTTATTTTATTTTATTTTATTTTATTTTATTTTATTTTATTTTATTTTATTTTATTTTAGTTTATTTTATTTTATTTTATTTTATTTTATTTTATTTTATTTTATTTTATTTTATTTTATTTTATTTTATTTTATTTTATTTTATTTTATTTTGTTTTATTTTATTTTATTTTATTTTATTTTATTTTATTTTATTTTATTTTATTTTATTTTATTTTATTTTATTTTATTTTATTTTATTTTATTTTATTTTATTTTATTTTATTTTATTTTATTTTATTTTATTTTATTTTATTTTATTTTATTTTATTTTATTTTATTTTATTTTATTTTATTTTATTTTATTTTATTTTATTTTATTTTATTTTATTTTATTTTATTTTATTTTATTTTATTTTATTTTATTTTATTTTATTTTATTTTATTTTATTTTATTTTATTTTATTTTATTTTATTTTATTTTATTTTATTTTATTTTATTTTATTTTATTTTATTTTATTTTATTTTATTTTATTTTATTTTATTTTATTTTATTTTATTTTATTTTATTTTATTTTATTTTATTTTATTTTATTTTATTTTATTTTATTTTATTATAATTTATTTTATTTTATTTTCTTTATCTTATTTTATTTTATTTTATTATATTTTATTTTTAATTTTATCTTATTTTATTTAATTTTTTTTTTAAATGTGTTATTTGTTGCTTGCTTTAGCTTTAGTGCTGTTAAAGCGATCCATAGTTCGTTATGGGAAAAAATATATTCATATGACTAAGGAAGAAGAGGCAAATAGTTTTTACCGAAATGGATTACGTACGTTAGTCATTTGCCACATTTCGACACGTACGTGTGAATTATTCAAACGTAATAAAAAGTTATAAATTGTGAAAATCACATGCTAATGCGTCGTGTATCAGTAACATAAAAACAATAAAAAAGGAAAGCAACGTAAATATACAGACATATGTACATATGATATAAGGGGGTAAAAAAACAAAACTATATAACACCTTACAACAACTGCGATGACAAACAATACACCATGAGGCAACGAAAATGCAAAGCTTTGAGTGAAAAAAGGAAATTCCATTGCATGTTAATTTGCTGCTGAAATAAGCACAAAATGAAAAAGGAAAATATTACTTATGTACATTTAAGCTCATAAGCATGGGTAACCCTATATGTCCTTGTGCACACCCTTTCATTGACGTACCTACCTACAAACAAAACTAAAAACCAGCTCAAACATTGCATGTCTATAGGCAGTAGCATTGGTGGATTGGTGGGGTGTCAGCAGTGACGTTGGCACGTAAACGATCATAATTCATAAGGGCCACCTATGCGACTTATTATATAACGACATTCATACACAGATATGTTCGTATATTTATGTGTTCATATAAGTATATTTATGTATTGCCCAGCCCAGTGAAACCTAGCTCACCAAACTCATTCACTAGCTGGCGCTGCTAGTAAGCCACTTCACATTTAGCTGGTATTCAACATAAAGCACACACAGCCGAGTAGTCCATTCACGCTTTGTGACAACTAAAACAACAACATGAAATGTAAATGAACATGCATTAAAGTCATGCTTATCTGTTGAAAAATCTTCAAGGCACCAAGTTGCTTGGCTAGTAAGTCGTAGCCCGAACTCCATGACTAGTCTGATGGGTGTTTCAGGCGTTCTAGGCTTTAACTCGTTTTCCACATATTTTACTGGAACGTCTGTTACGCCAACAAGCCTAGTCATGGAGTTCTGGTTTTAGCGCAGCTCAACTAATATCCACTCTGCCTAGATTTACAAAAAAATCGCCATGCAATATGCTTAAATAGTTCTTTCACCAATTCAAGTTGTAATTTTGTTGTCGACTGTTTTATAAGCTGACAACATGCAAAAATTGCGTACTAAAAATTAAGTATGGTTAGGCATTGTGACAAGCAACAATTAAGTTAGTAATTTTAAAAACGAAAACACATTTTTTTGTTGAAATTATATTGTATAAGTTCATTTAGTAAAATTATATCTAATTAAGTTCTGATTTGAAATATGATGTAACCTACAATATTTTACATTAGATACTCACTCAAGTGGCAAATCTAGGCAGAAAATCTTAAAATGAAGTATACTATCCAAAGAAATTTCTTCCAAATCAAATAAATGAAAGGCTGTAAGGAAAGTATCTTTGATTTGATATCCGCATTGGCATACCTTGCTCAATATTTAAGAAAAAATAGATAGGTGGCAACCCTGTAACCCGCACCAAGTGGCAACACCCAAGTGAACAGTCTTAGAGCATACTATCTTTATGCCAAATTTTATCGAAAACGGTTAAGCCACCCAAAGTGATCCTAAAACTATCCAAAAATGACAACAAAATTATTCCGAACTAACCCTAAAATGATCTCAAAATGATCACAAAATGACCCCGAAATGATCACAAAACGACCCCAAAATAACGCCAAAATGATTCCAAAATGACCCTAAAATGATCCCAAAATGACCCTAAAATGATCCCAAAATGACCCTAAAATGATCCCAAAAATACCCTTGAATAACCAAATGTCAACCGAAAATTACTACTAAATGATCCCAAAATGATCCTAAAATAATTCAAATTCTTATGTTTTGGGGTATGCAAAACAAGACTGCATTCAATAAATCACTGGATTGGTTCTAGTTTTTAAGATGGGGGACAAAACTCCCTTTTCCATGTTAGGTCATATACTGCCCCATAACTTTTTTTCTGTTTGTCCAATCAACCCGATGTTGGTGCCATTAAAAAGGTGTGACTCCACCGCTTCAATTATACATACTAAAAAAAAATGATCCCAAAATGACCCCAAAATTATCCAAAAATAAGGCCGAAATAATCAAAAAATTACTCTAAAATGATCCCAAAATTACCTCCAAAATAATTACTAAATTTCCCTAAAATGATCCCAAAATGACCAAAAAATTGTCGCAAATAATCGCAAAATGATCCCAAAAAGACCCTTAAATAACCAAATATCAACCCTAAATTACCACTAAATGATCCTAAAATAATCTAAATTCTTATGTTTTGGGGTATCCGAAACAAGACTGCATTCAAGAAATTACTGGATTGGTTTTAGTTTTTAAGATAGGGGTCAAAAACCGATTTTCCATAGGTTAGGTCATATATACAGTGACCATAAATTTTTTTGGAAGAAACAGAACACTTTTTACTCAAGGCTTGGTATTACCTTCACTTGAAAATTTCGCTATCCGGCTATCAGCTATTTGGGGTAAAACTCTCAATATTTGGAATAAAAAAGTGTTTTTCATGGTGTAATCATCTCTTTGCAGTAAAAAATTTTGCCAGCGTCTGTGAAACATTGAAATTGCAATCTCAAATAATTTCAACCAAAGTGCATCAAAGTCATTTTTTAAGTATATTTTTCCGTTTTGTGAATAGTATTTCTTGATGGTGAGAGACATTTCCTTGTTAATTTAAAACCTACCATAACCCCGGTTGCCGTTTTGGCCGAAATGTACCATTTTTGGTACGAATTTTTTTCCGGGTACGGAACTTCCAAAATTGGTACGTTTTTGCCATTTTAACGTACTAAATTTTTGATTTCGCTGAAGCACTTGACCGCGTTAAACATAAACTAAATTTATTTTTAAAATATTTTGAAAGATTTTAATTTTTTCATAAAGTTTTGAAATTATTGAGCAAACTAACTTTACAGAGCTACTCATTACATTTGTTAAAAAAGGTTGCCGGCACAAAAAAGCAGAACAAAAACAGAACATTTGCTTAAAAACAGAACATTTCTATTATCTTCCTTAGAAAAAAAAATACGCAGAACATGCTCCTTAAAAAAAGAACTGTTCTGCCAAAAACAGAACGGATGGTCACCGTAGTCATATACTGTCCCATCACTTTTTTCTGTTTATCCGATGTTGGTCTCGCTTCAATTACGCATACTAATTATTAACGCATCTTGATAAATGTCTGAGAAATTTTTAAAATAATTTCAACATTTTTTTTATAAAAAAATTAAATTTTCAATAAATTTTTTCTAATAACACTGTACAACAAAATTGAAGTTTTTGAATATGCCACCATGTTTCTTAACGGCTTCTGACGGTTTTGGGTGTGCTGAATCCGAATCTGAAGTCAGACTTTTCGGGTCACCCTAGGTTTTTTCTCCAGAGGGTGGTTCGTAAAGATGTCGATAGTTGTAAAAATAAAATTTTTTTTTAGTTGTTTAACAACTTTTCTGGAGTCAAGGAACCATAATTTAATTTTGCTTTTTTCTATTTGGCGGCATACAATAGTCTCAAAGTGCAAAAAATTGAGCTATAGTGAGTTATCAAGAAAAAAAATGTTTAAAAGTTGAAACAAAATTTGCTTACTACTACCGATTTGTGAACAAACTACCCTCTGGAGAGAAAGCTTAGGGTGACCCGAAAAACCTGACTTGAGATTTGGATTCAGCACACCCATAAGCTTTTGAACCCGACAAGAAACCCTTTGGGAATTTTTGACTGTTGTACAGTGTAAATTGTTAACTAGTGTATATCGTCGATGCCTTTGCAAAACCACCTTTCGACCAATTTTTCATTATTTTTATAGACGAAACTCGATACCTGGAATGCAGGGTTACCAAATCTCATTTGTGCCAGTTGCATCTGGTAGATAGGTGGTTATGCATAGGCATCGATGATACGTAAACTATTTTGAGACGATCTCTTTTCAACGACATTTAACTTTTTTTTATCCAAGTGGGCGTTCCAAGGACATTCTAGTTTAGAGCCTGCATAAGAAGTTAAAATTTGTACTCTAAATTTGCAAATTTTTTTAGAAAGGCTGTACAAATTGATTTGAATAGTTTTCTTTAGAGTAAATACTTCCTTTGCACCTATTTTGCATTTAAATACTAGTATATCAGTATATCAGTATACCAATGAATTAGTGTCCGACCGAAGGTTCGGCTAAGCTTCGATGTTCAGCTTATTCGTCTAGTGTTTTATATTCGGCTACGGCCTCGGCCTTCGGCTGAAAAGACCAAATAACCGATGCCGAACAATAGGTCTGTTCAATAACAAAAGCTTTTATTGGAATTAACGAATTTTTGGATTTATATATGGGAAGTGACTAGGCTTGCCAGATTGGAACGACATCAAACCCGAAAATGTTTTTCTTGTTTAGGCTATCGCCCAATATCAATTAGAACACGTTTGTAAAACTAATATATCTATGTACATTAGGGTGATTCAAAAAAAAAAAAAATGTTGTCAAAAGCTACTACCTAATTCATAAAATAACCGCTGTAACTTAACCCTTATAGTACATTTACACTGCACCAAATTTGGCGAATTTGCATGAGTCATTTCGAACCTGTTTACACTGGCAAATTTGCATTTGGCTTCACCTTCCCTGCAAGAATCTTTTATCAGGACACAAAGCCACCGAAAGAAAATTGTAAACCGTGATGTTTTAAACACCTGTAGGGTAATAATAAATGAAGAGTCAAGATGGCTTCTGTCTTTTCGTGGTAGAATTGGTTCATTTTCTTAAAAAAAAAAACTAGTTGAAATTGTTATTTACAGCTGTTCATAATGCAAAAGTTATCACACGTTAATTACCCAATAAGGGTCTTGCTGGGCAATTCTAAATGTGGAACACAGGCAGGGTTGCTATTTTAAGGAACTGTGGATTGTATTGTTCGGCAAATGAGGTCATATGTGATGGAATTCCAAATTTGGAAAAATTGGATTTGTATGGAAAAAAGCGCCAAATTTGAAATTTTTCGCCAAATTTGGTGCGGTGTAAATGTACTATTAGAGATCGCTATTTTTATTTTCCCATACAGTTTTTAAACTCAGAAATTCTAATTTTTATTATGAATAAACTATTGACCTCTCAAAATTAATAACAGCAAATTTAGTAAAATTTCCCTGATATTACCGGATTTTTTATTGCAAACCCGGAGAATTCGGGTAAAACGGTGAGGTCTTGCAAGCCAGAAGTGACAGAACAATAAAAATGAATTGTTATGAAATAAAAAAAATCTCAAACTTAATTTTTTTGTTTGTATACGGCTTCGGTATTCGGCCGAATATAGGATTAGGCCGAATATTCGTCTACGGCTTCGGCCATAAATTCCAGCTTCGCTCGGACACTAATATACATATTTCCAAACCTTTTTATTTTATAGCCACCACTTTGAGCGAATTAAGTTCAAAAGTGTTATTTTTGTTGTTATTCCTGCTTCAGCGACATGGCCATTCCAGTCGTCGGAGGTGGTGGTGGTGCTGCTGTTCGTTGTGTGCTAGGTAATGTGAGCGAATTACGCGCACTACATTCAACCGTACACAGCCACGTCGCATTGCAGAGCGGAATTTCGTTGCCAAATTACAGGTCGGCGCATTTAACTTTGAGGCCAAGAATCGTGCGCAATAAACATGAAAATTGATCATATTTCTGGCGCGAATTGGCTTTGGCAACACGCGCCGTCACAACACACTGCCACTGCAAAATATATTCGCACAAAGAATTTTTGCAAATGAGAAACAAGAAAAGGAGACCCAAAGTAAGACTGAGGTGCAGGAGGACTGTGGTAAGAGGCGTATTGCTACTGCTGCATATGAATGAGGTTTAGGTTGCATGTGTGAATTCATAAATGCTGGTGAATGCATTTTTGTGTGTGCGTGTGTGTGCTTTGTGCACACACACCTTTCGTCGTACTACCCATAAAAGCAGGAAGGAAGGATAATCAGCTCGAAAGCGGTTTAAGTCACTCTCACCTCTGTATAGGCTGGTTTGCGACGCATGTTGCAAGGCCTACGCTGTTATTAAATGTATTATTTCAATTAAAAATGAAAAAAGTGAAAATGTTTGCGCATAACCCACATTCAAGTGCCTACATTTACGATTACGTTTATGACTTGTAAAGGATGTGTGGAAATTTACATGTAAAAAATGTGAACGATATTAAATTTCTGCGCGATGAGTTATAGTTGGAAGTTGAAAGTAAAAAGTTAATTAACTTATTGAAATAAATATTTTTTGGAAAGGTATTTTTGAGTATATAAAAAAAGTTTGGTAAACTTGAAAAAAAAAAGCAAGTACGACAGCTATGCTATAGCAGGTTGTATACGTACTCAACATTCCGAGTTTTCGTAACGGCATAATCTAAACGAAATTGATACAGACCCGAGCTCCCCGAATAGTTAAGAAACTATCTATCGAAAATTCGGAGCGCAAAATTAACACAGCCTGTGACGCTTTTTCAATGAAATTGTTGCTGTAGTAGTGAGACCGGGATGATCGCACTGACCAAGCAATTAGTGTCCGACCGAAGGTTCGGCCAAACTTCAGTATTCGGCATATTCGGCTTGTATTTTATTTTCAGCTCCGGCTTCGGCCTTCGGCTAAAAAGGTCGAATAACCGATGCCGAACAATGGGTCTGTTCAATAATGAAAAAATGCCACTAGAGTTTACGAATTTTTGATTTTTTATGTGGGAAGTTCGCTTCCTGGATAGTCGAACCAGGTCGCGCAGCTGGACATAAAGGACTTGATGGCATTCATCAAGTCATCTAAATGGCTCGAGTAGGAGTAACGGTGTCGTTTTAGGAGTGCCATTCCCGGGATCCTGCTATGAAGAGAACCCCGACAACACAAGAATGTTATATATGGCCGAATCCCGGGATTGATTTTCCTAGCGTTTGTAGTATCATATGTTTCCTCATATGTTTCTCAGGATGGTTCATATGGCCGGGTCCCGGGATTGATTTTCCTAGCGTTGGTGCTCACACAACTAGGCTTCCAAAACTGGCCTAAGTGTGCCTCTGTGGCAGCCACTTGAACATACCCCTAACCTGAAAAATGTCACACTTAATTATTTTTCGTATTCGACTTCGACTGCGTCATTCGGCCGAATATAGGATTATGCCGAATAGTAGGCTACGGCTTCGACTTCGTCCAAAATTTCCAACTTCGGTCGTACACTACAATCAATGGATGTCGTTGCTTATGTTGAGTAGCGTGCAACGAGTCAACGCTATATTCCTGAAAAACCGAGGAAGTACCCGAACTGCTCCTGAAAAATCTTCTTTCCTATAAAAAATAGACGTGAGTATCAAGTACTGGTGTAAACACGATCCAAAATTTACCCCTAATTTATTCTAAAATGATCCCAAATTGACCCAAAAATGACCCTAATATGACCCCAAAATTAGTCTAACATGATCCCAATATGAAACCATAATGATCCCAAATTTACCCCTAAATTACCCCAAATGACCCCAATATAACCCCAAATTGATCCCACATTGACCCCAAAATGACCTCAAATCGACCACAAAATGATTCCAATGTGAAATGATCACAACATGACCCAAAAAATCAAAAATGACCAAAATTTGGTTCCAAACGACCAAAATATGATTCCAAAATTATTAGCCTCAAAATTGCCCCAATATGATCTTACAATCTTACACTTACCGCCTTACACTTACAGTCTTACACTTTCAATATTACACTTACAACATTACACTTACATGTAATAATAATAATATTAATGTAAGAGCGTTACTTTCTTGGATGACCCCCAGCGGGAAGATGTTTACACATCAAAAGGTGACACTACTTACATTTTGTTGTTCTAGGAGAGTACTTCCAAAACATCCCAAATTTATTACTCCATGGAGTACCCTCCCTAGGACTAAGTGTACCTTTGATGGTTGTTATTGTTGTTGTTATCGACAAAAATAGCCCCTGAAGGTTTTGGAGAGTGATGTCGAAATTGATAGTCCTTGGCAGCGATTTGATATGACCAGTGGAATCTTCTACATGGCCGTAAGGAAGAAGGAGAGGATAGGTAATGAGAGGTGAGAGACTTCATATCCGTAGATCAACCATCGAGTTAGCACGTCATTACCTATATTCATATTAGTCGCCTCTTACGACCGGTATGCCTCCCTCGGGCATATTCTAAACGCCTAATCCGCAAGGGTAGCACCTTTGATGGTAAACTACTCCTTCTCTCGCTTCGCTAAGGAGCACTCCATGGTGTTTGCTTTTTAGATTTTTTTGCAAAGTACTTTATGGATATACATATGTACTACATATATGTATATTTTTCCTTGACCAGGACAGTTTTTATATAGATGAACCTGTGAAACTGATCTGCTCTTATTAGAGTAGTTTGTTTCTAACAAAACAAACCCTTGTATTAAAGAAACGCATCTGCTTTCCCTTTTATGCTCCAAACTCCTTTAGTCTCCCTTTTTGTTGTTCATCAAGTTAAGTCCAGGAGTTTAAGCTGCAGCTTATAAACCAATAACGCTTAGCATGTTCGTGTTAATACAGGTTTTGAATTATTAAAATGCACTTCATTTCAAAGTCGACAACAGTTGCTTCGATAGCCGCGAGGACTTTCTTCATTATCCTTGCAGTTCTACTATATTTAAATGTCCGGCAAAAGTGAACACAAATGGTCAGCTGCGTAATCGAGTAGCTCAGGCTAATATTTCTGCATGCATATATGTACATACCTTAATATATATTCTTCTTTCTTCATACTCGTTCACATACATACGCGTACATATAAGCATCATTAAATGATTGAGAAGTTAAATATGTACAGTCAAGTTGCGTGAAAAATATACATATATTCCACTGATGAATAATTTTAAGTGTCTCCACAAATTAAGTATCATTTAAACCCTGAAGTATGAATGTTGAATTGAGTTGGCTTGTTGCTGGCAACATATGTCTTGTCGCTGTCAAATATATGCACATAGTTATATTGTGCTCAGTTGCATTTCATTGAGTTGCTTTGTGTGGTAAGCAGCTTGATGACTTGTTGCGTGGCATTTGGCCTCAGGATGTTTTACATAAAATTGACCTACACAATATCATCAGTGATGATGGCATATAAAAGCGTTTCGACGCGACGGTTGGGTTGTAAATTAAAAGTTTGCTAAAATGTT
>CAXKVI010000003.1:18661216-18684569 GCA_964058755.1 Campiglossa producta
CAACTTCATTAATAAATATTTTTTAACATTTGACATTCTCCTATATGCATATGTGATTGCGATATATTTTTATAAATCACCCCAAAACTCATGCAACATTTTAACTTGCCACGCACTCGTTAAGTTGTCACTGTTCACTACTTTTCAGTCAAGCCGTTTCTATGCTCCTTGAACTTTCTTGCTTCTAAGTCAGTGAGGCACATTGGAAGGAGCCGGGAGCTGTAGCAGATTTATTTCATTTTTATACCCAGCGTACTAGCGCTAGTACAAGGGTATTCTAATTTTTTCCACATAACAGTACAACGTAACGGCACAAAATAATCGAGATAGATATAGAGTTCCATATATGAAAGTTCTAAGGCTGAAAAGAGGAGTTGATAAAGGCATGTCCGTCCGTCCGTCTGTCCGTCCGTGTGCACGATAACTTGAGTAAAAATTGAGATATCTGCAAGAAATTTGGTATAAGGGGTTCTTTCTGGCCAAGGTAGGTTGCTATTGAAAATGGGCGAAATCGGATGATAACCACACCCCTTTTTCGATATCGAAAATCACATAAACTGACATATCTTGGTTGCTGAAATGGCTAAAATGATATAATTTTATAGGTGAATCTCCCTTGTTAGTTTTTGATAAATTTTTTAAGTAAGCTTTGCAACGCCCACTTTTAAGGGAGCCATTTTTGAAAATTCGACTGGTCGTAACTTTTAAATTAATTACGGTAGAACTATGAAATTTGGCACAAAGCTACTAATTAGTATCGTTGCGAGTATATCTGATGAAATTGGATAAAATCGCCATCCAACCACGCCCACTTTCGAAATCCAAAAATTTTAAAATCACCTAAATTGACATAATTTAGTACGGAAATGGTTAAAATAATAAAATTTGGTAGAATGAACCCTCTAGTTATTCTATTAAGATTTTCTGTTAAATTTTTTAAATAGACGTGGCACCGCTCACTTTTTGGAGAGGCGTTTTTGATTGGTACAAGGTATACTAGCATAATAGGGAGTATACCTGATGTAATTGGACGAAATCATTTCCCAACCACGCCCACTTCTGGAATGGAATATTTCGAAAATCATATGAAAACTACCGCTGGGTATTTAATATACGGTTTACCCGGTTTTATTTTATTTTTTTTTTAAATTTTTTTTTTTTTTTCATTTTATTTTATTTTTTATTTTTCTTTTTTTTTTATTTTTTTTTTTTAATTTTTTTTATTTTTTTTTATTTTTTTTATTTTATTTTAACTTATTTTATTTTATTTATTTTATTTTATTTTATTTTATTTTATTTTATTTTATTTTATTTTATTTTGTTTTATTTTATTTTATTTTGTTTTATTTTATTTTATTTTATTTTATTTTATTTTATTTTATTTTATTTTATTTTATTTTATTTTATTTTATTTTATTTTATTTTATTTTATTTTATTTTATTTTATTTTATTTTATTTTATTTTATTTTATTTTATTTTATTTAATTTTATTTTATTTTATTTTATTTTATTTTATTTTATTTTATTTTATTTTATTTTATTTTATTTTATTTTATTTTATTTTATTTTATTTTATTTTATTTTATTTTATTTTATTTTATTTTATTTTATTTTATTTTGTTTTATTTTATGTATTTTTATTATATTTTGTTTTTTTTTACATTTTTTTTATTTTACTTAATTTTTTTATTTTTTTTATTTCTTTTTTATTTCTTATTTTTTTATTTCATTTTATTTTACTTTAATTTATTTTATTTTTTATTTTATTTTATTTTATTTTATTTCATTTTATTTTATTTTTTTTTTTTGTAATTTTTTAGTTTTATTTTATTTCATTTTAATTTATTTATCTATTTTTATTTTTATTTTTTTTTATTTTTTATATTTCTTTTTGTATTAGGTCCTACATTTTTGTTCGTCGCTGTGCATCACTGCACATAGTAAAGCTCCCACATCTTTGGTTGTCTGTCATCTCGCATTGCGCTGACAAGTGATCTTGCTTATAATTTTTGACAGCTAACAACTGACATTTGTTTATTATTTACTGGAAAACTCTTGAACTTCTCATAGTGGATATATGTATGTATTTACATATTTACGTGTACATACACGCCAGTATGTAAATGATGTGTGTATGAGCTAATTAATGATGTTGATTTGATTGTCTACATCGCGTTTCGTTGTTTCTATGAATTTGTTGATTGTGATCTTAGTTATGATAAACTTATGAAATATTCATGAGAAGTCAAGTAGGTAATTTTTAATATTTTTTTGTTGGTCATAAAAGGAATGGTCACGAGAAACTCGATCAGCTACTCTTCTTCTTAAAATAGTGCTGAACTGCTGAGCCGACAAAGCTCGAAACATCCTCCGAGGCTGAGGTTGTTTTACATTAGCACGCCACGCCAGAGCCAGCTAAACTTGTACACACACTTAGTCTACATCTCCATAATTCTTCCGATTCAAACTCGCACTCCAAAACGTCTATCTCTTTCTCTTTTAGCTCAAAAGATCTCTTTCTTCCACGTAAAATAAAACAAACACAAAAACCATATTCCTTCCCATGACCTATTATTTGAAACCTACTTATTCAATATTAACGCTTTACCAGCTAGCAACGTATATATCTACAACAACTCCCTCCTACTCGTAACAAAAAGAGACAAGACAAGACAATTGCAACACACTCCGCCCAATCAATGATATGGCTCATTTACAAGGCACGTGTTTCGCCCATTATTAACTCAAAGGAATGCTAATCGTTGCAAAAGGCAACACTGACAACCATGAAATTCGGATAGTGAAAATTGAAAACATTTTTTATCATTTCACTAATAAACATAGCATAGCAAAGGACAATAGACAAACACGTGGCAGCTAATATGTGAAATAAAGTAAAATTATGGTGCCAATTTGTTTAGGAAGAAGGGGATGAAAGGCGTTGAAATAGAGAGAAAGTGATAGGTACGATTGGTTAACCTTGGCAAAGTGTTTTTGAAAAAATATTTTTTTTTAAATAAAGTAGGTGTTTATTTTTCCGTGGAAGTTACTTATAAATCGATCGCGAGAATTCTTCCAATTAGCTTGATCCGCGCGCCACCTATCAGAATTTTGAATCCTACAAATTTTATTTTTGTCGAGCTCTGAACTATACGCTAAGTTTCTAGTGAAAATGAGTTAGAATTCGATCGGGGGAAATTATTTTAAGGCCAAGTGCAAGATTCCCGTTATAAAAAAAATACGATCCATGCGCCACCTAGCTTAATCTTATAACTTTAAACGAGCTAAACTTGTATATAAATATATATATCCGGACTATCCCGGGAACCGCTTAACCGATTAGGAAAAAATTTTGAATATAGAGAGTATGAGTGATTCTAAGACTATCCACTTGGGGGTTGCCACTTGGGCGTGAACAGGGTTGCCACCTATCACAATTTTTTTTAAATTATGGAGCGAGATATGCCAATATGGGTATCAAATGAAAGGTATTTTCGCCGACATACCAACTAAAATATTTCCAAGTAGGGTTACCAGGGTTACCATTTTACCGTATTGTATTTGTATTGTATACTTTTACGAGCATATTTGGATTATTTTAGGATCACATTTGCATCATTGGGATGATTTTGGGGTTAATTTGCGATGATTTTAGGGCTATTTTTACATCATTTTGGGTTCAATTTTGGATTAATTTGGGACAATTTTGGTGTCATTTTCGGATCATTTTGGATTCATTTTGGAATCAATTTTGGATCATTTTGTGAATATTTGAAGGTCTTTTTGGGGCCGTTTTGGGATTATTTTTAGGATTATTTTGGGATTAATTAAGGGTCATTTTGGAATCATTTTTAGGGTCATTTTAGAATCATTTAGGGATAATTTTAGGGTAATTTTGAGATCATTTTTGGGTCGTATTGCCAAGATTCAAGACCCTGTATTGCCAGGAAGTTAATAAAAACTTGATCGCGAGACTCCCAATTTCAAACGAATTTCGAAATAGCTCGATCCATGCGCCAAATACCGGAATTTTTTACAAGGAATTGCATTGTCTCCGGGACTGGAAAAATATGTTAAGGTTCAAGTTTTTATAGATTCTAAATTATATAGACCAGCGCGCCACCTATCGGAATTTGGATTTCTACAAATTATATTGTCATCGTGCCCCCAACTACTTATATGATAAGTTTCAAGTCCATAAGTTGCTAAAAAATCGTTAAAAGTCGATCACAAGATTCCTAATATCAACAAGCTTTCGAAATAGGCCGATCCGTGCGCCACCTAACGGATTTTTTTTTAAGAGTGATTGCATTGTCACCGAGATCTGACAAATGTGTCAAGCTTCATGTCTCTAGCTTACCGAAATATTTCTATCCGTGCGCCACCTAGCGGATACTTTTTTCGTTCACATTGTATCATGTCACTGAGTTCTGAGCCATGCTCCAAGTTTCCAGTGTCTAGCTCAAGGGGAAGTTACATAAAAAGACTTTATAAGATTCCGAAATTTCGCAAGAAAACAAGAAAACGACTTAATATAAAGGTCGTCAAAAAGTATGTAAGTAAGCGCCAGTCAGCCCGAAATATATGGACTATGACTGGACCACCCATCTTAATATAACAACTTTACAAAGCTTTTGGAGCTGTCTCCAATGATAATGACGAAGCTTTCAGCGCCTACGCTACTACTCGGGCTATTTATGGCAAACTATAAATCTTTTTGTCAGCCGATTTGGGTGGCTTAAAGTTCACTGACACAAGCAGTCCTTCGCTACCGCAGCCAAAAATATGTGAGCACAAATAATTTTCAAAGAATTTGATACGACGCCAAAATTCTACAGCCTACTGAAACGCAATCACCGAATTAATGCAAGCAACTCCCGACTCATGGCTCCCCACGCTAGCCGGTGTGTGTGGTCCAATTAAGAAGGCGAAAATCTCTAACTGCAACCCAATGTGTGAATGATGCGTGAAATGTGCCACACCAAATACTAAACTCGAGCATATGAAACTGAGACACCACCTCCTTGCACACGCCCCAATTTTTGGCTGCTTGATAGGGCCACACGCGCTGCGATTCCTCTTCAGAGGACAAAAGTTGAAAGCTATGCATGTTGTCGCTTGTAGCTGCAGTTAGTGAATGCTGAAAGCGTTGAATGATCTGTGCAGTGACGAGGACAACGACGACGACGACGACAAACGAAATCCGGTGCAACAATAACAAAGATCAAAACAACAAATCAAGTGCAGAGATTTTATATAAAAAAAAAAAAAAATTGTCTCATTGAATACTCACTCAGCCTAAAACAGCGGTGGCTGTGGCGCTCATTTGCAGCAAAGCCGATTAATTGAAACAAGTGTTTGCCACACTGTCATCTGAAAAGCATCCAATTTCGTTGCACTTCATCAGCCACCACGAACAACAACAAATGATATAGCATCCCATATGCTATACCAACTTGCCGCTATGTAGGTATGTACATATATCCCGTACTGACTGAGCCATGTCTGTTGATGATGATGCCACATGCTGCACACATATATTTTATTGCTATTCAAGCGTTTGGCGTTAATTAAGACAAAATCAGGCGAAATTTTTTGTCACGTCGACAATGTATGACGACGGGTTGTAAGTGCCAGAGGAAGTCGGCTGTATAAAGTAGGTATGCAGACAGCACCCTTTCATGTACATACATATCTACGACTTGGTCCATATGAGTTATGTGATTAATTGCATTTTATACGCTCAGCAGATTTTAAGAAATTCTGCGCATAAAAAAATTGTTTTATTATTACTGGTGGAAGTGCGTATTATTAAAGAATTACATAATTATGCTTATTGATGCCGATTCCGGAATCAACTGTGAAATTAAAAGAGATCGTGTTCCCAGTGATATTCATAAAAGATTATAGTTTGAGTAAAGCGATCAAGCTTGAACAAATTTTCTGATTTCGAATTTGAGTTCTTCAGTTGAGAGAGTCAGAGAGTGAGAGAGTAAGAACGAGGCCTGGGATAGAAGAGAAGCATGAAACAGAGAAGGATAGATAAATATTGTTGAAGAGAGTAAGATAATCTGGTGGCCTTAGACTGCTCAAAGAACTGCGGCAACTAAATTAAGTATGTAAGCTGCATCGGCTAGCCTTTGTCAGTATAACAGGCGCACTGAGAACGTGCCCCGCTGATGCTTTAATTGCCCTTGTGGGTATACCTCTCTAGATCGCTTTACGCAAATAAGTGATGCAATAACTCGTACGCTTAGAATCACGCTTAACTTTGAGGTTTCAATCGGAGATCGAGTGCTCTGGGAAACAGGGAACCCATATGCTGAATCCGATTCGTAGATTTGCTACACGGATGGATCGAATCTGGAAAATGTTAAATCGGGAACTGTTTTCTATGGACCGAATTCAAAAAAAATCGGTACCAACGGGTGACTATCCCACTAGCTTTCAAGCCGAAAACCATGCAATAGGATTCTGTGGCAAAGAAGGCCGCCATTCGTGCCTTGCAGTCTTACACTACAACTACGAAGCTTGTTGATGAATACGTCGCAGTTCTTAATAATCTGGGATCCAAAAACAAAGTTTTGTTAGTTCGGGTCCAAGGGCATGAAGGACATGACGGCAACGAAAAAGCGGACCACCTTGCAAAACAAGTTGTTCTAACAGCATTCAATGGTCCGGGAACCTTCTGTGGGTTTCGCAAAGCACACGCAAGGGAGACCATAAACAACTGGGAAAACAAATAGTTTAGGCAGCGTTGGTTTAGCAGCCTAGGACAGAGGCAGGCCAAACTTTTTATAGAATCATCGCAAAGAGCATCGGTCAGGCTCATTAATTTGAGAAGGATGGGTCTAAGAACCCTCACTGAGTATTATAGGGGACATTGTAGTCTACGTTATCACCTGAGTACGCTGAATCTATCAGACACAAAAATTTTTCGGTTTTGCGAACTTGACGGTGAAACGCTTGTTAATATTATTGGTGAATGCTTTGCGTTGTCAAGAAGTAGAGTTTGCTACCTAGGTGGTATCAATCTCAATCCGTTCGTGATATGGAATAACAAACCTGAGAAGGTGCTCAAATTTATTTATTTAGTGAGAATGATAAGTATTGAAATAAGGGAAACCACTGCGGGTTAGGGAATTAGAATATGGCCGAGGTGGGTTTACCTTTCCAAGCCGAGGCTATGAGGTCAACGGATCGTACCGGACTCATATCTGGCAAAGGGCTGTCAATATTAGTACAATCCTGTTTGGTTCGTCACGCCCCAATCCATGAATGGATGATCCGACCAGAAGATCGAGATACTGTTGCAACAACAATAGGGAAATGAGCGAGAACGATTATAAGAAATAGAGTCAGAAAATTATAAAGTGAGAAAGAAGGAGAATGGATGAATGAGAATGGAGAAGAGACGAAGAGTACTGATGACGATTACAAAATGGGGATAGGAAAAAAAAAGAGAATGAGAGTACGATAACTATATAGGGAGAGTGAGAGGAGAAAAATATAGAAATAAAGAGAAAAGGACCATCTTTGAAGAGAACAAGGCATTGCGATACTAGGATATAACGATAACGTAAGAAATAAGAGGCAGACGGACGCTTAGAACGATGGTGCAAGTAGTGGAAAATAAAGTCAGAAAGAGACAGAGAGAATATTTGTTGTATAAAGAGGGAGATAAGGATATAGTATCAGGTGTAAAGGTGCATTAAAAGTAGAAAAGGAGTAGTACAAATTTCTGAATAAAAATGTTTTTCTAATTCAATAGACAACGAATTTTCATCATTTTGGAGACGGATAAAAACCTGTTACTCAACCCCAAACGGGTCGTAGTTTTCCTTTTTTACTTTTAAGCAACGTTTTTTGTTTTATACATTGAAAAGCTACCAAGTAAAGAATAAATTGAGTTTTGGCTCAGTATTTGAAAATTCAGATACTTCATAAGATTTCGTAATTGATAGATCATAAGTTTTAAAACTATCTGCTTGGTTTCCAAAAAGTACTCTCTCACATAGTCATACCACCTTCTATTATATTTAGCAATTTTTACTCATTTATTTATTTTATTTTGCTAAACCACTTCAAAGCGTTCTTTGTCGTAAGATATTTCGAAGAAAATGAAAAATTGTTCGAGAAAAACTGGCGAAATAAAATGTCGTCGGCGACATTTTGCAATAGTTTTATTGCTTCTACAAACAGACAGCACATTGGCTAGAAAATTACCAAACACAAGCGAAGTATAGAAGACTTGTAGAGCCCAGGGTGGGGTGGTGACGATCAGCAAAATACATACAGCTCATGCTTTTGAGATGTGAATAAAGATATTTGAATGTATGTGCATATGTATGTATGTATAAATGTGCATACATATATCTATTTAATGGACAACCATTTGTCAAATGATGCTTTTATGTGATGCGCTGATGATAAGCTGAAAATATGTAGGTAAATAAATATTCGCATACATATGCACTTATTTATAAACTTTGATATATATGTACGTTCATATGTAAAAACATATAGCCAACCATGCATTTTGCGAGCTATGTGGGGCAGCGCCAGATCAGAAACAGTGGTGCAGGGGTCACATCGGCTTTAAAAAAGTTATATAAAATAAAATTAAATTAAATTAAATAAAACTAAATAAAATAAAATAAAACTAAAAAAAATAAAATAAAAAAAAATAAAATAAAATAAAATAAAATAAAATAAAATAAAATAAAATAAAATAAAATAAAATAAAATAAAATAAAATAAAATAAAATTAAATAAAATTAAATAAAATAAAATAAAATAAAATAAAATAAAATAAAATAAAATAAAATAAAATAAAATAAAATAAAATAAAATAAAATAAAATAAAATTAAATTAAATTAAATTAAATTGTATGTATGTTATGAGTTTGTGGTCATTAATTTGAGAATCTTTGAAACTTTGGTGGACTTTTGACCGTTTGTGAATAATTTTTCTTAAATTATTCTATGTTTTTATTATTAGTGAACAAGATGGAAAAGTAACAACAATTACAAGCTACCATGATTACGTAATTTCGGCCTAGTTGTCGATAAGGTAGTATAAAAACAAACAAACAAAATAAAATGAATACATACTAAGTGAACATGATGGATATAAGCTAGCAATAATCTCAACGCAGCTTGGTGTAAGAGGTACACACTGCGGGCTTAGAAATTCCTAATCCCCTTGGTTCTTGGTTCGATGACCAACAAAAGGTGATGAAAAATTTCTAAACACAAAGCCATTTGATAAGTGCCCTTGAGCAAGGCCGAAATTACGTAATCATGGTAGCTTGTAATTGTTGTTACTTTTCCATCTTGTTCACTAATAATAAAAACATAGAATAATTTAAGAAAAATTATTCACAAACGGTCAAAAGTCCACCAAAGTTTCAAAGATTATTAAATTAAATTAAATAAATTAAAATAAAATAAAATAAAATAAAATGAAATAAAATAAAATAAAATAAAATAAAATAAAATAAAATAAAACAAAATAAAATAAAATAAAATAAAATAAAATAAAATAAAATAAAATAAAATAAAATAAAATAAAATAAAATAAAATAAAATAAAATAAAATAAAATAAAATAAAATAAAATAAAATAAAATAAAATAAAATAAAATAAAATAAAATAAAATAAAATAAAATAAAATAAAATAAAATAAAATAAAATAAAATAAAATAAAATAAAATAAAATTAAATTAAATTAAATTAAATTAAATTAAATTAAATAAATTAAAATAAAATAAAATAAAATGAAATAAAATAAAATAAAATAAAATAAAATAAAATAAAATAAAATAAAATAAAATAAAATAAAATAAAATAAAATAAAATAAAATAAAATAAAATAAAATAAAATAAAATAAAATAAAATAAAATAAAATAAAATAAAATAAAATAAAATAAAATAAAATAAAATAAAATAAAATAAAATAAAATAAAATAAAATAAAATAAATTAAAATAAAATAAAATAAAATAAAATAAAATTAAATAAAATAAAATAAAATAAAATAAAATAAAATAAAATAAAATAAAATAAAACAAAATAAAATAAAATAAATTAAAATAAAATAAAATAAAATTAAATTAAGTTAAATTAAATTAAATTAAATAAAATAAAATAAATTAAAATAAAATAAAATAAAAGAAAAACAATAAAATAAAATAAAATGAAATGAAATAAAATAAAATAAAATAAAATAAAATAAAATAAAATAAAATAAAATAAAATAAAATAAAATAAAATAAAATAAAATAAAATAAAATAAAATAAAATAAAATAAAATAAAATAAAATAAAATAAAATAAAATAAAATAAAATAAAATAAAATAAAATAAAATAAAATAAAATAAAATAAAATAAAATAAAATAAAATAAAATAAAATAAAATAAAAAAATAAAATAACATAAAATAAAATAAAATAAAATAAAATAAAATAAAATAAAAAAAAAAAAATAAAATGAAATGAAATAAAAAAATAAAATTAAAAAAAGATAAAATAAAAATAATAGAATAAAATAAAAAACTTAAATAAAATAAAATAAAATAAAATAAAATAAAATAAAATAAAATAAAATAAAATAAAATAAAATAAAATAAAATAAAATAAAATAAAATAAAATAAAATAAAATAAAATAACATAAAATAAAATAAAATAAAATAAAATAAAAAAAAAATAAAATAAAATGAAATGAAATAAAAAAATAAAATTAAAAAAAGATAAAATAAAAATAATAGAATAAAATAAAAAACTTAAAATAAAATAAAATAAAATAAAATTAAATTAAATTAAATAAAATAAAATAAAATAAAATAAAATAAAATAAAATTAAATTAAATTAAATAAAATAAAATATAATAAAATATAATAAAATAAAATAAAAAAATGAAAGAAAAACAATAAAAAAAAATAAAATGAAATGAAATAAAAAAATAAAATTAAAAAAAGATAAAATAAAAATAATAAAATAAAATAAAATAAAATAAAATAAAATAAAATAAAATAAAATAAAATAAAATAAAATAAAAAAAATAAAATAAAATTAAAGTAAAAAAAAAAATAAAAAAACACAATAAAATAAAACCAAATAAAGTCAAATAAAAAAAAATAAATTAAAATGAATTAAGTTAAGCAAAAATAAATCAAATTAAAATAAAATAAAAAATATTAAAAAAAAAAATTTAATAAAGAAAAATAGGATATATTCCAGGTAAACGTCAAATAAATTTTAAGGTTATCCGGGCTGGTAAAAATGTTCCAACCTTGTCTAATTTTGGTCCACTGTGTCAACAAAAAAATTTTTTTTGCATAATTTTTATTTCATTTTAATGATTCACTTACGTTGCAATTTTCGTCGCCATTTTATTGTTGTTTATATCTGAATGCTGTTAGTAAGAAGATCAAAGGAGCAAAACGCTTTGTAACACCGCCCGCTCATGTTCACATTAATTTTTATTTTTTTTTTAAACGATAGTTACATGTTGTTGTTTTTGTTGCCAGCTGTTGCCACATCAACGCTTACGCTTCACTGCAAATTTTGGTATTTTGTAAATGTGTTGCATTTTAACGCTTTGTTCAGGCGCTACAAAATTTGGCACACAACACAAAGTCGTCTATTGCTCGAACGTCATGCAAATATTTTAACCAAAGACAAATTTAATTTATTATAAATTATGTGGTCAACTTGAAAGTGCATGCATTCTTCTAAATTACATACTACAAACAGATCGATTTATATTTAGCCACACATGTCCTTAGATGTTCAGTGGCGACCAATAGCTCGTCAAGTCGTCAAATTCACCACAAACTTAACCACAAAATTACAATCCACTTACACTTGACAAAATGACAAATTGAGAAAACGAGCATAACTGGGCGGGGTAGGGGGGGTCAAATGTTGGTAAGCAAGCTTGACCGTCAGTTGAGTGCTTTCACTTTTTGACAAGTCTGTCAGTGGTGTCCTAAATGTAGGCATACTCACACAAGCTAATTTGTTTTTAAGTAACCGTTCTTAGGTTACGCCTTAAAATATACTACATTGTCCCTGCATGGTCGAAGAAAATTGTAATACAAAAGCTCGAACAAAAGCCACCCCATAAGCATTGACATCAATTCAAATTTGCGGTCTGGGTAGCAGCTGACATTTAACTCAGTCCACTTGATGTGTCTTGAAGGCGGTCAAAGTAATGCGCTTAAGGATTCAGTTCCAAGTAAGTATGTATGTCTATTAAACTGTCCCAAAAATCAAAGTGATTTTACAGAAACGCATACTTTTGAAGTTTTTAGAAAAGTCTTACTGCAAAGCTTCAACGTAGTGTAAGTTGTATTTCGATATCTCAATCCCTTTCGGAGATATCCACCAAAACTTGAATAAAATTTACCTAAACTTACTTCAATAACTAAATGTTACTCATACGTCGTGTCTGACCTATAAAAAGTGTACTATAATTACAAAATTTCAAGATATACACAATTAGTTTGGCTAGAAAACATATTGTTGCGCAATCCACTAAAACAGTTTTGAAATTCCATTATAGTTTTATCGTGAATACGTTTTTTCAAAATCCATGTAAAGAATCCTGTTGTCCTTAAAAAATTTCAAAGATGGAGATGTATATAAAAAAAATTAAGGATAACCCAGAATGTGGACAGGATATATCCTAGAAAATGGGGCCTCGACGTAATGTATGTTTTAATTCGATATCCCAATCCCTTTCGGAGATATCCACCAAAACTTGAATAAAATTTACCTAAACTTACTTGAATAACTAAATGTTACTCATACGCCGTGTCTGACCTATAAAAAGTGCACTATAATTGCAAACTTTCAAGATATACACAATTAGTTTTGCTAGAAAACATATTGTTGCGCAATCCAATAAAATAGTTTTCAAATTCCAATAAATTTTTATGGTGAATACGTTTTTTTCAATACACTTGTAAAGGATCCTGGTGTCCTTAAAAAAATTCAAAGATGGAGATGTATATAAAAAAATTTAAGGATAACCCAGAATGTGGACAGGATATATCCTAGAAATTGGGGCCTCGACTTAATGTTAGTTTTATTTCGATATCCCAATCCCTTTCGGAGATATCCACCAAAACTTGAAGAAAATTTACCTAAACTTACTTGAAATGTTACTCATACGCCGTGTCTGACCTATAAAAAGTGAACTATAATTGCAAAATTTCAAGATATACACAATTAGTTTTGCTAGAAAACATATTGTTGCGCAATCCAATAAAATAGTTTTCAAATTCCAATATCATTTTATCCTAAATACGTTTTTTCAATACACTTGTAAAGGATCCTGTTGTCCTTAAAAAATTCAAAAATGCAGATATTTTACTCAGTCCTCAATTTATGGGAAAAACATTAAATTATGTGATTTGCGAAGCTTTAATATAGTTGTTTGGGAACTTAATATAAGCTGCTAGCTAAAATTTTAAATAAAAATCGGCACGGGATACCGTTATCCTAGAACAATAAAACTTAGCAAACATACTATATAGGCTAAAATGCACCGATAGAGAGGGAATTTTTTTTTCAAACATTTTTGGGACGCTCTACATACTTATAAGTTTATGTACAAACATACTCGGCATACATAGCTTGACTTTCTTCCAAGGAATACAATAAGACTTTAACGATGTGTTGGTCATATTTTGCACTTGTATTTGTATGTATCTAGATATGTTTCTGCATGTCTTTGCCTCCTTAGAAGAAATGTCAAAATCTCGTACATTGATTATCTGGAGACATTTTGAGCAATTAGCAAATCAACTGGGCTGTGGTCTGTGGTCATCATTTATCACAAGATTTTGTGTTATGTAGTATATTTGTGTGTTTGGAGAAGGATAACTGTAGTTTGTTGAAAAAAAGGTAATTTAATATGTCATGACATGATTTAATGTTAACATTTTTGAATGAAGATTACACGTCGTTATCAAATCGATTAAGGGTATTTTGTATAAAAGTGCTTAGGTAGAGAAATTTGCAAATTGGAATAAAACATTATTGTGTTCGGCAAAAAAAAAAATTCTCATTTTAGCTCGTTACTAGCGGCGATTTTTTAAGCTCAAAAGAACTTTTGCTACATTTACACTGAAGAATTGAAATGAGTCATTTCGAGACCGTTTTCATTAAAATCAACATTTTGCCTTAAAATTTTGGTAGGACCTCCATGAAACTCTACATCTCTTCAATTGTTCACCTGAACCTACTCTTCTAACCCCTCTGTCCCTCTGGACAAACCCTGTTGAAACTGCACGTTTCCTTGGACTCCCCTTAGAAGAGCTTGATGAAGATTTTCGGAATGATCACTCACTCTAGACAGGGCAATGCATTGTTAACAACAACAAAAACAACAACAACAACAACAACAGCAACAACAAAGGAAGCAAAATAGAGGAAAGCGTTACTTATGAATCACCCGTAAATCATTTATGACTCGTCTATGAGTCATTTATGATTCGTATGTGATTTATTTATAACTCGTGTGTGAGTCATTTATGACTCTTCTTTAAAAAATATACCACGGTTCTATGAGGCATATTTGGATAGGAGTCTTTAAGGAAACATATTTCAAAAGAAATAAATCAAATACAGGACAGGGAAAAACTCCAAAAAATATAATGAAATGGAGTTTTGTAGTTGAAGTTCAACCACTTCATGAACAGCAAAATGAAGGAAAGAAGAAAATAAAAGGAATGGCAAAATAGAGGAAATGAAAGGAAGAAAAGTAAAGGAAAGGAAGAGAAGGGAAAGGAAAGGGAAGGATTCGCCTATGCGTTACTTACGATTCACCCATGAATCATTTATGAATCACCGATGAATCATTTATGACTCGTATGTGAGTCATTTATGACTCTTCTTTGATTAATATACCTCACTTCTATGAGGCATATTTGGATAGGAGTCCTTAAGGAAACAGATTTCAAAAGAACTAAATAAAATACAGGACAGGAAAAAACTCCAAAATATATAATGAAACGTAGTTTTGTGGCTGCAGTTCAAGCACTTCGCGAACACAACTTTAAGTCAATATGCACCTGTTTACACGTCAAATTTCGCGAGTACTTGGTACTCACGCTTTTTTTTCTTAATCAAGAATTGCATTGCAAACGGGTTTCGGCCCATGTTGCCAACTGACACAGACTTGAGTAACTGTCAGTTATTTCGCTCAGGGCGCCGCCTACCGGAATTTTGTTTTCTGATGTTCCATTGTCTGCATGATTCTCGACCTTAAAAGAGTTTTCTTAATATTTCTGCATCACCTACTTGGAATTTCTCGATAAAATACTGCATTGCATAGGGCTTTGAACTATGACTACGTTATTCAGGAATTTTCAGTTAAATCGATCAGCGCGGCACCTAGCGGAATTTTGTGTTTTTGTATATTTAAACCGCAAAAAGTCACCTTTAACGTATTTTCCAACCTAATTTCGAGGTAGAGATGATAAAATAGTCAGAAAAAACGTTCAAATTCTCTGTATGTATGTTTATGTAGTGACATCTCATATATAGCTGAGTGCCATCTGTGCAAATGGGAATCGTTTTTCAGGCGCTGTTTTATCAAAGCAGCCGTTCTTATTTCACACATCATTTAATATTAGCATACGCGTTTGTCCGCCTAAAAATATGTTAATCAGAAAAAAATAAATATTGTAGGTATGTAGTTAGGGAGTAAATGAGACATCTAACATATACTTGACTTCTTGACACTTTATTTTAATTTATTATAATTTGTATGTTGTGTCTTTTTTTCTATTCTAAACTCATTCAATGTCATGATTTATGCGCATCACTGACGTCGACAAATTTTCCCAAAAGGACTACGGACACACACAGACACACACCAGCACACTAGAAAGGACATTTCAACATGACTAACATGTTTGTTTTCATTTTCAGTTCAATGATTTTTTAACATTGCTGTGTTTGATTGTTGTTTTTGTTTTTATTTTTTTTATTTTTTGTGTTTCCGAAATTACGAAGTGTTAACAAGATTTTTGCTTTGTTAGCAGCATTGAAGGATAACAAACGTTGGAATAGCGATTGAAAGTAAGATAAAAAATTATTTGTAACATAAAAATTTAAATTTATCAAAATCTGACATAATGAAGTGTCTGTGTCGTACGCAAAAAGGGCGTGATTAGCTTTGACGATGAAGTGCTGCTAAGGGAAATCACGCATATGTTGCAATTGTCGACAATCTACTTACTTCCTCGTTCGCGTATGTTAGGTATGAGTAGTATCAATTTAATTCTAGGTGGAAATGTTGTGTATGATTGTTTTCTGAGATTGAACTCCGTTGTAGAAATGTATGTGTGTAGGCAGGGGCGGCCACCCCCCGGTTCAAACAAGTCCATAACTGAGAGCATTCCTACACGAAAGTCTGTCAGTAACGTTTTGACTTAACTCGTGAACGATGGTCTTATTTTGAGAACGGATTTCTTCAAGAACAAGTTTTGTGTTCCATGAAAAGTTTGGACTTGATTTATGAACATTTTTAACTTATTCTGAGAACGTATTGTGCTCATTTTAGGAACATTTTGGGTCAAAGTAAAAAAAAAAATGATTTTTCAGAGTTTTTCTAAATGAAAATTTCTCACGTTGTTTTGTTGTTTGCCACCACCGGGAGTCGAGCTCACACTGCTTTAACTGCTAGGGGGGTGTTTACCATCAGCAATGACAGTATGTTCGCTGTTGGATTTGTGCTATTAAAGTTGTTTACAGACTAAATGCCTAAAAGTATGCAACGATGTTGTAACGTTCTCGTTATGTATTCTGATGATAACACCTGCCGTTCTATTTTCAACTACATCGTTCTGATGACAACACCGACCGTTCTATTTTCGATAACTTCGTTCTCATTTCAGGATCCTGCACTCAGAGAAAAAATCACAGTTATATCAACAGTCCTCTACTGTTAATACCAAAAACTGTTGAATTTACGGAAACCTGGTCAAGTGATGTAGATTTAAAGTGAATCCAACAGATTTAACAATCATTTAACAGCGAAGACACTCACAAAAGATTGCTGCAGTTAAGTTAATCCAACGGATTTAACACTCTCACAACAGACTTCCGCACTTAATCCAACAGAATTCTGCAGTTAATCCAATAGACTTCTGCAGTTAATCCAACAGATTTATGTTAATCCAACAGATTTAACACACTCACAACAGACTTCTGCAGTTAATCCAACAGTATCTCAACAGCGAAGATACTCCCATTACTGTCATAGAACAAAGCTGCAATTCGACGCCATCAAACATAAGAACGCGATGGCCTGATGGTTAGCATCTCCGTTCAGCAGTCAAAGCAGCGTGAGCTCGATTCTCGGTGCAGGCAACAAAGCAACGTGGGAAAGTGTCATTTAGAACAAAGCTGTAATTAGACTCTGGGAAGCATAAGTAAGCGATGGCATAATGGTTATACAGTAGACAACTGGGTTGAGTGTTCAAAAGCCCTGAGTTCCGATTCTCGGTGAATTCACAATATAAGAACTTAGAAAAAAAAAAATTTTGTTTTTGTTTTCAAAAAAAAATTATATTGACTTCACCGAGAATCGAGCTCGGAATACCTAAAACAACAAAATTTTCTGTTAAAACAACAGCTAAAACTGTTCACGAACGAACAGCATCTGTTGTTTCAACAGATATATCGTTTGGATGATTTTTGAATGTGAAATCTGTTGTTTTTTTCCTGTAATCCAGTTCGTTCTACTGTATTTTTTCTCTGGGTTTGGTTGTTATTTTGAGACAAAGTGGTATATTTTCAAGGCCAAGAGTACTTATTTTAGACCAAAAAATCAAGAACACGATAATCTAAAAGTGAGACATGGGTGCTGCATTTTAGAACGGTGTTTTTCCTGAGTGTACCCTACATTTGTATATATATTTTTGAAAAAAAAGAGCATAAAAGGCCAAGTTTGAGAAACTGTGAAAGAAAACTATACACGAAATTGCAAAAAAATATTTCAACCCCCTTCCTAAAATCTTGGATCCGCTACTGTTTTTAGGTATCGATTAAGCGCTTCCTTCGCTCTTAATGATGCCATAATTTGTTTTATAGTTCTCTTTGGCTACGCTTTTCAACGGGTCGGGGTGTGTGAAATATTCTGGCATATGTTTATTAGGGTGGGCAAAAAAAAAATATAGTTTTGCTGTTTTTTTGTTTTCGCGAAAAGCCTCTATGTAAATGAATAAATATCATCATCATCATTTATTGGCGCTTAACCGCCTAAGCGATTTTGGCCGTCGCCTATCAAAGCACGCCAGTCATTCCTTTTTAGCGATAACTGACGCCAATTGGAAACCCCAAGGGAGTTCAAGTCATCCTCCACCTGTTGTTTCCATCTCAGTCGAGGCCTCCCCCTTCCTCTGCTGCCGAATTCGGGTGACGATTGGAAAACCTTCTGGGCTGGAGCTTCTTTGTCCATTCGCATGACGTGACCCAGCCAGCGGAGCCTTTGGGCTTTAATTCGCTGGACTATGGTCAGATCTGCGTAAAGCTCGTACAGCTCATCGTTAAATCTCCTTCGATACTCGCCGTCGGCATCACGGGAAGGACCATAAATCTTCCGGAGAACTTTTCTCTCAAATACTCCAAGGGCCATCTCATCTTCTCTTGACATTGTCCATGAATCTGAGCCATACATCAGGACAGGTATGATGAGAGACTTATAGAGCGTGATCTTTGTTCTTCGAGAGAGGACTTTACTTCTCAATTGCCTACTCAGTCCAAAGTAGCACTTGTTGGCAAGAGTGATTCTCCGCTGGATTTCTAGACTGATATTATTTTCGGTGTTGATACTGGTTCCCAAATAGACGAAGTCCCTCACAGTTTCAAATTTGTAACTATCAACAGTGACATGGCTGCCAAGGCGCAGGTGCGCCGATTCTTTCTTTGATGACAGCAAATACTTCGTCTTGTCCTCGTTCACGGCAAGACCCACTTTTTTCGCTTCCTTATCCAGTCCAGAGAAGGCAGCGCTTACGGCGCGGTTGTTAAGGCCAATGATATCAATATCATCGGCATACGCCAGCAATTGCACGCTCTTGTAAAAGATTGTACCATTGCGGTTTAGCTCTGCTGCTCGAATTATCTTCTCCAGCATCAGATTGAAGAAATCGCACGAAAGGGAGTCGCCCTGTCTGAAGCCTCGTTTGGTTTCAAATGGCTCAGAGAGGTCCTTCCCGATTCTGACGGAGCTGTTGGTATTGCTCAACGTCATTTGACAAAGCCGTATAAGCTTTGCAGGGAAGTCAAATTCAGACATGGCGGCATACAGGCAACTCCTTTTTACGCTGTCAAAAGCGGCTTTAAAATCGACAAAGAGATGGTGAGTGTCGATTCTCTTATCATGGGTCTTCTCCAGGATTTGGCGTATCGTGAAAATCTGGTCGATGGTAGACTTACCAGGTCTAAAGCCACACTGATAAGGTCCAATCAGTTTGTCTACGATGGGCTTCAGCCTTTCACACAACACGCTAGAAAGAACCTTATATGCGATATTAAGAAGACTAATTCCGCGATAGTTGGTGCGGTTAGCGGGATCGCCTTTCTTGTGGATTGGGCAAAGCACACTTAAATTCCAATCCGGAGGCATGCATTCGTCTGACCATATTCTGCATAAGAGCTGATGCATGCTTTTTACCAGCTCTTCGCCTCCGCGTTTGAACAGCTCGGCGGGTAGTCCGTCTTTTCCAGGCGCTTTGTTGTTTTTGAGCCGGGATATAGCTATCCTCACTTCATCATAGTCAGGTGGTGGGACGACTTTTCCATCGTCAGGGATTGGGGTATCGGGTTCGACGTCTCCCTCGCAATTTAGCAGTGAGGAGAAGTGCTCCCTCCATAATTTAAGTACACTTTGTACGTCGGTTACCAGGTCGCCATTATTGTCCTTACAGGAGCTTGCCCCGGTCTTAAAACCTTCCGTCATCCGCCGTATCTTTTCATAGAATTTTCGGGCATCATTCCTGCCAGCCAGCATCTCAAGCTCCTCACACTCACGCCTTTCGGCCTCACTTTTCTTTTTTCTGAAAAGGCGTCTCTCTTCCTTCTTTGCCTCACGATATTGTTGCCATACACTGCGGGTTGCGCCCGTTCGCAACGTCTCCTTGTAGGCAGCGTCCTTTTTTTTTCGAGGCAGTTTTGCATTCCTCATCGTACCAGTTGTTCTTGCGGGCTCGCTGGAACCCTATAGTGGCCTCAGCGGCGGTACGCAATGAGTGAGAGATATGCTTCCATTGCTCGGTTACATCGTTAGGTCGAGGATTGCCCTCTGCTAGCAGGTGTGAGAGTCGAGTTGTGAAATTATCAGCTGTCTGTGTCATGCGCAGCAACTCGACGTCAAACTTTCCTTCCGTTACTGTGCGCACTTTCTTCGTTGCACAGAGGCGTGTGCGTATCTTGGCTGCGACAAGATAATGGTCAGAGTCAATATTGGGACCACGCAGTGTACGCACGTCCAGAACGGTGGAGCTATGTCTGCCGTCAATCAAGACATGATCAATCTGGTTTCTAGTTCTTTGATCAGGGGACAGCCATGTGGCTTGGTGTATTCGCTTATGCTGGAACCTGGTACTACTGATGACCATATTGCGAGCAGCGGCGAAGTCAATCAACCTAGTGCCGTTGGGGGATGTTATATCGTGGAGACTGAATTTTCCAACTGTGGGACCAAAGACTCCTTCCTTGCCCACCTTGGCATTAAAGTCGCCGAGCACGATTTTGATATCGTGCTGTGAGCAGCGATCATAAGTCTGTTCAAGTTTATCGTAGAAGGAGTCCTTCTCTGCGTCGTCCGTCTCCTCAGTCGGCGCATAGGCGCAGATAAATGTTATGTTGAAAAACTTCGCCTTGATGCGGATCGCATCAATACGTTTCACGTATTGCCGGTTCTGCGAGAACGGTATTTGTACCTGTACAATACCCTTCGTACCGAAACGACCCGGGTTGTTTTTTTTATAATGACTCGGCCAAGAGCAATACATTTCGAAGTGACCCTGTCTAACGCGTCACGATTCCCTCACCTATTGTCATCCCCGGAACAGCCACTTGCAGCACGGCTGCTCCTTATTCTCTTGATCCGGGCTGGCATTGAGCCAAATCCTGGCCCAAGAGAATGGTTCTGCTGCGTTTGTCGGAAGAAAATATATACAAGACGATCACACTCAGTACAGTGTGCATCATGCAAAGGTTGGTTGCACAAATCTAGTTGCTCCGGACTAGATCCAAAAACACATCGGCCCATTAGTTTCTATAAAAATTTTGTGGCGCCCTGCTGTTCACGTCGTAGGACGTCCCGAGGCAAGCGACGCTCATATGTTGCTTTATCGCCCTCTAATAATAATCAAGTCTCCACGACCTGCAATAATTATATTGCCCAGCAGAATATATGTGTTCCCGGCTGTAGCTTACTTCCTAGTGCATCAACAGCACAAGCACCCACTCATGGCTACTTTCTTCGTAGCACATCAGTTGATGCTTGTAGCACTACTGAGCTTCAGCCCCCGTCTCTAAACTCTTTAATAACTTCTTCCGGCACTAGCACGAATGAAAGTCAAGTCCATCAACTTCTGGTCCCTCACTCTTCGTGCACTGTATGTCGGCACAGGATATATGCGTCTGTGGCATCGGTCAAGTGCAACTCCTGCCTAGGCCTGTGTCACCCACGCATATGTTCTGGGCTCGCAAACAGAAATCTCTGGACTGATGTGTTTGTCGCGCCTTGCTGTCGAGTTGTGCAGCCCTCAACGCCGACGGATGTACACTCATCTAATAGTGAACGAATTCCGCCGGCTTCAGGACTGCAACGGAGATCAATATCGCGACATAACCTACCACCATCTAGGCGAACACATCAGTCTTTAACTCCCAGAGTGGCCATTGCCTCTCCTTCGCAATTTAAATTGTTGCAATTTAACTGCAACGGCTTGACCGGCAAGATAGCGGAGATAACCACATTTATGCAGCTACATAAAATCAAAATTGCTGCAATCCAGGAGACAAAACTTGGCCCCCACTCGAATCTCCGAGCGAGTGGAGGCTACCACGTACTCCGGCATAATCGTACAGACGGCGGAGGTGGTCTCGCGTTCCTTGTACACCATACGGTGCAGTATAGGGAATTTCATATCAACACTGACCAAAGTGACTTACCTTTAGAGTGTCAAGGTATAGTTATACAAGCTGGTGGCGTTGATCTCGAGCTAATCAATATATACATTCCTCCCGTCACCTGCTGCCCCAGAAGTTATCGTCCTGACCTTAGGGCTTTTCTTTGTGGCGATAACCGTATCATCATGGGCGATTTTAATGCCCATCATGATATGTGGCATTCACACCTTTCGGTGGACGGCAGAGGACGGGAATTAGCCGAGCAAATTGATAACTCCTCTTTCTGTACTGTGAACGGAGACTCCTCAACTAGGATGGCTGTTAACTGCAGTAGCTCCCCGGACCTAACTATTGTTAGCCCGGGGTTAATTAACAGCATCAACTGGCAACCTATGGTGGCCCTGTCATCCGACCACCTGCCTATCATCCTGTCTGTCGATCGTGCCACGGATTTTATCACGTCGGAGAAACGAACTTACGTGAATTTTAAAAAGGCCAATTGGGTCGGCTTTTTGGAATTCACGGAGAGCTCCTTTGGTGATCTTCCCATTCCCACTGACGTACACGTTGGCGAGCGTAACATACGTGAGGTCATTAAAAAGGCTACAGCCCGTTTCATACCAGCTGGTAGGATAAAAGATATTAGGCCTAACTTCCCAGCTGAGGCCGCAGCCTTGGCCAACGAACGTGACCTCATACGCAACATCGATCCATCTGACCCACAGATCGGTGATCTCAACGTGGAAATCAGAAGGCTGGTTAACGAACACAAACAAACCAAATGGGAGGAGCACCTCAGGTCTTGTAACCTCTCTACCGGTGTTGGGAAATTATGGTCCACCGTCAAGTCCTTGTCGAATCCTTCGGGTCCACCAAAAAATGTCGACATTACCTTTGGTGACAAGACAATAAATGACCCCAGGAAATGTGCACAGGCTTTTTGTCGACAATATGTCCCACATCCTGCGCAAGACAGGGCTAGACGTGGAATCTTCAGGCGTGCGCATAAGCACAAAAACTATGCCCCCGTTCCCATCACCGCTACAGAGGTTCAAGAGGCCATCCGGAAGGCCAAAAACTCCAAAGCCATCGGCCCTGATGGCATAGCCATGGTGCATCTAAAACACATCGGCCTAGCGGGAGTCAAATATTTAACGGCCGTCTTCAATTTGTCTCTGATCGCAGCTGTC
>CAXKVI010000003.1:18684769-18704769 GCA_964058755.1 Campiglossa producta
AGTAAAAATTTAACAAAAATATAGTAAAAATTTAACAAAATTATAGTAAAAAATACACAAAAATATAGTAAAAATTACACAAAAATATAGCAAAAATTACACAAAAATATAATAAAAATTACAAAAAAATATAGTAAAAATTTACAAAAATATAATAAAAATTGAACAAAAAAATAGTAAAATATTACCCAAAAATATAGTAAAAATTACTCAAAAATATAGTAAAAATTTAACAAAAATATAGTAAAAATTACACAAAAATATAGCAAAAATTACACAAAAATATAGTAAAAATTGAAAAAATTATAGTAAAAATTACACAAAAATTTAGTAAAAAGTTACACAAGAGTCTAGTAAAATATTACTAATAAATACAGTAAAAATTACACAAGAAATAAACTAAAAATTATACACAAAAAATAAAGTAAAAAAATATCCCCTTCCCAAAATCCCTGATCCGCCGCTGGTATTGCCTCAAATCTGTTTTAAGGTTATTTCTTTGTTTTTTTGACTCACTTTTATTGTTCTTCCTTTATATGTTTCATTTCTGTTTGTTAATTTTGCAACGAACCCCTACTGCCGCTTACCTCCTCACCTTTTGAGGTGATTATTGTGGCTTATGTCACACGCAGCAGGTGGTTAAAATTTTACCTTAACTGTCAAGCTTCGCGTTTGGTGTCTCCTTCGCTGACAATGACTGCTGGCGCTTTCATGCTTGTTTTGGCTTCCCTTTTTACCTGAATTTGTGGTTGATAAATTTAAGATTTTGACATTTCTTATTGAATGTTTTCTTTGTTATAACATGGAGGAGTTATGATGAATCACTAAAATTATTGAAATCGCCGATTTTTCATAACAATGACATTTTTGCAATTTGCATTGATTTGCCAGTTTGTTGAAGGAAAAAATCTCTACCTACATATAATAAATTGTCTGTACATTGCAGTTATTCATAAAAAAATTATAGGGTCAATCATTTTTTAAGCCAATAGAACCCAAATCAACCGTTTTTAGGATTTTTTGTCTTTATGTCTGTTTGTTTGTTATCGTATCACTCGAAAACTGCTGAATGCAATTAAATAAAACTTTCACCGTTTTATTAGTAGACGTTCAGCTTACAATTTTAGATATACCTTATTTCAATAACTCGACCGGTGGAAAAGGTGTGACCAAAAATGTGTTAGTAGAAAATGGGTCTCAAACGAAAGGTGCTAACGAGTGTTGCTTTAGGGGATGTGATTAATGTCAGTATCTCATCTGGTTTCTGAGATATCTCCCTGAAAATGTAAGACAGAAAAACAGAGTGTGGAAAAAAACTTAGAATGAATATGCATATACCAATTTTCATCCAAATCGGTCAATATGTCCCGAGATAGCGGTCGATATAAACTAACTAACCAATGGCGGCGATATACGAACAGGCTATCATAACTTCTAACGAGATTATCGCCGAATCTCATGTTGAATACTTTGAAAACTTTGCATGAATCTCATGTTGAATAACTTAACTTCGTGTTAAATTAACATGAAGCTCATGTTGGAAAACTTGACCTCGTGTTAAATAAACATGACTTCTTGTTAAATTAACATGAATTCCTGTTAAATTAACATTAATTCTTCTTTAAGCGACTCTATCTTGTTAGTTTAACATGGTTTATGTTGAATAAAATTATTCTGTTTGTACTGCCAAAACGCGACCCCGTTTAAATAATGATCCCAAAATAATTCCAAAATAATCCCAAAATAATCACAAAATAACCTCAAATGGACCCCAAAAAAAATCCCCAACTGACCCTAAAATGACCCAAAAATGATCTCAAAATTACGCCAAAAAGATCCCAAAAATGACTCTAAAATGATCGCAAAATAATGCACGAATGACCCCAAAGTATCTCAAAATTATCCCAAAATAACCCCAAAATGGCCCCAACATGATCCGAAAATAACTTCAAATGGACCCCAAAATAATTCCCAAATGACCCAAAAATGATCCCAAAATTACGCAAAAAAAAGATCCCAAAAATTACTCCAAAATGATTTCAAAATAATCCACAAATGACCCCAATATGATCGCCAAATCATCCCAAAATGACACCAAAATGATCCTAAAATGATCCCAATTTAAACCCAAAGTGACCACGAAATGACCAAAAATTATCCCAAAATAGTCCCAAAATTACTCCAAATTTTCCCCAAAATTACCCAAAAATTATCCCACAATGATAACAAAAAGACCCCAAAATGATTCCTAAATGAACCCAAAATTATCACAAAACGACCACAAATTGACCCAAAAAATATCCCATAATGACCCCAAAAAATTCAACTTTTAGCTCATATGTTTTGAAAATACCTTGATACCCGACATTGTACCGGATATACAAATATACAAATATATAAGAATGACAAATTTATAATCTTCTTCTGCTTCTTAAGAAAAAAAAACATTCCTAAAGTCTCATCACTTACATACGTGTTGTGTTAATGCAAATTGGCGGCTTTTATTAAGTTAATATATTTTGTTGCACCAATTAACTAACCAAATGGAATTCAACAAATTAAATGCCAGAGCAATAATACAATCATCAAACTGTAGACAAGTCAGCTGCTCTATGAGAAATAAAAAGGGTAACACCACAACCGCCGACACAGATCAGTTACATGTGAAGATTTGTGCATGAACGTCTAGGTACATTTGCACATTCGCACCTTTAAATCTTTATTCTATATGCTATTTATGCGTATACTTGGAAAATGAGCACCGGCGGCAAAATGCAACACACGAACAACATAAATGCAATATTCAACAACAAATTTATTTGTAACACTTGGACTACCGTAAACTGAGTCGTCGCGACGAACATACATACCTATATACATATGTAGGTATGTATGTACGTGCCTACATCTTAACTTAACACCAAACAATGCACTCGAAACGTCATAGCAACTCCTTGCATGGTAGCAGAGCAGCAAAAACACAATGCTTTACAAACACATCACATCTCACGTCACATCACAAAGTCGCCAAGTTGCACGTCACATCATCAAAATTGCCAACATGCCAGAGATTACCAACTGTCAGTTGAATGTCATGCTTGTGGAACATACGTCATCCAAAGTGTTGAACTAATTTAACAGCTGTTGAAAAAACAAAAACAACACGAGAAATTGCAACAAACACTTGTTGTTGCTTATAGTGATAGATACTCGTGTGAGTATATTTTGATTGAACAAGCAAAATGTCTCAAGAAATATGTGCTTGCATTTTACTTACTAAGATATTTGTAAAAACCATAAATACAGGGTGTGTTGGGAAAGTGGAAATGTTTTGCTAGGATAAATCTTTCATGGGGTGTCAAAAAATTACTAACATAACGGTACTACGTAACGTCAAAAAATAATCGAGATAGATATATAGTTCCATATATGAAAGTCCTAAGGTTGAAAAGTGGAGTTGATTAAGGCATGTCCGTCCGCCGTGTATACGATAACTTAAGTAAAAATTTAGGTATTTGCATGAAGTTTGGTATGCAGGTTACTTTCTGGCCGAGGTAGGTTGCTATTGAAAATGGGCGAAAATCGAATTTCGAAAATCAAGTAAATTGACATAATTCGGTAAGGGAAATGGCTAAAATTATATAACTTGGTAGGACGATAATTATTTATTTTATTTCTTATTTTATTTTTTTTTTTATTTTTTTTTTATATTTTTTATTTTATTATTTTTTTATTTGACTTTTTTTCTTTTTTTTTGTAAGTTTTTTTTTCCTATGCTAGGTGTTCTAATTTACTTTACTTTTTTAAATTTAATTTTTGTATCCTTTTATTTAACTTTTTTTTATTTATTTTTTTAATTAGTTTTATATTTTATTTTTTTAATTTTGATTAAATTTTATATTTTTTTATTGTTTATTTTTATTTAATTTAATTTTTTTATTTTTTTTTTTATTTTAATATGGTTTATTTTATTTTTTTTTTTATTTTATATTATTTAATTTTTTTTTTGTTTATCTTATTTTTATATTTTGTTTTATTTTATTTTATTTTTTTTATTTTATTTTTTATATTATTTTACTTTTTTTCTTTTTTTATATTTTTTGTTTTTTTTTTTATTTTATCTTATTTAATTTTATTTTATTTTATTTTATTTTATTTTACTTTACTTTATTTTATTTTTTTTTTTTTTTTTTACTTTTTTTTTTTTTTTTTTTTTAATTTTATTTTTTTTTATTTTATTTTATTTTATTTTTTTTATTTAATTTAATTTTATTTTATTTTATTTTATTTTATTTTATTTTATTTTATTTTATTTTATTTTATTTTATTTTATTTTATTTTATTTTATTTTATTTTATTTTATTTTATTTTATTTTATTTTATTTTATTTTATTTTATTTTATTTTATTTTATTTTATTTTATTTTATTTTATTTTATTTTATTTTATTTTATTTTATTTTATTTTATTTTATTTTATTTTATTTTATTTATTATTTTTTTATTTTTTTCATTTTATTTTATTTTATTTTATTTTATTTTTTTATTTTATTTTATTTTATTTTTTATTTTTTTTTTTATTTTTTTTATTTTATTTTTTTTTATTTTATTTTATTTTATTTTATTTTATTTTATTTTATTTTATTTTATTTTATTTTATTTTATTTTATTTTATTTTATTTTATTTTATTTTATTTTATTTTATTTTATTTTATTTTATTTTATTTTATTTTATTTTATTTTATTTTATTTTATTTTATTTTATTTTATTTTATTTTATTTTATTTTATTTTATTTTATTTTATTTTATTTTATTTTATTTTATTTTATTTTTTTATTTCATTTTATTTAATTTTATTTATTTATTTTTTTTTGTTTTATTTTTTATGTTATTTAATTTTATTTTTTTTTATTTTATTTTATTTTTTTTATTTTTTTATTTTATTATGTTTAATTTTTTTATTTTAATTTTTATTTTATTTTAAATTTTTTTTAATTTAATTTCTTTTTTTATATTTATTTTTTTGTATTTTTTTTAAATTTTTTTTTTTCTTTTAAATTTTATTTTATGTTCTGTTATCTTAAATACCTGCGACACCCAGTATTCACGCAGCTAGACAAAGGCATACATCTACATATACATTTAAACAAAATTGCAAGCCTCAGAGAAAATATCACAAAATAGTAGCGCAATTAAAATACTTTGAGCTCCCAACATTGCCACTGTCAGTGCTATAGCAATTTTTGTATGTAGATCGAGAGCAAAAAAAATCACAACAACAACAAAATTATTGCAACACAATTAACTGCACATTAAAAACATAATTATCGCGTTGCAACAACCGCCCGACCATTAACGGCCGGCCGTCGGCTGTCGGCAAATATATTGTTGTAACGTAGCGTGATCGCTTTGCTATTGTTGTAAACGCTCGTCTACAGTGGCACCACTACCACCAGCAGCAACGATTGCTTGCATCTACAGTGAGTTGTTGGTTGGCTTGTTTTTTTTTTTTCAGACGGCCTCTGCAATTTGTTGCACGACAGCCTACAGCTTGAGCGGCGATGTACAAAAAAAAATGCATACAAGAATTATTTTACATACAACATGCCACACCACTGTTTGCGATTAACATGATCCACCAACGCTCACATATGCACCGATTATTCCAATATTTGTATGAGCGAGCAGAAATCTAGTGCTCTGGCCGTGGCGCTGATCGCGTTGTAATTAGAAATTGTTGTGCATAATTGGATTTGTAAATGAAACGTGCTCAGGCAGCAGTAGCTGACAACATTTCGAACAGCGACAAGAAAAACAAATCCGACTTCACCAAGAACATCAATTAGAGGTTGGGTTGCAATATTTCTTTCTGCTATCTCCGGAAGTGCATAATTTTTTTTCCGTGTTGCAAAACACTTTGCATGGCACTAATTGAAAGTTAGATATGTATGTATGGACAAACATGTTTTATGAACTTATGTATCTATGTAATACATATTATGTATTAATTATGATACGTGTGAAGTAGGAAGAGCCCTTCCCAATTAAATCAGAGTTGTCATATAAAATGTTTAATTTAATGATGAATTAATAAAATATAATATATGTTGCATGTCACAATAACTATTCAGGGGTTGTTGTTGTTGTTGTAACCGTACTTGGCCCTGCCTAGTCAAAAGGTCCACTTATAACATGACGTACCAGACTTGGTTGTACTGACGTTCCTGTGGATAACACCAGGTGATGATGTGATGTAATTTATTGTGATGATGTGATGAAATTTAATGTGATATGATTCTAAGCAACATGTGACGATGTGATGTGATTCAATGTCATGATGTGATATGATTAGAAGATCCCATTATGAAACGGGTTGTACTGATGTTGACAGTCCTTTGCCGGATATGAATCCGGCACTTTCCGGTAAATAACAAAAAACACGCCGACTGTCTTGGGAACGATTTCGTTGACGAATAGTTGTGATTTGATACAACGCGATTTAATTTAATGTGACGATGTGATGTAATTTATCATGAAATTCTATGTCATGATTTGATATGATCAGAAGATTCTCTTAATAAAGGGTTGCGACTGATGTTGACAGTCCTTTTCCGGATATGAATCCGGCGCGTTCCAAGTGGTACTAGCCCAACTGTCTTGGGGACGATTTCGTTGACGAATAGTTGTGATTTGATACAACGCGATTTAATTTAATGTGACGATGTGATGTAATTTATTGTGATGATGTGATGAAATTTAATGTGATATGATTCTAAGCAACATGTGACGATGTGATGTGATTCAATGTCATGATGTGATATGATTAGAAGATCCCATTATGAAAAGGGTTGTACTGATGTTGACAGTTCTTTTCCGGATATGAATCCGGCACCTTCCGGTGAATAACAAATAACAGGCCGACTATCTTGGGAATGATTTCTTTGACGAATAGTTGTGATTTGATACAACGCGATGTAATTTAATGTGACGATGTGATATAATTTATTGTCATGATGTGATTAAATTTAATGTGATATGATTCTAAGCAACATGTGACGATGTGATGTGATTCAATGTCATGATTTGATATGATCAGAAGATTCTCTTAAAAAAAGGGTTGCGACTGATGTTGACAGTCCTTTTCCGGATATGAATCCGGCACGTTCCAAGTGGTACTAGCCCAACTGTCTTGGGACGATTTCGTTGACGAATAGTTGTGATTTGATATAACGCGATGTCATTCAATGTGACGATGTGATGAAATTTATTGTCATGATGTGATGAAATTTAATGTGATATGATTCTAAGCAACATATGACGATGTGATGTGATTCAATGTCATGATGTGATATGATTAGAAGATCCCATTATGAAACGGGTTGTACTGATGTTGACAGTCCTTTGCCGGATATGAATCCGGCACGTTCCGGTGAATAACAAATAACAGGCCGACTGTCTTGGGAACGATTTCGTTGACGAATAGTTGGGATTTGATACAACGCGATTTAGTTTAATGTGACGATGTGATGTAATTTATCATGAAATTCGATGTCATGATTTGATATGATTTGAAGATTCTCTTCCCGACTGTCTTGGGAACGATTTCGTTGACGTCGTAGCGGGGGTCAAAGATGATTTAGTCGCATACACAGAGAAAAAATGAGCTGGGAATGGATAAGAATTGAACGTGATTTTGATTGAATCAACAGATATTTTGGATGATATAACTATATTTTTGTTGATATGACCAAATCACTGTCAATTCGTATCCATTACCAGCTCAGTTTTCTCTGTGTGTATCTACATCGGGCTCATTCTAAACCTCTTATACGGAAGATTCCAGTAGCATGCCCCTTCGCCTCTTTTCGGCGATTTAAACCCAGGTTCAAAAGTCCCTTATCGTAAGTTTTCTGATGCGACCAATGTTTGGGAATCTACCGAAAAAGCATATAACGATCACAAGTTGCAGTGTTCCCATTTAACTACATGTTTTGCCTTCTTCACTTCTGCTTCTTCTTTTTATACAGCATGTTCGCCATAAATTATCCATAATATTTCACTTTACCATGTATCTATAACTCGAATGTGATCTTTATCTGGCCAAAGTGCTTTGTTGTACTCGTATTGACGAGTATTACTAAACGATTTTTATGATGTGCCATGACGTTTCGTTACATTCGTTATGTTCGTAAATGTTCAACGCCACCAAACGTGTTCGTTCTCAGTTGATAATTTAAATATTTTACGATCGAAGGAAACTGGATACAAACCAACTATGCATAACATATTAGGCATATACCCTGTAGGGAGTTTATGCACTTTTAATGCAGTAAAATAAAATTTATGTGATTTTCGAAATTTCATGCAAATATCTAAATTTACCAAATTTCATGCAAATATCTAAATTTTTACTCAAGTCATCGTGTACACGGACGGACATGCCTTAATCAACTCCTCTCTTCAAGCTCAGAACTTTCATATATGGAACTCTATATCTATCTGGATTATTTTGTGCCCTTACGTAGTACCGTTCGGTGGACCAAATTATAACACCCTTGTACTAGTACTAGTACACTGGGTATAAGAAATAGCGCGCATCAACGCTAAATTCGAAATAATTCGATAGTTCCATAATTTCCGGCTTTAATTACCACTTTCAACATGGGTAGAAACGGAACCTCGCTGAACAAAATTGCCCAGTTTTTTATCCTCTTTTTTGGTAAAAGCGATCCAGTAATTTCCCAAGATTTTATACGCTACTGACTAGCAGGGTATACGCCAAAATTGATCCAAATGACTTCAGCATTTCTCGAGGTATTGGTCGATTTACGAAGGAATAAATAAAATAGGGTTAGGTGCCAATCCTAGGTGGCAACCCTACCTGAAAATATCTTACTTGGAATACGGCTGCAAATACCTTTAATTTGATACCCATATTGGCATATCTTGATCAATATTAAAAAAAAAATAAGATTGCCACCTTATCTTGTAAACCACCCGAAGTGGCAAGCCCAAGTAGAAAGTCTTAGAATTAAGCATGCTCTCTATATGCAAAATTTGATCCTCATCGCTTCAATCGTTCCTGAGATAAGTATGTATAAAATATTCAAGTCCGTTGCCACTATTCGTTGCCTGAAGTCCGAACACTGTTGCCACTATTTTTTCATTGAAATTTCACTTCCCGTAAAAACTTTTCATCGCCGCACAGTGGTCGGATAGACCTGGTTTTGCAAGAAAAATTAAAAGTAGTGTTACGATCTTAATGAAAATCTGGGATTATTTTATTTATGTTAAATTATAATTTGACTGTTGACAGCTGTCAAATATCTGTAAATTTTCCAAAGTTCAGAATATTAATTTGATAATTTCACTGACCAAGTATTTATAAACTCTGACCACAATTTTTTATGTCATATTAAAAATTTGACAGTTGACAGTTGTCAGGCAGACTTCAAGTTTAAAAACGAAAGATATTTTTTTAAGCCACTGCTTAGGTCTCTTTCACCCTGATCACAAATTCTCAATAAAAAAAATTTTAATTGACAGCTGTCAAATAAACTGACAATTATTCTAAAATCTAAACAAGGTTTTTTAAATACCACTGCTTAGCTTGTTACATATACTGTTCACAAATTGTGTGCCAGTTCGTTTTCAACTACCATTTAAAAATAATATAATAATTCCGAAAATTTGAATTTTAAAAAAATTTCTAAAAGTTTAATAACACAATGAGACTTGTTTAAAAGTGATAGATCGAGATACGGTGACTGCGTCCTTTGTGTATACTACCGACAGAGCTATGAATGATGGTACATTATGAAAATCGAGTCATCGTGGCATTAAAAGATACACCGAAACAAATTTTTTAAATCTTAGATCTTAGTTTTTTTTCGAGAAATTTTCACATATTTTCATTAAAGTATTAAAAAATAATGTATCACTGAATCAGTCACCTCAAATACTAGCTATGGATATCCCTACAGGGTATTCACAAGAATAGGTACATAAAATTGCCGTGTTCAATTGCTACTTAGTTAAGAACACAAGAGCTGCGAATATGAGTTTAAAAGAGGTTGATATGCTTTCTAGCCTTGGTTAGGTTGCTATTGCTATTAGCGGTTACCTCGTTTGCTGTTGGTACTGTTTTGTGTCGTATTAATAACGAAATTAAATTAACATGATTTTAAACGTTTGATTTAACATTTTAATCGTTGTGTACAAATGTATACCCAACTTGAACTGCCATTTCCGTTCACAGCGTGAGAATACCTCCACCTCAGTAGATATGTGAAATTTATTGCACTGTTTTTGGTTTCTTGCCACCATTATCAACACCGTTATTGCATCATTCCCAGTCAATGACCATCTTTATAACTTTCAGTGATCATTTAATGATCATTTAGATCGTACGATTTTATTGTTTTTATATGAGCATGACAAAGATTATTCAGAGTTATGTCGACGACGCTAATGGCGAACGGTAATGAGGTGTCAGGCTGATAAAAGATAAAAAAAATGTATAGTCTAGCTTAGATTATCTATAAACTATTAGTATGTTAAATTTTTTACTAAATTTGTTTTGTTTCTGTTGACGTTTTCTTTACTTCACAGCAAAGTATTGCGAAGTTTTCTTTAATGCTAGTCTGCTAACATCAAGAGTGTGATAAAAATATAAACCTGACAAGATGATATAAAATGTTCCCAAAGACAACGTAGTTCGATGGGTATTGGAACTCATACCTTGTCGAGTTTGGATTGGAGACAATCCGTTTGCTTACTTCATATATATTCAGCCTAAACTGGAGTAAAAGCTGAAATGCTAAAATAACAATTCCCAATGTCATTCATACCATTTCGCATAGTGCAAGAAAATCTATTTGGTTCAACATTTAATAATGGGAAAACAACAATTTTAATTTTGATATAACAATTCAATAGTAGATATAACCAGAAATAATTTCAAATCAACATTGTAAAAATTTACTGCTCAATAACAAGAAAAATATTTTTAATTCAACACTATCATTGTTGATTTGAAATTCCACCTCTGTTGAATCAAAGTTTTAATAATGACAAAATCGCAATTTTGATCTTGATTTAACAATTCAATAGTCAATATGACCACAATTAATTTCAAATCAACATTGTTAAAATTTTCTGGCCAATAACAAGAAAAATATTTTTAATTTAACACTATCATAGTTGATTTGAAATTCCAAATCTTTTGAATCAAAGTTTTAATAATGACAAAACAACAATTTTGATCTTGATTTAACAATTCAATAGTCGATATGACCAGAAGTAACTACAAGTCAACACCGCTGGAAAAAATGTTAATTGAGCTAAGAGATAAATTTGAAATTTCAAGCGTTTTACTGTTCTGTGTGTTTTTTTTTTATACCCAGCGTACTAATACTAGTACAATGGTATTATAGTTTTGCCCACATAACGGTACTAGGTAACGGCACAAAGTAATCGGGATAGATATAGGGTTCCATATATGAAAGTTCTTAAGTTGAAAAAAAAAAGTTCATTTTGGCGCCCCTATTGAAACGGCGCCCTGGGCAGTTGCCCATGTTGCCCCTATGTAAATGCGCTTCGTCTATCCGTCTTTCCGTGTATACAATAACTTGGGTAAAAATTTAGATATTTGCATGAAATTTGGTATACAGGTTGCCTTCTGGTCAAGGTATGTCGCTATTGAAAATGGGCGAAATCAGATAATAACCAGGCCCCCTTTTTCGATATCGAAAATTTCGAAAATCACATAAATTGACATATCTCGGTAGCATATCTCGGTAGAAGTGGCTAAAATGATATAATTTTATAGGTGAATCCCCATGGTCGCGCTACCAGGGTTTTTTGATACATTTTTTAAATGGGCGTGCCACTGCCCCATTTTAGGGAAGCCATTTTTAAAAATTCCACTGGTCGTAACTTTGAAACTGATTACGGTAGAACGATGAAATTTAGCACAAAGCATACTAGTATCATTGAGACTATACCGATGAAATTGGATAAAATCGCCGTCCAACCACGCCCACTTTCGATATCGAAAATTTCGAAAATCACCTAAATTGACGTAATTCGGTAAGGGAAATTGCTAAAATGATATAATTTGGCAGGATGAATCCCGTGGTCATGAAATTTGGCTAGGGATTATCCACTTTCGATATGGAAAATTTCGAAAATCACATAAATTGGCATAATTCGTTAAAAGAGGGTATTTTTGAAAATTTAACTGGTCATAACTTTTAGACTGATTACGGTAAATCATAAAATTGTGCCCAAGATATACTAGCATTGCAGGGTGTATACCTGATGAAATTTGATAAAATCGCCCTCCAACCACGCCCAATTTCTGCATCGAAAATTTCGAAAATTACATAAATTTGTATCCCGCTCTGAAAACTACCGCTGGGTATTTAATGTTCGGTTTACCTGAACCTAGACTTCCTTACTTGTTTTAACTAAAGTTAGTTTACCAAAATAAAGCGCTATCAAAATTCCAAAACAAAAGATCTGATTATCATTCGAACTACATATCGATCGAATAGTTTGAGCGGCAAGAGTATCGAGTTAGCAAAAGACTACAAAACGATCATTTTGTTGAAATCATTAAAACCACATAGTTTATTGAGGCCTCCCAATGTCAACGTCCCGTAAACTTAATGAAAACTAAGCAACTGATTTAATCCGTTCATTCAGTTTTTTGACATAATTTTGTTGATGTTTGTCTTTCATTGCGGTTTCTCACAAAGGTTGGCCGTCATCCACTGTCTATTGTTTGTCTGTGAAATCCCCAACATTTCGATGACAATAATACCCTAAGACAGACTGACTAACTCTTTAACATATCAGTTTGTTTTTCGATGGTTTTTTTTTTTCTTTTGTTAGCCTTTTTTTTTGTTTTCAGACAATATTTTGACAGTTTCAGTGATGACATTCAAAAAAGGCGTACAAACGAAATTGATACACGCTTAGAACTTTTGAGTGAGGTGTACGGTAATGAACTAAGCATTTAATTTAAATGTAAATTTTGTTTAATTTTAATTTGATCGGATTTTAAAGAGTGTCTATAAGCATGCTTTCATAAATATTTTATCTAAGTGGAAGTTCTAAACTGATTATACGTACATATATACATCGAGGGATAAGTGGGAGATCAACCTGTTTTAAGGTATACTCAAAGGCGCCCTATCTCCGAATTTCTTTGGAGAAAGCCGAAGGTCATTTCTTTTTCAAAAATATTTCGGAATGGGGTGATGTTCGAGGAGTTTTTCAGCTTTTTGTTGGTTCTGTATACCATATTTCAGCTGAAATATTTCTGAAACTGAGGGTCTTGTTCGCGTTCAAAGAGGCAGACGGACATGGCTAAATCGATACAGCTTGTCATCGTGATAATATTTGTATACTTAAGGAAGAACAGGTTGTTCTCATGCTGACAAGGTCAGGTTAGATTCAAGTGGCTACCGCAGATGCACACTTAGGCCAGTTTTGAAAGGCCCGTTGTGATGTCACCAACACTAGGATAGTCAGTGCCGGGACACGGCCATATGGAAAATTCCTGAGTTGTTGGGATTCTCCACATAGCAGAATCCCATGACTAACACTCCTAAACGTTGTTCCTCCTCGAACCATTAGATGACTTGATGAAGGCCATCAAGTACTTTATATCCAGCTCCGCGAACTGGCGCAGGCTATCCAGGAAGGGAACTCCCAAAAAGCGTGTTCTCGTGCCGATTAAAGCCGTGCAGTGGCATAAGGGGTGCTCCACCGTTTCCTACTCCTCATCATCTTTGCAACTCCTACAGCATCGTCGGTTGGGCACACCTAGCCTTTCTGGGTGCCTATCAATAAAATAGTGCCCGGTTTATACACCTATTGGTATGGAGATTTCACTCTTTCTTAAGGCGTGAATGTGTTTAGATATATTATGTTCCCATTTTGGCCAGGTTTGTTTGGATATCCGGCACCCTAGGTATTGTAGTCTCCTTTCGTTGGCTTGACGGAGTGTGTACTACAATTCAGCATTAGCTTGAATCTGCTTGGTCGTGCCCTGCCTGGCAAGTTCGTCTGCCCTACAGTTTTCCTCAATGTCCCTGTGTCCCGGGACCCATGTGAGGTTCACGCGGTTCTGTTGGGCCATCTCTCGGAGAGATCGACGTCAGCTGCGCGTCAGTTCAGAGTTGAACGAGTAAGAGCCAAGAGCTTTGATGGCCGCTGAGCTGTCGCTGAAAATGACGATATCCTCGCTGATAGCACGTTCACTTATTCAGGCCGTGGCGTCCAAGACTGCTGAGACTTCAGCCAGGAAGACGCTGCGATGATCAGGTAGCCTATAGAAGAGATCAAGGTCCAGATCCTCCAACTCTGCCGTCTAACTTCGAGCCGTCGCTGTATATGGAAATACCGCTATTAGCACTGGGACACCGATCCGTCCTCTCCAATTCCTCCCTGCTAGGAATGTTGACAAGCATCGGACCAAAGTTATTACACTTTTTTTATGTTCATGAAAGTTTTGAAAAGCTTCGGGTCTGATGGCGTTCCAATCTGGCAAGCCTTGTCACCAACTTTTCGATCTTTTGAATGGTCAATGCCGAGGTGTCTGGCTAAAGTTTTTGCCATGGGATGAAGTCAGAAATGCCTCATACTAGTAAGGGTTAGTGTTCTACAACACATGTGTAAAGATCCGCCAATTAAAAACGGCCAAAGTGGGACAACCCCGCTTAAACAAGTGAAATGTCAGCAAGAATGAAAGAAAATCCCTGAGATGTGAGGTGTCTCGCAGAAGTTTTTGCCATGGAATGAAGTCTGAAAATGCCTGATACTAACTACTTAAGGGTAGTGTTCTACGGCACATGTGTAAAGATCCACCAATGAAAAACAGCCAAAGGTCGACAAACCCGCTCTAACAAGGGAAATCGCAATAAGAATGAAATAAATTTCCCGAGCTTTGTGGTGTCTGGCAGAAGTTTATGCCATGGGACGAAGTCTAAAAAGATCTGATGCTTCTTAAGGATAGGGTTCTACGACACATGTGTGAAGAATGAAAGAAAATTCCCGAGATTTGATGTGTCCGGCTGAAGTTTTTGCCATGGGATGAAGTCTGAAAATGACTGATACTACTAAGGGTTGGTGTTTTACGAAACATGTGTAAAGATCCGCCATTTAAAAACAGACAAAGTTGGAAAAAATCGCTTAAATAAATGAAAACGAAGTAAGAATTATGAAAATTTCCGAGTTTTGAAGTGTCTGGCTGAAATTTTTGTCACGGGGCGAAGTCTGAACATGTCTGATACTACTTAGGGGCAGTATTCTACGACATATGTGCAAGAATCCGCCATTTAAAAACAGCCAAAGTGGGACAAACCCGCTTAAGCGTGTGAGAGCGCAGTAAGAACTATGAAAATTCCCAAGTTTTGAAGTGTCTGGCTGAAGTTTTTGCCATGGAACTAGGTCTAAAAATGCCTGATACTACTTAAGGGTAGTGTTCTAAAAAAAATTTGAGGTAAAAATGCGTATTCAAAGACAGTCAAAGTTTGCCAAATCCGTTAAATTATTAAAACGGAACTAATTTCCATAGAAAACTCCGCGAGGTTGGGGTGTCTGGTTGGAGCCCTGTTACTGGCACGTGTTTAACGACGCTAGACACTAGCTCAGCGTGTTATTCTGCGATAAATATGTCAAAAATAATCCATTATAAAATAAGGATCTTTTTCTGGGGACTTTGGTTCCGAATTTTCCCTGTCATAGGTACAGCTTTGAAATTTTCACATTCCTCCTAGATTAAGGGAGGACTTTACAGGTGTAATGTTTTCATCCATAAAATAAGTGATGTCTGGCGGCTATAAGCTCTCGCTCTATTACCAAAATAAATGTGGAAATTTAATTTTTCTTATATACCTAATATACAAAGCATGCCTTCAGCGAGGATCACCTAATAAGAACAACAACAATAAAAATGCGTCATAAAAACTTGGTAAAGTAATAATTTGTTTTATGTTATAAAAAATATTTGCCAGCAGTCGAAAAAAAAGGAAAAATTTAGATTCCATAAAAACGAAGAGCTCATAATTTGTGCTTTCCTTCCACACATACATACATACCTCGTTTACTCTTTTAAGCACATTTTCATATCAGCAACCACTCAACATATGGCAGCCCCTAGCAATTTAACAACCTATCGAGCGCATAGACAGCCAAAACATTCTAACACCCAACAACCCAACAACCCAACACATCCAACCACTCACCCACTCACTAAATTAAATGTTCGTTATCTATGCGAAATTTTAAAGCGTTTACACATAAATCCTTGTAATTTTATGTTGCTTATTTGCTGTTAACCCAAAACGTACACTTTGACAACTCATTCACTAACACATGCTCACAAGTACTTCACATCTATGAGAGAAAAATGATAAAAACAAGAATATCCTTAGATAAAACGGCAACTAATATCTAGATGCTAGCAGTATCATATCAACGGGGTAGGAAGCAAGCGGAAAAAAGCGATTTTAAAATTCAACTGCAGCTTATATGGCTCATCATAAAAATAAATTTTACCCACACCGACGCCATTATGTCCTCAGTGAAGTTTTTTACCACAGCCACCCCCACACCTCCCACCATTACCTCAACGAGTGCGAAAAAGTTTAAAACTAGCACTCAGTGATGCGAAGCACAAAAGCGGAGGCGGGAGCATCAGCAGATAAAGTTTATCAAAACCCTCACTCTCAACAAATTTCAGTTGTGCATTGGACTGGATTAACCCCTGAGTATCAAGCTACCCACTTTTAGCCCACTCACACACATACACAGTTTTGAATAAACACACCTACAGTGATGCTCGTTAAAATGTGAATTTAAAGAGCTAATGGCTTTTGTGCTGGGGACGAAAAGTTGTAGCAGCGTAAAAAATCTAAAATGGCGCATTAGTCCAGACTCTTTACACCCTTTAGGTACACCGTGCTCTTCCTTGATGCTACAAAGTAGATACTTTGTGAATTTTGGCGCACATTTTCATGCCACAAAAGTTTTCGACGCGCTCTTTTACAAATTACCAAACAACTTTATTTTTATTTTATTTTCAAACGCATTGCACGTCTCACCCCTTCCTGCTTAGGAGCCATTTCTTTCTCGGCTTAGTCAGCAGCCCCAAATCAGCAGCTTTATATACTTACTCATACAGCATAACGGTAATGTGAGTCTTTGTTAGAGAGTTGTGGAGTTGAGAATGTTCGCAACATTTTCGTTTTCTCGTCGCCGAATCGTCGTCGTCGTCGCCACATTGGGTTGTTAAAGTGTTAGTCAGCTTTTTGAGGTTTTTCACAATGTGCTACTTACGCATGTGGTCACACGTACAATATACAAAACGAAAAGTAATGGCTTACTTAACGCAATGAACGAGGGAAGTTTTAAAAATCAGCAAGTTCAAATCACGTGATCTGCGTTTGCACCAGTTTAGAAAGACGGATAGCAATTTCTACGACGACCTGAAATAATGTCATCGAAATATTCGTAACACTTATAAGCCCCATAACTTTAGAACCACGAAGCGATACTAACGATTATGCAGATTAGTCAGCGAAACCAATGGAAGGTAGTGATGAGTCCCCTCTTCATAGTATAACATTCAGTGCTAATGTCGGTTCATCATGTTGTCTGATCTTAAAACCACTATCAGGTCGATTTTAAACAAATTGAATGTTTTTATTATTATTTCATCCTATCACTGGGCAGTTGTATCACTTCTCAAGGGCATAAGGTAGCTTAATAGAAGGCATTGCAGTCATGTAATGTGATCTGGTGGGATCATGTGATGCTGATGCGATATTGCAATCATGAAGAAATCATTAGCAGATGATTTTAATGACTTCTACAAAAATGCTTTATGAAATTGTAAAGTGGTACAACTGCCGAATGAAGGGCGTCAGCATCACATGATCCCAAAAAACCACATCATACGATATCCCCCACATCAAGCGATGTTGATACCCTTACAATGGCATGAGGTAGCTTAGCAGAGGGCATTGGAACCGTGTGATGGGTTCTGGCGTTGTAATAATTAAGGATGATTGCAATGCCGAATATCCAGCTATCTCATGAAACTGAGAAGTGATACAAACATCGCACGATGCCCCACATATCATGCGATGCTTATTCCCTTACAATGTCATAAGAAAGCTTAGTCTGCTTTTACATTTTTCAAGTATTGCTTTCAATTCTACCGCGATATAGGCGCGGAGGTGAGTGGCTGCCTCTTGTCGCATATCACCCAGCAGAGTTCAACTCACCAATAAAATAATGTAAAGGCGAACTTAGTAATACTCTTCGTGATTGCAATGGCGTAGCAGCATCACATGATCCCCCCAGATCACATCACATTATTGCAATGCACCTACTTGTGTATGTATATAGCCGCCTTATGGCATAATCATCGCATGATACACCATTCCAATCAGCATTACATGGTTCCGAAAAACACATCACATGATCCCTCCCACATCATGAGATGCTCAAAATAATGTTTAGTGACTTATAGCACAGAAAAATCCTATGAATATAAGTACAAAAAACTCTTGCGAAAGCAATTTGCAAAACAGTGTAAATATAAAGGTATATACTTCATCTACATAAGTATATATCTCTTCCGCAACCGCTGCTACTGATGATACCAGATAATCCAGTTGTAAAATTTTCCACTTTATGTAAAAATTTTACATTTCGCATTCGCTGTCACAGAGTGCCGCGAACAGCGAGCCCACGCCAAACTCGTAAAATTACCTATCTTGGCGCCACTCAATGAGAATGTTGTGAAAAGTCATTTTCATGAAATTAAGTAGCAGTTGTCTTGGCCATTTATTTGGTACGGCTGCTCTACCTAAAAAGTACTTAACTAACTAATTTCTGTAAAATTCTCGACTCACTTAACTCGCTGTTGCCATGTAATTACCAAAAAATTATGATATGATGATGTAGTCTAATGACTTTGCAAGGACTGATATAAAGATTTGTCGAAGTAATTACATTTTACTTGAGATATTTAATGGAAACAATGTAATCGTTATTGAAATAGAACAGGCTTGATGGAAGGCTGTCTCCATGAAGGAGAATCTTAGTACTATTACGGCTTACATAACAAAATCTACTAAAATAAAATAAAATAAAATAAAATAAAATAAAATAAAATAAAATAAAATAAAATAAAATAAAATAAAATAAAATAAAATAAAATAAAATAAAATAAAATAAAATAAAATAAAATAAAATAAAATAAAATAAAATAAAATAAAATAAAATGAAATAAAATAAAATAAAATAAAATAAAATAAAATAAAATAAAATAAAATAAAATAAAATAAAATAAAAGGAAAGAAAATAAATTAAAATAAAATAAAATAAATTAAAATAAAATAAAATAAAAGACAAAAAAATAATACAAAAAATAAAATAAAATTAAACAAAACAAAACAAAAATTATATATAATGAAAATACATAAAATAAAATTAAATTAAATTAAACTAAAAAAAATGAAATAAAATAAAATAATAAATTTAATTAAATCAAATTAATTAAAATAAAATAAAATAAATAAAAATAAAACAAAATAAAATAAAATAAATAAAAATAAAACAAAATAAAAAAATAAAAAGAATAAAATAAAATAAATGGGTTTAAAATAAAACATAATAAAATAAAATAAAATAAAATAAAATAAAATAAAATAAAATAAAATAAAATAAAATAAAATAAAATAAAATAAAATAAAATAAAATAAAATAAAATAAAATAAAATAAAATAAAATAAAATAAAATAAAATAAAATAAAATAAAATAAAATAAAATAAAATAAAATAAAATAAAAATAAAATAAAATAAAATAAAATAAAATAAAATAAAATAAAATAAAATAAAATAAAATAAAATAAAATAAAATAAAATAAAATAAAATAAAATAAAATAAAATAAAATAAAATAAAATAAAATAAAATAAA
>CAXKVI010000003.1:18709769-18719769 GCA_964058755.1 Campiglossa producta
GCACAAGAACAACAGCAACACTACAACTTCTATGTTCATTACGATTAGCTGCTCCCATGCAACAGACGATGCGCAACAAAATAGCGACAACAACATTTTCATTGAAGCGACTTTAGCGCGAACGTGATTTATAATTATCAGTGGTTTGTGTAAATGTGTGTGTGTAAATGTTAAATTATATGTGTATGTTCATGAGAATGGGGTACAGTCCAACAAGTGATGCTGAGGTGACAAGCTTAGCCCTTAATGTTTGCGAAGTGCCCGTGTCTCAGAATTTTGGTTAGCAAGTCCAAAGCAACCAATTTAAAATTAACTTTAATTTAATTTACTTTAATTTAATTTCTTTTAATTTTATTTATTTCATTTGAATTTAATTTATTTTAATTTAATTTAATTTAATTTAATTTAATTAATTTAGTTTAATTTAATTTAATTTAATGCAATTTACTTAAATTTAATTTAATTTGATTTAATTTATTTTTTTTAATTTGATTTAATTTAATTTAATTTAATTTAATTTAATTTAATTTAATTTAATTTAATTTAATTTCTTTTTATTAAATTTCTTTACTTAAAATTTAGTTTAACTTATTTTGTGATTTGGTTCCATTTAATTTATTTCTATTTAATTTGATTCGATTTAATTTATTTAAATAAATTTAGTTTATTTTTTTATTAATTATTTTTTTATACTATTTTATATTATTTCATTTTATTTCACCTTATTTTTTACTTTATTATATTTTACTTTTCTTAATTTTTTTCATTTTTTATTTTACTTTATTTTATTTGACTTTGATTTTATTATATTTTATTTTGCTTAATTTAATTAAATGTTATTTTGATTTAATTTATTTTATTTTTTTATTTTACCTCACTTAATATTTTCATTTTTCTTTTTTTATTTAGTTTTATTTTATTTATTTAAATTGTTTTATTTTTTTTTTATTTAATGTTATTTTATTTTATTTTTTTTTTTTTCATTTTACTTTTTTATTTAATCTTATTTCATTTTATTTTATTTTATTTTATTTTTTTTATTTTTTATTTTATTTTTTTTATTTTATATTATTTTTTAATTTTATTTTATTTTATTTCATTTCATTTCATTTCATTTCATTTCATTTCATTTCATTTCATTTCATTTCACTTCATTTCATTTCATTTCATTTCATTTCATTTCATTTCATTTCATTTCATTTCATTTCATTTCGTTTCATTTCATTTCATTTCATTTCATTGCATTTCATTTCATTTCATTTCATTTTATTTTATTTTACTTTATTTTATTTGACTTTGATTTTATTATATTTTATTTTGCTTAATTTAATTAAATTTTATTTTGATTTAATTTATTTTATTTTTTTATTTTACCTCATTTAATATTTTCATTTTTCTTTTTTTATTTAGTTTTATTTTATTTATTTAAATTGTTTTATTTTTTTTTTTATTTAATGTTATTTTATTTTATTTTTTTTTTTTCATTTTACTTTTTTATTTAATCTTATTTCATTTTATTTTATTTTATTTTTTTTTTATTTTATTTTTTTTATTTTATATTATTTTTTTATTTTATTTTATTTTATTTCATTTCATTTCATTTCATTTCATTTCATTTCATTTCATTTCATTTCATTTCATTTCATTTCATTTCATTTCATTTCACTTCATTTCATTTCATTTCATTTCATTTCATTTCACTTCATTTCATTTCATTTCATTTCGTTTCATTTCATTTCATTTCATTTCATTGCATTTCATTTCATTTCATTTTATTTTATTTTATTTTATTTTATTTTATTTTATTTTATTTTATTTTATTTTATTTTATTTTATTTTATTTTATTTTATTTTATTTTATTTTATTTTATTTTATTTTATTTTATTTTATTTTATTTTATTTTATTTTATTTTATTTTATTTTATTTTATTTTATTTTATTTTATTTTATTTTATTTTATTTTATTTTATTTTATTTTATTTTATTTTATTTTATTTTATTTTATTTTATTTTATTTTATTTTATTTTATTTTATTTTATTTTATTTTATTTTATTTTATTTTATTTTATTTTATTTTATTTTATTTTATTTCATTTTATTTTATTTTATTTTATTTTATTTTATTCTATTTTATTTTATTTTATTTCATTTCATTTTATTTATTTTTTTTTTTGTACTTTTGTTAGCTTAGTAGGGTTAAACTTTTAAATGAGGAGTTTTTCTTCTACCTTCCCCCGAGCAGCGCTGTCACGCATTAGAAGTGAAACATCAAAAATAATTATGTATTACGCCATAATTTTAGCTTTGCTATAACGAACACAACAACAGAACGCCTTACAATAAAATAGCAAAAAAACTCTAACGTCCAGTGTCAATCGGGCAGGAGGGAGACCCTCCTTCCTCCACCCAAAGTCGACTGCAAAAGAACAATTTAGGTTAGAGTGTATAAACGGCCAACACAGTGAATGTACCCAGTCAACCAAATACGAAGGACTCGGATTGATCACGGATTAGCTCAGATAGAGTTATGGGACTCAATTTAGAAGTTTTTCTTTAGAATGTTATCTAATTACACCCTAGAGGCTATCCTTGCATAGCACCTTGCAGAATCCTCTGGTTTACTGGGTAGCAGCAGTCTCAACAGTAGTAGTAGGTAGAAAGAAAAACAGCACTGAACCGCTTCCTCATTCATCGATCGCTCGAGGATACATCATTCACTACGCAACATCAACGCCTTTTTTGCAAACTGAAGCGAGATCGCTACGAAAAGTCCAGCTATACGGTGTAGGTATACGGTTAGCCGACAAACGCGATTTACAACAACATCAAACAGTCCAAATCATAGCCACATCCCGACTATGTATTACCACGACCGAGGTCGTCGTCATCACAATAACCGTCGCCGTTGGCCAAAATTGGTAGGAGTTGATGCGTTGATGCAATTACACCATAATATTCACACTTTGCGAGGTGAGAAAATTGCCGGCTATTAAAAAATCATAATATCAAGACAGATCGACGCAATCGTCAGGCGTATCGCTAGAAGGATTTTATCCAGCAAATTCATAAGAAAAAGAAGAAGAAGAAGGTCGTTTAAAACTGGCTGCCGACATGCACAACATATCTTATATGTTTAGAGAGTTCTTCAAGCTTCTTCTTCTTGTTGTGACTCTTAAATGCTGCAAGATATGTTGGCTGTTGATCGCAAGGATGCTGATGATGTTAATGATGATATGTGGACCGTTGGTGATGTGTTGTTGTTGCGTGTTGCTTTCAAGCTTCGCAAGTCGGCCGCAATCAAACATATACCTACCTATACTTACATTCATATGTGGCCTTCTGCAATATCTGCCGCGTTTTGTGTTGAAGGGGCGCGTCAATTGTCCAAAGTAGTTTGGGGCTGCTGCAGCAATCATTGAACGCCCATTTTTTATGAAATTACGCAATTTTGGATGTTTAACTTTGGCCTTAGCACACATCATATTGCTCTCTCTCTTTTTGAATCTTCGTTGCAGTATTGGTAAGCTCTAAAGTTGTATCGGCAGTGCAGGGAAATCAACTTTTACAGATACAGTTCTGGGAAGGAGTTGAGGAGATCTACCATAGTTCATCGCACATTCCCGACCTCACCTATATTATTGCTCTGTTAAAGCGGCTTGACGGACTCCTTATTCAGAGTCAGGATGACCTGCCTTCTCCGCCTCTCAGGTTCTGTAGGGGTGGCAGTAGCCCATACCCTTGTCCTTGGCTGGACCGGAATTTCGTTCCAGCCTTGCAGCTGTACCTTATACAGTGCAACAGTTCTTGCATCCTTGCAAGTGATGACTTTTATCTGACCCTGGTGCCATCCCGAATCAGTAGGTTGTTGGGGGTGTTTAATTACCTCTTCGGTTTGAGTTTTAGCTTCTCATCTGGCCTCTGGCGTTCGAAGGGAGTTCCGTTTTCCCTCTTTGGCGATTAAGTGCTTTGAAAATCCTATAGCGAAGTTTGCAACCTTGGCACCGTATTCCTGGCAAATCGGCGACAAGGTGTTTCGCAACACTCCCTCATATTTCTTCAGGGCCCTTGCGTCCCTTTTTTATCCTAGTACGCATGGCGACGGGGAGAGGTGTCTTGAAAGGTGCTCCGATCCGTACTTGCCATCGCGGTCGTTCCCATTGTTGTAGTCTCAGTTGCAGCTTCGTTCTCCTTTTGATATCTGTGGCCAGATCGCGAGACTCCTGCCACAGACGTTAAGATATCGGTTTCCGTACCGCCGCATGATGGGAGATTAGCATCAGCAAGAACGTCAGCGGCTGCCATTGTCAGTTTAACTGCGTTCGTAGCGGAAATGGCTATAAATAGCTCCCACCAAGTCTGACAGAATTGTAGGGGTTGCCTCCTAAATATCTAGTGGGCCCTCGGTTCTCTCCAGCACTGCGCTGATCCGCTGAGAAGTAGACGAAATTTTTGTTCGTTTGATTTTTGTATTTGAGTTCATCTGGGTTGTACGACGCCTCGCCGGGCATGACTAGCTCTGGGTCAAGGGTAAGGGGAGGTGTCTCTCCACATATGGTAACACCGTAGACACTCTCTGAGAAACGAAAGGAAGGAAAGGGAAAGTAAAGGAAAGGAAATGAAAAGTAACGAAAGAGAAGTAAAATGAAAGCAAGGAAAGGAAAAGAAAATAAAAGAAAGGAGAGTAAATTGAAAGCAATTTAAAGGAAAGGAAACCGCAATAACGAAACGGAAGAGAAGGGAAAGGCAAGGAAAAGAAAGAAAGGGAAAGGAAAGGAACGCAAACGAGAGCAATGGAAGGAAAGGAAAGGAAAGGAAAGGAAAGGAAAGGAAAGGAAAGGAAAGGAAAGGAAAGGAAAGGAAAGGAAAGGAAAGGAAAGGAAAGGAAAGGAAAGGAAAGGAAAGGAAAGGAAAGGAAAGGAAAGGAAAGGAAAGGAAAGGAAAGGAAAGGAAAGGAAAGGAAAGGAAAGGAAAGGAAATGAAAGGAAAGGAAAGGAAAGGAAAGGAAAGGAAAGGAAAGGTAAGGATTGGTAAGGTAAGGAAAGGAAAGGAAAGGAATGAAAAGGAAAGGAAAGGAAAGGAAAGGAAAGGAAAGGAAAGGAAAGGAAAGGAAAGGAAAGGAAAGGAAAGGAAAGGAAGGAAAGGAAAGGAAAGGAAAGGAAAGGAAAGGAAAGGAAAGGAAAGGAAAGGACAGGAAAGGAATGGAAAGGAAATTAAAGAAAAGGAAAGGAGAGTGGGTCTTACACGACTCTTATAGGAGTAATATTCAACACTTACGAAAGTCATATATGACGCTTACATGAGACCCTGCATGTGGCCGTCTATCTTGCCTGATAGAAATGTAGAAATTTAATTAGTTGAATAGATACATATAAAAACGATATCGAATACATTCGATTAGAAAGCAACACTTAATATAAACCCCAATCAACGATAGCTATAATTTTATGACTTTAAATTATGAATTCTTAAAAGCATATAAACAATAAAAAAAAGAGTTAAAAAACCAAATCAAATTTCAACTGATAATCATAAACGTTAAACGATCTAAGCAAATCACGGCACACAAGCATATTAACATATTCATAAACAATTAAAAAAAAAAAATACATATCTCGTTCCATCACCACCACCAACCGGGCTTTTTTACGATTCAAAATGTAATAAAAATTTCAGCTGTTAATTTAAAAGTATTTCTTATGATATTTTATGAGTTGAGCGTGAGATGCGTTTGCTTTGATCTTAAAGTTTTGAAACAAAGCGCAAGTTGTTTTTGTGCAAATCTTCAACAAGCTTTAAATTTGACAAAAAAAAAAATTGTTTGCTCTTTAGTGCAAGAAGGTGTGGGCGTTTGAGTTCGTTGTACGGAAATGTTCAAACAAATTCTACGAAAAATTGACGATTTCACAACAGAATCACTGCATTGGCTTTTGTCTTTGTGTCAAAATGTTGCATATTTAAAAACACATAATTCTACGAAAATTGCAACAAAGCCGACACTGATCGCCGACAAACGTTTGCCCCCAACCAGCTGACACACTTCTAAATCATACCTCGTTGTCATATGTTCGACATTTGTGGTGAGGCAATTTTTTGATGTTTTCTCTTATTGTTGGCATCATAAAATCGCAACAATGTTGCTTTGACAATATTTTTTAGTGCGAAATAAATGATTTTTCTGACAGTTCATTCAACACATTGGCGCTTAAGACTAAAGATGTTGACGATTTCAGCTAATGACGGAGATAGATGTTGGTTGTGAGGGATTTTTTGGCGACGGTTTTAGTACTAAAAGTTAGGGTTTGGTATGATTCGAAGCCTTGCCATTCTAGGCGGCACAGGAAATGATTGATTGCAATATTAATAATGTTGTTATTTTTTAATTACTTTTACTTTGTTATATTTTATTGCTATCTTTATTTTCGGTTTCTTCAGCTAGTTTTAATTTAGCACAAGATATCCGCGGACATGCGAGGCTTCTACTGGGCAGATTTTTCTATTATTTTATTTTTTCTTTTTTCTTTAATTTTTTTTTTTATTTAATTTTTTTTTTATTTTTTATAAAATTTTTTTTATGCTTTTTTATTTGGTTTTATTTTTTTATTTTACTTCATCTTATTTCATTTCATTTCATTTTATTTGATTTTATTTTTTTTTTTTTGTTTTATTTAATTTTTTTGTTATATTTTTATTTTTATTTTATTTCATTTTAATTTATTTTATTTTATTTTATTTTATTTTATTTTATTTTATTTTATTTTATTTTATTTTATTTTATTTTATTTTATTTTATTTTATTTTATTTTATTTTATTTTATTTTATTTTATTTTATTTTATTTTATTTTATTTTATTTTATTTTATTTTATTTTATTTTATTTTATTTTATTTTATTTTATTTTATTTTATTTTATTTTATTTTATTTTATTTTATTTTATTTTATTTTATTTTATTTTATTTATTTTATTTTATTTTATTTTATTTTATTTTGTTTTATTTTATTTTATTTTATTTTATTTTATTTTATTTTATTTTATTTTATTTTATTTTATTTTATTTCATTTCATTTTATTTTTTTTTTCATTTCATTTTTTTTATTTTTGTTTTGTTTTATTTTATTTTATTTTATTTTGTTTTATTTATTTTATTTTATTTTACTCTATTTTAGTTTATTTTTTTTTTTTGTTTTATTTAATTTTTTTGTTATATTTTTATTTTTATTTTATTTTATTTTATTTTATTTTATTTTATTTTTTTATTTTATTTTATTTTATTTTATTTTATTTTATTTTATTTTATTTTATTTTATTTAATTTTCTTTTATTTTATTTTTTTATTTTATTAATTTTTTTTTTTCTTTTCTTTTTTTGGATATATATATTTTATATATATTTTTCTTTTATTTATATTTTTACTCTTTTCCTTTCACTTTATTTTATTTAATATTATTTTTTTTTTATTTTATTATTTTTTTTTTTCAAATTTTTTTTTTTTTTCTTTCTTTTATTTTTTTTTTTTTGTAACAAATTCTTTTTTTTTACTATATTTTATTTTGTTATATTTTATTAATTTTTATTTGTTTTTTTTTCTTGACATGCTGTCGATTCGATCTGCTCCGAACCATACGTGTATACGCCTTCCGTTATAAATATTCGTTGTTACGATTTAAATTGGTTCGACGGACTTCGATGTTACCAACTATAGATAATAAATGATCGAATGGTAATTTGTTAGCGATTTCGGGTGATTGTTGAGCCTTCAACAAGACATCACAGTCAATCATTTTTTTGGATTTTTATTTTCTCCAATATTTTTTTTTATAGAAATTAATTTCTCATTCTATATTGCTATGTGAATTTAATCAGCTTATCTACTAAACTTAATCCAAAGATTGAAAACTATGCAGCCTGAAGGTTTTTTGTTCAGCTTTGACGTGATCATAGCAGTCGCTCAAATAGAGTTGGCGCCATTTCATCAAGCAAAATATTTCAAACTATAAATCATTATTCACATTAGGGTTTCAACACATGACCAGCAAAGTAGATCGCATCATCATCCAATATGGCAAATACAAAGGGGCGATCAATTTTCAAGTTTGGTTCAAAGAAACGCCCAGATTTTGAGAGATATTGCGAGTCTGTGAGTAATTTGATAGAATGAGAAGAAGAGAAGGAAGCAACATTAGGAGTTTAGTTAATTAGTTAGGTTACTAGCTTGAAGTTGGGTTTATACTTACAGGTGGCACCCGCTGCTTCAGAGCCTTGTTCATCTACCGATATGAAGGCTTTATGCTTGACCTCCGAAACATAAAGCGGATTGGGGGCGTTAGTTACTATACTTTGAAGATCTGCATTGAAAAATAGTGAATATAAACCCATCTGGAAAGAAAATAATTATTTAATACAATAAAAAAGATGCATCAAATAATCTAAAATAAAACAAACAAAAAAATTTAATTTAAAAAAATAGTATACACAATTATTAAAAAAAATGAATTAAAATAAAATAAAATGTAAAAAATAAATAAAATAAAAGTAAATCACCTTTAATTTCGTTTAATTTAATTTAAATCAATCAAGTTTATTCTAATTTAGCTTAATTTAATCAAATTTAATTTACATTAATTAAATTTTATTTAGTCAAATTTTATTTAGTTTAGTTTGGTTACATTTTATTTTTTATTAATTTTTTGAATTTTTTTATTTTTGTTTTTTTTTTGTTTTATTTACTCCTTATTTTTTTACTTTATTTTATTTTTTATTTTATATCATTTTTAATTTTTTATGTTTTATTTTATTTTATTTTTTATTTTTTTATTATTTTTTTATTTTATTAATTTAATTTTTTGTTTTATTTTATTTTATTTCATTTTATTTTGTTTTGTTTTATTTTATTTTATTTTATTTTATTTATTTTGTTTTATTTTTTAATTTTTTTTTAATTTTTTTTTGTTTTATTTTTTTTATTTTTCTTATTTTTTTTATTTTATTTTATTTTATTTTATTTTATTTTATTTTATTTTATTTTATTTTATTTTAATTTATTTTGTTTTATTTTTTAATTTTTTTTTAATTTTTTTTTGTTTTATGTCACTTTTAATTTTTTTTTATGTTTTATTTTTTTTATTTTTCTTATTTTTTTATTTTATTTTATTTTATTTTATAATTAAGTTAATTTTCTTTGTATGCTGTATTTTTTTCGCCGCTGTACTATTGTTTTTATAATTTTTGTTTACGATTACGGGACTTCATTTATTTATGTACACTCTTTGTTTGAATTGTCGCTGTTTCTAAATTTATTTTGTTTTCGTATTTTAGTCTTTAAAGCAGGGCCGGCCAAACAAATACTAAAACATTTGCATCAGTGTGCGTAAGTTTTGAGTGATTTTGCGTACAGTGGCTGCAAAGAAAATGCGGACTGTGAAACTATAAAATCAAAAGGATATTTTATTATTTGCTTTGAAATGGAATGAAATGAAATAAAATAAAATGGAATGAAATGAAAGAAAATAAAATAAAATGGAATGAAATGAAATGAATAAAATAAAATAAATTAAAATAAAATAAAAGGACTGGTAAGAAAAGGCTAGGGCAGGACAGGAAAGGAAAGTCTTGCTTCATTTATAGTTGAACAGCGACTGACAAGCGAAAGCTAAATTTCGTGCTCCCACATCGTTAGCGTCGGTGTGAAAATACGAACTCAAAGTGCACAATGAACAATAAACAAAATAAACAATAAACTAAATAAACAATAAACAAAATAAAATAAAATAAAATAAAATATAATATAATATAATAAATGAAATAAAATAAAACAAATAAAATAAAAGGGAAATAATTATTCATTAAATTACGCAAAGTAGTATTTATGTACGTTTTCTTTTACGCTCACTGTTTTTCTTACTCCGCATCATGAGTGAAACAACGACGAACCACCGAAAGCACAACTTCGTGCGTGCACATCGTTAGAGTTGGTGTTTGAGTATAAACTCAAAAGTGCAC